>VYZX01027877.1:61207-90707 GCA_013401335.1 Brachypteracias leptosomus | reverse complement strand
TTTTTTTGCTATTTCCTGGCTTGTCAGTCATATAAGAAAAGGCAGAATAATATAAGAATCAGAGGCCATCAACTTGCATCAAAATGAACACTTAGCAAAAAGCTGTAAGTGAAAGCTGTTGGTTAACACCATTTAGCATATACCAGTTAATCACTGGTAAAGCATATACCAGTTAGTTCTAGTGGAATTTGAGATTGATTCATAAATGACTCAAGTAGAAACAAAATAATCTAACGCCATCCAACAACTGGGTTGCATAATTCAAGTGATTTTCTGAGAAAGCTGCTTGATACTCACTACACTACCAGACAAAATGCTCAGGCTTGGTGTTACTTCTTAACATTCAAACTCCATGGGCTCCTTCAATTGAAGATGCCATTTACAGGATAATAACCAAGGCAGAAACCTTTTAATTCTTTAAAAGGGTTTGATTTTCAGAGAACAGACTCTAAGGACTTTCTGAAAATCTCTCAGTGTTCCTTTCAAAGGACACTGACTAGAGCCCAGAATGAGGCCATTTTTAACAACTCAGTTCATGTTTTGGACTTGTCAATGTTAAATTCGCTGAAAGACAAGAAAAACAACAGGAAGAAATAAAACTCAGAATATTTATCAATTGAGCATTTGTTTCAAGTACTCAGTTCCGTGAAATATTGGAGGGAGACAAACACAAAGAAATTCTACCCAAAGAAATGATATGATTTGTATTCTACACAAAGAAATGATCCAATGTGATCTGAATTAATCTGTGGGATTTTGTGTGTAATACAGGATCAATTCACTGACAAAATCATAAAGGCTACATGGGACTGTACTTTCAAGTATTAAGTATCCACATTTGTAACTGTAATCACTAAAAAGTTCCTCATTAAACCAAGATTCAACAGTCTCCTATTTGGCAGTAATGTGCTAGATTGTTATATTCCATTTTTCCTCACAAAACCAAAAACCCACATTTGCTTTTAGTCTCTGCTGAGAATAGCAAAAAGCTGGGATTTATTGCTTTTCTTTCTGAGAAAAAGTATCAAGCTCTCATCATTAACATGGAGCTTTCACAGTTTACTTTGAAGGCTCCAGTATTTTCCTCTATCATATTGTTACATGATCTAAACAACAGTTTAGTTACACTTGTGCATCCACATCTGGTGATCTCATTTTCAAAGTCTGAAAACAAGTCCAAACTTTTGGCATGCACATCATACAAAGTTTGGTTTCCCTGACTGCCATGGGAAGCACATATACAGTAAACACAGGTTTCAGATGGATGCATAAATACAAAATCTAAAAATGCAGATGAAAGTATCAGATAATTCTACTAAGGCAGCGTTTTGATCACTCCATGGTTTTGTAATGTCCTGTCTTTCTGTTCAAGTCTCTGTCTTAAACCACAAAATCACTTCTACAGTTGAGAGAACAGATCAATTCCTTATGAAGTGTTCATGATAAAAATGTCCAATGAATGTGTGAGGCTTATTTTATGAAAGAGCTAGAAAACAAACAAAACATAAGCTTGTAGAACCAGTTGTTCATAATTTCTAATTTTTACATTAAAAAATCAGTACTATTCATTACTTCAGAACAGTTTGGGCACCTGTTTTTCTTTTACCCTTTCTGCAGGTTACAATTTTTTTTAATTAAAACTAGAAGGCCTTTAATGAATTCTTTACACGTGCATAAGTACATAGTCATCTACATTTCCAAGTATTTCTTCATTCTATGGCTATCTGGGGTTTTTTTCCTACTTTTATCTTGCATCTTTGAAAAGACATGGCTGCTATTTTATAACTACTTTATTTTTAACATTGTACTGCATAAAGTCTCAAGCATGTACCACTTTGCTGTCTTCAGTAAGTTTCAAAAGACGCAAAGCTGTTCAGTTTTATTAATATCTAGCATTCTTGTAGTTGAAGGAGAATATGATATAGAAAAGGATGAGCAATACAGGACATCCTGTAACACTAAAAGTACAATGATATTTGGAAACAATTTATTTTCAGAACATGGAACATGGTATTTTATAGCTTCTAAATTTATTATTCAATTTTCCTTATCGGAGATGCTTATGAATGACAATATAATTTAACCACTATCCTAAAAAGAAAAGAAAAATAAAAAAGGAAAGAAATTTAAGATTTATTTTTCCCATATGCCAGTTGCCACCAGCAGTAATACGTGACATGGACTGAAACTCTTGTGCAATGCTATTGAATACCTTTGACTTGTACAATTAAAACCAATAGAACATTGGGGAACAGATTTTAGCTTAAGAAACAGAAGCACTTTTATTTCATCACTGTTGATTTTCCAGTACTAAAGAAGGTGAAAAAAATCGAAGCAGAAATGTAAAGTGAAAGCAAGAAATAATCTGCTGAAAGCCTCGTTAGCAGCCATTCCACAGTTCCTATAAAGTCTAAAGAACCTATTGATTACAGAGTATTAACAACAACACATATAGTCTGGAGATCTATGCAGTTTATACACTTAGCTAGTGCAACCACACGTCTCTATTAAGATCTTTGCAGTAAATAAAAAGTACCTAAGTACTTAAATAAAGTAAATAAAAAGTACCTATTACTCTACAAATGTGTTATTAGCATGTCAGGTGGAAGGATGCAGATGGCTTTTTCTCCCAAGGGAACAGACATTCTAGTTACAGGGAGCTGCCATTACTGCTTACGCTAGACAGAAAACAGATACTGGCTGGGGGAAAATAGAAAAAAAATTAAAAGGTTTCACTGTTTCTTTCAAATAGTTGTAAGAGAACTTGGTAGGTCAGTAAAAACCTCTGTTTAGAAGGCTCTTGAAAGGGCAGAAGAACAAATTTACTGGTATGAAGATGGAACTTGATATAGTGGTAAGAATTCTGCTTGTTCACATGGAAATCACAGCCAGAATCAAGCAATTAATACGTCGAATTACACATTTTTACCATGGAAGAGTTAAATTTTTTAGATATATGTTTCACTCATCTACTGGTTTTAAATTTCAGTAGAGCTAGTACACAAAACAAAGACTTCAGGCTGTTTCCAAGGTGATAAATCAAGAAGCAGTATTATATGTGGCAATAAGTTCACACTGCAGTTATTTAAGCCTTAAAATCTTTGCTAGAGGATCTGCAAACCCCTTCCCCTTCACGTCTCCCCTTTTTTAAAAAAATGGAAGGATTATCCAAGACAAGGAAATGCAGGTAGATATTTGCACTGGTAAGACCAGCAAAGACACCTAAATTCAAAGAAAAATTTTCAGGAAAAACTACTCTGCCATGCAATGTTAAAACCTTCCAAAATCACATCAGGCTCCTGCTTTGGGAAGGAAAATGGTGCTTTTGCAGTCTTCTCATCAGGCAGATTCTCAACAGGTTATATCAAATTTCAGTGCTAGCCTAGTTTTCCACAAAAGACAGCACTTAGCACTTTCAGACCATTTTTATGGATATCTTTGCAAAGGTTATGATTAGAATAATGATTAGATGTAGAAAATGTTCTACTGTTAGATATGTTTTTCTATATTGTCAGATATAATATGCATGAACATATCACACACCCTAACCCAAGTTATGTCAGTACTCTAGTTCTCACCTGAAGTTACCTGTAGTACTTGAATGCTGCATTCCTTTGGAAGACAGAGGCTACATTCATAATGTATCTTATCAGGAACACTTAATGGAGGACATTACAATACATCAGGCCTTAAAACCACATGACTCAGTTCTGTACTATGATTCATGCATCTCATACAGACTATACGAAAAACGCTCAGGTCCCCAGAGGTCAGACTTCAGCCTGTGCTGCTGCAAGAGGTTCTTCCTTCGCAAGTACATCTGTCCTCACTGAACCTCAAGAGGTTCCTGTGACCTTTCCTCCACCTTGCCTAGGTCCCTTTGAGTGGCAGCCTTGCTGCCAAGAAGGCAGAAGGTGGTAGACATCTCACAAGAAGGAGTAAACCCTCAGACACATTTTTGATGCCTGTACCATCCAATGAAACCTGCTCTCCCTTCCACAACTTGTGCACACTGAGGAACTTCTCTGTCAGCAATAAACACAGCACGAGAGGGCCTGAGGCCATCCTTGTGCAGAACCACACAGCTATGGGCAGCACCTGGCCTGGCTTCAAGGACAGAAAAAAAGCCCAAGATCCCTAATCCTGAAGTATGTGCTCTCTTCCCTGAGTTACCAGAGGTGGTGAGGATTGCTACCACTGCTGTACACAGGGTGTCACCTCAACATGCACTGCCTCAGGGCTACGTTCATTTACCTATTGTCAGGGATCTCTCCAGCTCTTTCCAGAATGGATTGCTCCTCTGCTGTCAATTGATCCAGTTTCAAAATCAGAGATGTTCTCCCATTGAACAGGAAACAACATTTCTCATTCTATTTCATCACAGCCTAAGAATATAAAGCTATTATAGTTTATAAAACAATGCTATCTATTGTAGCTGACATCTGTAATGTCATCTAATGAATGTAAAATAAAGGGACCAGCATATGAGAAATCAATATGTCCTTGATTCTCTTTTTTCAGGATCATAAATTGTGTTTTTAAAATACAGTCTTCAACTTTAAGCTTTGTTTTTCTCCATGTTTTTACTTCTTAAAGCAGCAAACAACTGATCTTGGGAGTTTGGTCATGATAGACCAGCATGGTGGACAGATAGAATTAAATGTTGGTAACATAAACCACTTTTTCCTTTTTTTTTTATTTTTCCTTTTTGCCTCAAATACTTTTTAGACTGCTTTATTTTTCCTTTTCTGGTTGCTTATGGCCTGAACAAATGTTTTTATGAGCACAAAGTGCTGCTTTAAGTGGAAGTCTGGAGGGGTCTGCACAAGAACATTAAGCAGGGTTGTGACCCAAGAGACTAAGGCTTTGATCCAGTAATGAGATCATCAGATATACTCCCAGCAGTGCTGCAGATGCACTGCACAATAAAACAGAACTAACTACAGCATCGAGAAATGAAGACCTAGAACAACCATATACAGAAAGTGATTAGGGAACAGAAGGCTAAAAAAACAAAGGCTGAAAAATTACTTTTACTCCAAGGACTGAATGATTATTACAATTTCAACTTCAAAAATACAAATTGCATTAGTAATTTGCATTACAAATACTGTCTTAATATCTACGTAGTACAAAAAACAGATTAAAGGCAAAAACATAGCTTTCAAAATCCTGGAAGATTAGATTGGATATAATCACCTATGAAATATCTTATTGAATTGTATCATGAAGGAAGTATATGTACTCTTAATTAAGAAAGTTAGCAGGCAGTAGGTAAATGTTGCTATACTTAATATTTCCACAGTAAGGTGATTTTCAGGGCTATAAATTGTCTTAGGGATAGAGAAAGGACTGTCACTACAATGAATTTTTACACTGTGAAAATGGGAACTGTATTTATATACAGAATAATGTATTAGTAACAGTTCTTTTACACAGTAACCAGAATAATGTATTAGTAACAGTTCTTTTACACAGTAACCAGTTGGTGACCAGTTATTGGAACCCTGATTATCCCCAGCTGCATCTTGTTTAAGGGAGACTCCTTACCTGTGCCAACTCATCAATTATCACTTAAAAAGAAGAGTTACTCCTGTTTAAATGTTCAGCATGGACAGAGATAAATACAGACCTTGACATAATGAAGTCTAATATCTCAATAAAGGGCACAAGTCAATAAGTGCTATGAGCCACATCCTGTATTTAGCCAGTCCTTTACAGGACTCACAGGTGGAGGTAGAGGGTGGTGAATGGTTTAAAAGACATTTGCTTCAGAACATGCAAGTGAAACAGGATCATTTAGGTTGCTTCAGATTTTGAAGCTGGGATCTGAATAGTGCTATTTGCCATTTGCTAGCCAGCAGTTCTGCTTTTGATTTCATATGGAAACTATCAGGAGGGAAGATTTCAATGCTCAATGACTTAAAACTGTTTCCACTGCACTGTACACTTTACTGTACAACAGACAACCCCTGACAGTTACTCTTGCATTTTACTTGGGTACATTCCTATGACGTGTTTTAACTTTAGCTCGGATTTATAAAGTTACTTTAATTTAGTACAGTTTAAGGAAAACTCACCTGTTCTTAAACTTATACCTGAACTGCCCGCATCACAGGTAGCCAAATACCAGTTATTTAGGCTTTTTTAGAGAGCTGTGATTTGTGTTTTATATTGTCTGAACTCAAAAGACTAGATGTATAACAGTTATGTTAGAAACACTAATATTAATGCACATAAGTGGATACTAGTTTGATGCAAAGTACTACTGCATGAAATGCAAGCAGTTAATGAAGACTGCTGCTTCTTATGGATGAAAAAGAAGTCACATATAGTTATACGTTTAGTAACACTCCAGAAAGTTAAAATTGATATGTATATGTTGCTCTGCACAATAAAAGATTACTCAACATAGGGAAAACTGGAAGTATGTGCCTAGCCCCAAACCCAGCCATCATACCAGCTTGAACACATCCAGGTGTCCAGTACCTAGACTGCAACAAAGCATCAGTCAAGAACCCCAGCTGACATTATCACTGACCCTTAAAATCCAGGCCACTTCACATATAAAAAATATATTTAATTAGCAAATGCTCCTTTTACTAATTTTTCATACATGCTGCAACTGTAATCTTGAGCATCCAGACATGAGCTACTGCAACAAAAATTCTGAAGGGGCCACTAGCTGATGCTCGTGCCAGTCATCAACTCTCTGGGGTCTGGAACGTCCAGCAGTGAACCAGCTACTGCTCGGTTAATTCAGCAATAAATGAAGCTTTTCAATTCATCTTTTCCCAAAACATCAGTAATACCCAGATGACCACTTTTTAAATGAAAATTAAACAGATCCTAATCCTGCTAGCACTGACATTCATTCTAGATGTCTGCATACAGCAATAAATTAACATGAAAACCTTTATCACAAATTACTACAGCCACACTTCAAGGGAAGACAATCAGAAAAGAATGGTGTATGATCATCATTTCTTTTTTCTCAGTAGCTATGTGATCAGACCACTTCTGCAGAATTAGCTGAAAACAATGAACATAAATATATATCACAGATATAAATACTCACAAAAGTGCTCATGTTTTCCAGCACCTATAACTGGACTTTGATTTCAGCTTTGATGTTCCAATCATTTACGTGTCTGGCCTTCATCAGTCAAAGTCTAGTGCTTGTCCAAAGCTATCCCACTTGTGAGCTCTGCACTATGACATTTGAGAAAAATATTATGGTGGTGGGTTGACCTTGGTGGGACACCAGGTGCCCACCAAAGCTGCTCTATCACTCCCCTCCTCAGCTGCGCAGAGGAGAGAAAATGTAATGAAAGGCTCATGGGTTGAGATAAGGACAGGAAGATCACTCAGCAATTACATCGTGGGCAATACAGACTCTTCTTGGGGAGATTAGATTAATTTATTACCAATCACATCAGAGTAATGAGAAATAAAAACTAAATCTTAAAACACCTTCTCCTCACTCCTCCCTTCTTCCCAGGCTTAACTTCACTTCAAATTTCTCTACCTCCACCCCTACAAGCAGCCCAGGGGGACTGGGAATGGGGGTTGCAGGTAGTTCACATGTTTCTGCTGCTCCTTCCTTCTCAGGAGGAGGTCCCCTCATACTCTTTCTCTGCTTCAGTGTGAGGTCTTTCCCATAGGCCACAGTTCTTTACAAACTGCTCCAGCATGGATCCCTTCCATGGGGTGCAGTCCCTCAGGAACAGGCTGCTCTAGTGTGGGTCCCCCAGAGGGTCACAAGTCCTGTCAGCAAATCCACTCCAGCACAGGCTCCCTTCTCCACAGCTCCTTTCAGGAGCCTGCTTCAGCACAGGCTTTCCACGGGGTTACAGCTCCTTTGGGCATCCACCTGCTCTGGCACGGGGCCCTGCACGGGCTGCAGGTGGATATCTGCTCCACCATAAACCTCCATGGACCTGCCTCACCATCATCTTCACCATGGGCTGCAGGGGAATCTCTGCTCCAGCATCCAGAGCACCTCCTCCCTCTCCTATTCCACTGCTGCTAGGAGGGAGTTTTTTCCTCCTCCTTACACATTATCCCAGAGGCACCACCACTGTAACTGATGGGCTCAGCCTTGGCCAGTGGCAGGTCTGTCTTGGGCCAGCTGTTGGACGTAGCAGAGGCTTCTAGCAGATTCTGACAGAAGCTGCCCCTGTAGGTCCCCCCACTACCAAAACCTTGCCACACAAACCCAATGCACATTGTATTTCACACTTTTGGGAAAGTAAATTATTTACACTAACTCAGGTGTACAGTAATTTAAAAACACAGTCTAACATTGCTCAAGAAACACTTTGGCTTCCTTGCTGATAAGATCATTCTACCCTTGCAGAATGTCAACAGCTAATCATATTCCTTCTCTGTGCTGATATTATACTGAGAAATTGACTTTGCCATCTGGCTTCCTAGAATTTTTATCAGGTCTTTTTAATTAGGTTCAAATCATTGATTTCCACTGTTCCCCAGCTTCTCTCTTTCTCAGTACCATTAAGGCTGAAGCCATTTCCAGTGCACTGCAGTGTCCTCAAGTGGAACCCAAAATGAACAGGATTTTCCCACTGGTTTTCACACCTTGCATCTGGTAGCAAAAGTCCTGCCACGCCTGCCTAGTAGAGCATATAATTCAATTGTTGCTTTATTAAGATATGAGGATGACCATTCTATTAAAAAAAATAAAACCAAACAACCTTAAAAACTCCAAATTAGAGACATCTGCAAGAAGGCTGGAAGGTTAGGTTGCTGTAATTATGCTGGATGTATTTAAAGCTAAGTGGTTGTAAAGACCTTCCTAGGCCAGGCTTTGGAACTACATTACTTTGCTTTTTCTATCCTGTTGCAATACTAAAGGCACTCGTGTAGCATTTCAAGTTTAGATAAAGTTTATAACATCTAAATATTGCTGCACACTTCAGATACAGACACTATAAATTTCAGCTTTAAGAGCAGATGCCCCTGCAAGACTATTTCTTTTAAAACTTGTGCAAAACAATAATTAAATTATATAGGAATTTTGGTAACATTAGTGTATAATGAAGACATTGTCCTTTGTAAGAAAAGTCTTCAGGAATTTAACTTTCTTAAAAAAACCTGAAGACAAGTCCCTAAATAAATAAAGACTATCTTTAATTTTATTTCCAAAGTATGCAAAAATCCAGATCTGAACTTCACCCATAATTTAATAGGGGGGACCTAGATAGGGACCATTACCTTAGTTTTGGTTTCATAAAAAAAAACAAGAAACAGGGAAACACACACCCACAATAACTTGATACTACAATTTTGATGTTGAACACTGAATTTTACATTTTCTGTCCATTTAAATCATTAATTATATACCTATCTCTATGCATTTTAAAAGTAAAATACAGTAAATCCTTCAGAAAGGGAACTACACCCACCAATTTGGGGTCCACACAACTAGGCTGTCAAAGGTTCCAGTTAGAATAATAAGATTCACTAGTCCTACTCCAAATGCCACTCATAAGGCATAGAACTCACATTTCAGGTCCAAATAGGTCCAAATATATCCTAGATGTCCATGGCTTTCTCACTGATGACCAAATAAGCTTTTGGTACAGAAGCTGACAAGCTATGTTTTGCTAGGTATTAATGCAATATCTTTCCTGCAGGGTAGGTGCCTGCAGGGCAATGTTTTAGTTTCTGGTTGAGAGATGAAGGACCTACCCCTGGAACAATATTCTTTCCCTTTTTCTTCCCCCAGAAGAAAGGGCAAAATATAATAGTGTTATAGATACAATGATTTACTAGTATGTGTCTTTTCCTCAATGCAGTAGATACAAACAGAAGGTTCAGGATGGCCACAGAAGTTAGTCAAAGTGCTGGAGAGTACCTGGAAATTCAGCTAGCAAAATATTTATCTACAGTAGTTCTAGAATCAAACAGAAGCTACCTCTCACTGAAGGAATTACAGCCCTTTAGAAAGTTTTACTCCAAGTATGTGCTAACTACATATCCACTTAATCATGTATCAATAGCAGGGTTTACTTCAAAACAAAACAGAGGACCTACAGTAAACTTAAGGCATAAGATTCAAAATATGGGGATACTCTGCAATTAAAGCCAGTCAACTAGCACATATCTATTCACTGGTATGCAAGGGGAAGGAGAAGGTGCAGGGCAACTTTCTTAAGTTTTAACTGTAAGAACCTCCCGGACCTACTTGAGTTTTACACTCTGGACACTTCAACTGGGACATATGGAGATGAGAGCAAGGAAACTGTAAAGAAACAACAGCAAATCAGATGAGATTACACAAGTATGGTGTGTTTCTTAAGTGGGCCTGTTGGTACAATGACAGGTCTTGATAACCCCAATGTATTTACTTCCATGAAATAGCACAAAATCATTGACTCATATTCAATCGTGATCCAAAATGTTCCCCGAGTCACTTCCAAAAGAACTCTGACTGGACAACTCTTCTTAATTTTGTATTAATGCAGTTCATCGCTACCATCAATGCAGAGGGCTTTGTTGTGCTTTTAATCCTTTCAGAAATTTACCTCTAATTTATCAAGAATTAAGTATTGCCTTCTATCCTAATTGCAACTCTTCTCACATTACTGTTGTCTGAAATCTGGCAAGCACATTATCTTTTCCATCATCCTGATCATTAATGAACAAATTTGGCAGAAACAGATCACAGGTCAGATTCCTAAGGAAACTTGCTTGATACAACCTACCAAACAAAAGTAAAATACAGATAAGTGCTTTCTGAGTGCTCTTTTCTAACCATTTACACATTAACCTTGGGTTAATTTCCCTAGACTACTTAGGAGAATGTGATAGAAGTCTAAAAAGATTCTTTTCAAATCAAGATATGCATCTACTGCTTCTCTTCTAGTCAAAGGCTTGTTATCCTGCCATAGAAGAAAATTAGATTTGCTTTATAAGATTTGTTTTGCACAAACTCTTGTTGACAGTTTCTTGTTACCTTGTAGGTGCTCACAAGTATTATGTTTGGTTTGCTGTTTTTCCTGAAAATGAAATTAAGCTGCCTCTCTTCTAATTCTCCTGCTCTTCTGGTTTCAAAAAATCATGGGTGCCACTTTCAGTCTTCTACAGCCTCATCTATCCTCCAGCATCTCTAAGATAATTGTTAAGGGCTCTGAGATTAAATTAATCCAGCAGGCTGAATCAATGTGGTCCAACTAACTTGAAAATATATAACTCAACTATTTCATGTTCTTACCCTATTACAGCCTATTTTGCCTTTTTGGTACTAAAATTAATTGCCTCATTCAAGTCATCACAGGTAGTCTTCTTAGCGAAGGAAAAACATATCAAACACTTGGACTGTCTTGCAACTTCTCACTCAGTAACATTTCATTTGCACTGAGCAGAGGTGAAAAAAAAAAAAAAAAAGTTTTTTCCTTAGTGGTAGCAGACATAAATAAAAGTCTGAATACTTCTAGTTAGTTTCATCTCAGTTTGTACACTCAACTTTCTATTTTTGTATATATGTACTCACCCTCAGTAACTTTAGTTCTTCTGTGCTTCATTTTTAAGACAATTTAACAGCTCACAGTTTATCTAAATTGGACTCCTGCTACACTCTGTCTCTCATCTTCCCCTCCCCACATTAAAAGAATTAAAAATAGTAAAACCTGTTGTTGCTCTGCAGTCTCTTTAATCCTATTTCACCGAGTCTAGCTTCACATGAAGCACAACCCATGACTTACCCAAGTTTTTTGAAATCTATTTTTTATTTCATTATCTTCCCTCCTTTCCTGCAGATCATGAACTCGATTATTTCATGATTCATCTTCCAAAGCTGCATTCCACCAGATTATTCTCAACAAATTCCTCCCTGCTAGTTTCTCTCCTGTCTTACCTTTCTTTACTTCTCCAATTTCAGTATGTAATTTGAATTAGGCTTTTATCCTGTGCATTTTTGTAGTTGTTTTTTTGTTTGTTTGTTTTAAAGAAAAGCCTCAAATCAGTGAAAACCAATGCAGTCTGTTTTCTACCTGTACATGTTGTGATAATTAAACTGAACTATCAAACCTGCAGTTTAATGGAAAGTCTCCAAAACCTGAGCTTCCCTATTTGGGGGCATGTATTAAATGTGCATCATCAGAGTGATTTTACTTTTTTTGCCATACATTTGCAGACAATTATCTAGACTTAAGAGTAAGTTATTGTACTGGAATAACCACCTTACTTGTTTTATTGGGCAAGCTAAACTCCTCTCAAATTCAAATGCTATTCAAAATTTGTATCATGTGAATTACTGCTTCAAGTCTCTGGATTCCAATTATACCATAACCTTGACCCTGTGCTAAGACCTTCAGTTCCTCTTCCTTACTGTATATATTTCTCACCTTTCTTTCTTATGTCTTCCATGGGAATGCAGATACAAGATGTCTGATAGAGTAATAATATTCTTCTACATGTTCCTCTTATGACATTATTATGAATAAACTTCTGTAATTTATAATCCCCATTCACTTAGTTCTTTTTACAGATACAAGTGTTATTTCTTGCTCTAGAGGCTGCTCAACCACTCAGAAACACTGAAGTGATTTTTTTTTTAAATTGATCAGAGGCACTTTTTGATGATTCACTGTTAAACGACTTTTACTCTACTTCATTCTGTGATAATACATTTGAAACATATACCATTGTCTATCCTATGAGAAGTTACCTTGCTTTTATTTTGTCCTGAGACATTTATACTGGAAATACACCACCAGTGCAGCCAGAAGCCAGTTGCTTACATAACTAAAACGCAGGCAAAGTCCACGTCAGACCTCCTGAGTGGTATCTAGATTCATTAACTCAGGTATACAAGTGGTGTGACAGGTTCATGCTTTTACTGCAGGGGATGAAGAGTTCTACAGGACTGCAGAATATTCTTGACACATTTTACCAGCTTTTATATACTGAGAAAAGCACAGCCACTGCAACACAGTTCACCTCTTAGCTTCTCAAAAAGATTTTCCACCTCCCAGTGAATTTGCCTATATTAGAGTCAAACAGGTAATCTCAGCCAAACAAAAGCCTTCAAGTATTTTATTCAGTTGAAAGCGTAACACAAAGCACTTCTACAACCACTTTCCTTCAAGATGGTAGAATGAAGAACCAGGCTCTCACCTGTTAAGAAGCTTTCTTTGCTGTGGGGAAATCAACAACATGTGGAGACGGCTTCTCAATTGTGCCTTTTAATCCACTTTCAGTTTTCCTGCATTTACCATAGTTCACATTCTTCTCAGTTCAGTTTTCTTCATGGCTATCCTATTACCCAGATACTCACAAGAAGGAAAAATCTTTCCCCATGATACTTTAACTAACCCAAACAGACAGAGCTGTTATTATCTCTCCCAAGTCTCCACAGCAATGATAGTCAGAGGATCATTGTGTCCTACCATGAATCCAGTTTTCTGTAATTAGACAAGTACAGTTACACTTTCTCTCCCTTGTGATAAAAACTATGCTGGCAATAGAAGGACAGAAACAAACCAAGAAGATAACCTGCATAGTCATTTCTTCTTGTACAGTGGGGAGGCATGTTCAAGGTCAAGCTGTCCACAGGTCAGAACCCAGATCATCAGGGTCCATAGCTGGGCACAAGCATAGCTGTAGTTTGGACATTGCTACCTCAAAGGAACAGCTAATCATGGGTTGATTTGGAACCACAACCCATTGGGCAAGGCTCCATACAACTGTAACAGCTCTGTCCCAGACACTACACTATTCATTTTATGACAATATATCAAAAATTGATTATACACAGCAGAATTTTAAAAATCCCATTTTCTTTAGAAGATAAATAATACATTGTTCATTTATCAACTTCAGAGTTTTTCTGAAGATACTCAGTGTTTTCTGGTAATATGTTAAAACCTTTCCTTTTTTTTTTTTAATCCACAGTTCTCACCAAAAAAGTGCCTAAGACCCCAATAACACCTATTACCTGTCTCTTGGCTTGACATATACCCACTTGCTGATTAAGTGTACTTAATTCACACCGGCAAAAAAACCCCAAAATCAAACCACAACAAAACCACAACCAAAGCCAAACAAAACCACAAAAATCAGTAGTTAATGATGTGCTTGCCTGGAAAATCTGTGTCCTGTGTGGCCACTTCTGGCAGCATGAACTGAACTTCAGTACAACTTGCTTTGCCAGAAGTCCTGCACTACAGCACCATTCCTTCATCCTGGCAAGTCTATATTATAGTATGTGGCAAGTGGAGGCATCCATATGCTGTTAACCTTTTCAGACCACTAAAGAACAGATGGTCTCAGATTAGCTGTTGACGAGCTGTTAATGTAACTATCCATCAATGCCTTTAATTACAGTTTTCTTGTTTTCAAAACAGCCCATATTGGATTTTTTTTTTAAAGCAGATCATAAAATAAACTGCTCTGTAAACACAGAATAGACCTATAAACAAATAGACCTACATAGTGTTCTTATTTCTCCCCCTTTGAAAACTCCATGTGAACATTCATCTGTATAAAATTATCAAAAAGATATTGTAGATATAGGTGATCTTAATGCATGTCAAAGGCTCCCCTGGACCAGCTCTGTTCAGGACAATTTTTATCACCTGTTCTCAGAAACCAAAGATGATGCACTACATAAAAATTTCTATTACAAAAAAAAAATGATCTTCCTTCTTAGAAAATGTAATTAGAAAATTTTATCACCTTTTGCTTTGGGAAAGAACAGACATTTTTCCATAAATACCTTATGGATAAAAACCTACCTCTGCCTTCACATAGGTATTGCCTTGGTAAACTCTCTTAGGACACTACAGTGAAAGCTATTTAATTTTTATTTTCATTACAGTGAATCACTTGTTAAACGAAAAAAGTCCTGCCCAGATAACAGTTTCACATACCAAACCTCCTTTCTCCAGGAACCAGCTGATAGCCAATCCAATTTCATATAGTCCAGGCCATTTTATTAGCACATTATCTGTGCAGGTAATTCCATCAGATTGCACTTTCCAGAGATGAAGTGACATTGTTTCTCCTACGTTGGATGCTACAGCGCTCCAAATTTTTGTGCAGGTAAAGGCAGGTGGAAAGACTAATCATGAAGCTGTGCTTTAGTTTTTTAGTATATTATTGCCACAAATGCAGATTTTTAAGGTCTTACATGGGATTTTCTAACAAAGACTGTCTGGAATAAGCTATATACTAAAGCATAAAACAGAGCAACTAAAAATGCACACATCTTTGGAAGGATTTAGGTACATGAATAAACTAACTGAACCCATAACTGTGAAGCATTTTATTATTACCTATAAGGAAAGGCCATGTTTACTACAATAACTTTCTTTAATGTGCAATAGTTGAATTCTATGAAAAAGAGTTTCTATTTTTAGAGAAGAGTCTGCAAAAACTCTTTGCCACAGATTCACCTACAAACTCTTGAAACATCATCTGTATTATAGGAGAAAGACTTACCTCTCCAAGGTGAACAACAAGAAGTCATTCTGGGATCCCTACCATCTTCCTCCACTGTATTACCTGGAATGACAGCAATTTACAGCAAACATTAGGGTTTACTTCCACAAAAGTAAATACTGGTATATGAAACAATCAGAACTCTGCCATTTTGCACCAAGCCCATGGTAAAAATCAGAGACAACTCTGCAACATATCAGCTGCATTTATCTGCTTAAGAACACAGGACACTAGCCTCACATCCAAAAGCTAATACTGAATTAGAAACTACTTTTTGTGTGTCTTTCCACCATGGTCTTTCCTTAATTCTTCATTCCAAAAACAAACAAAAATTTTAACACATATTTTATGTATTATATTAAGAATTCCAATAAGATCTTATTTTTCAAAGAAGGAATGTTTGGAAGGAATACAAACCTCAACAGACTTTGGAAGTTTCAATACGGCATTACAGATACCTTGCACTTAGATAACTAAAGATAATAAATATTCTTTAGCTTTGGATAACTGTAATCTCCCACCCATCACTACTGCAAAAATTCCTCTTAACTAGAGGTGAATAAACATATTTCTTCCTTTGCACTTCTCTGTTAAGTTCTAGCAGAAGTGCAAAGCACATATGGATTTGACGCATGTCCCTCACCACTTGAGAACTAATTAAGCTTTTCCCAAGTAATTCTGGCAGAAATTCTTTTGCTACCAATTTAGAACACTTTTTAAATTAACAAATAAGTAAATTTGAAGCTCTGATTCACTCACAGAACACTACCAGTGTTTTACCTTCTTGCTAATGGCAACCATTTTCAGGCAGGCAAGCAGCAGTCACACTCAGGCCTTCATAAACATCTACGACGGCTTTGAATAAAATCAATTTGATGTTAAAATAGGTAAAAGGGTCAGCATCTCAAACTATTTTGTTGTATTCTAGAAAATATTCTACTTCTCACAGGAAAAAATTAATGTTTCTTAAGATATCCAGCATAACTCACCTGTTGTGTTTTGATATAAGCACTCGATCAGAGATGAGCTGTTTAATCCAATGGAGCATGGCTCAAACACATAATAGTACCTGCAGAAAGACAATACCATTAACACATTGAATCAAAGTCTCTATAGCATCTTGAAATGTAAGTAAGTGTTGTAACACATTGCTATGGTACAGTCCTTTAGGGCACCAGTGTTGCAGCAAGTTTTAGTGAGCCATAGTAACTACACACAAAATATAAGGTGAATTCTGAGCATGCAGCAATCTATGATTTAAGGCTGGTTAGCATCAATCTAATTGCCTGTTCCCTTGACAGATGAAGGGACAGTAGGACTAGAGCCAAAAGGGTAAAACCATTGTTTATCATTAATAAAGGCAATGGGATAGAGGAAGGGGAGTCAGGAAGCAGAATGTGGGAAATTATGTTACTCTTCCTGAATTATTTGGACTGTCAAAGTGGCAGGCAAACCTGTAGATATTTTACCTCAGGGTCTACTCTTAGCAGGGCTCAGTGGAAGTAGGAGGGGAAAAAAGTCATGCAAGCAATGGTATAAGAGTAGAAAAGATAAAAACCAGACTCTGTGTATACGCATGTATGCTTGTATACATATAGATGCATCTGCCTGTTCACACACATACTAATCATGTGTCAAAAAAATACTGAATAAAACATACAACAGCCAGTTGGTGTTAAGTATGGCACGGAACTATAAAAACCAGTAAAGGTCTAATAGATATTTTGAACCCATTGCAAATATATACTGCCAAGACATGACCTACCAGACTGCATTAATAATGTATCAACCCATCCCAGGGTCTCTGTCATGACCCCTGAACTTTTTCTTCAATGACTGCTCAGAATCAGTTGTAATTTATTCTAATGACTGTAACTTGCCCCCCATTTTTGAGGCACCAAAGCTGCTCTTTGATTAGTGACTATGCTGTATCTTCATCAGTTTTAAAATAGTACTTTAAATGAGTGTTTACTGTGATGGCTCTGACAGGCAATAGTGTCTTTCATGTAAAGGTCACTGGCTCACTTCTGGCCCCAGATAGTAAAGGCTAAAAGTCACCACTGCCCAATGGCTATTTTGTACCCTGCATGAAGTGAATTGATGGGTTTAGTCCAGAGCTTTAGTGGATAAATATCTACATCACAAACTATCACCAGAATTGGTGTTACTAATGTCATTCTCAGCAGAAGGTCATGGAGTGAGTTGGCGTAGAGACTAAATGGTGTTTGCAACCCTAGAAAGCAGGATAAAAACAGACTAACTAGATGGTATAGAAAAAGAACAACCCCTTTCCTATAGCTGTTCAGAGCTGTCGGTCCAGGATTCTTAACACATTAAATTCACTTTCAAAGAATACACCACTGGGAGGGTTTCTAAGACAACTAACTGTTGATAAAATGTGAGATGTATTGTCAGCTATGAAATTTAAAGATGCAAGAAGCATATAATATTTAGACTGTTGCAATTTCCTCAGTCTGTACTTTATAAAATCAAATTAATTGAAATTAGTAAAGAAAACAGCTGGCCTGTAAGTTCCATTGCCCAACCTGCTGCCAGCACAACTTTATCCCTTGCTATGTAATGTGTAAATAATTGTACACAGTCCAGGGACACCATTTCCACAAAACTTTTTTTTTTAGGTATTTTTCTTTAACCTTTGTTTAGATGTTTTTGTCTAGAATTAGCAAAATTTGAGCTTACAAGATTTGCTGGGAACCACACTTTTTGAACAGCTGAGTTTTCTTCTGCTCCACTTCCTGCCTTCTGAATGCCATGGGGAAAAAGTCATCTATTTCAGGCCCCTTAAAAAGTTTTGCTGGTTTCAAAGGGAGATTTGTAGTGTTTGCATCATATCCTTTAAGGAAATGTTGCCCTTTTTCTGTACTCATAGTAGTATTTGTGTAAAATATACACTGCAGGTTAAGAAAACATTTTATTCTAGCATTTACTGATTGTGCACAGCTCATGTACGTGGAAGAAACTGCATACCTTGTACATGATTCTGTATGTATTGTTTCTGGGCAAAGGTTCAAAGAATTACAATTACATACAGTGTCCCTGTCCATTTATACAAATAAAATGTGTTTGTTTTAGAACTGAACACCAGCACTATCTTAGGATAACTGATGCTAGTGAGGCTACATGTCCCTCAGAACTCTACTGATTTTTTACATTTTATCAACTCAAGACCTTTCTTTTAGAAGCTAATTCTGGACAAATGAAAGCTCCTCACTGAAAAGTTTGACATGAGTGGAAAAAAAGTCCAGGAAAGTTTAACAATAGGTGAATACAGTTTAATACGAACTCTGCCTCTGCTGATATTTCTGTTTACAGGACAACAAGCTGTGTCTTCTGCCCACCAGTCTGTGATGGAATTGTTGCTTCAAGAAGCTATGGCTGTCTCTACTTTCTCTGGAACTGGGACAATCTAAGAGCATCCCACACTTGGGAAAGTCTCTCTCCATTGTTGTCACATCCTGGGCAACCAGGAAAAGGACTTTAGTTTGCTAACTCCCAGGTTCCCTAATGCCCATGTTTCACACCAGGGTGAAACACCACCAGGGATGCTTCAATTCACAAAACACAAATTTGCAAACAACAACACTGGTGTGACAAACATGGTAAGAAAATGACTTTGGGTGCTCACAACAGCGTTGGCATGAGAAGAAAATAATTCTAGGTGCTCACAACAGTATTAGCACAAAGAGCAAATCAACAGAACTTGCAATATATCCAAACTTCGACAACTGTTTATGCCAGGGGAAGGGACAGAGGGAGAAAAAGAAAGACAAAAAAGAAGAAAGACTCACCAGTCCTGGGTCCGGCCCGCCCAGACACCCGGCTCCGGTTCACAGGCAGCCTCCGGCCGGGCCTCATTAACCCTTGATGAGATGCACGCGCAGCTTGTGCTTCCAGAATCTTCTCGGCAACGGGTCGGTGGGTGCACAGCCTGTATCTCTAGAACCTTCTCGGCTGTGTGGGCTGTCAGGGCTGTCCCGCACAGCCAGCCTTCCCCATCGGCTCCGGGTCTCTCCCCACCGGCTCCCGGCGCTTGCTCAAGCCAAGGCAAACCCGGCGTGTTCCCCCACCCCCCCTCAAACCCTCCCCTCCTCTGACCGCATCTTCCTGCTCCTGCCACCCGGCGTCACCACTAGAGCCATCCCCTGGGTTCAACCCCGACCGCACTTCTGTAGTGGATGTTGAAGGCGTCACCTCCAGTTCCATCACAGGTGTGGCAGCGTGCTTGTTCTCCTGATACAGCTACGGGCTTGAGAAAGCACCCACAGAAAACACCTGCTCCAAACTGTGCAGAAACCTGTTTAAACAAGCAGGTAGGAGGGAAAAGAGACAAATTCCTCTTTATGCCACATGGCAACAAAAGTGAATAAAATACAGATGTATTATTCTTTAGGAGAAGGCACTGAGGTCATAGGCTTGACGGGGCTCTGAGCAACCTGCCCTAGTTAGAGATGTCCCTGCTTATTGTAGGGGAGTTGGACTAGATGACCTTCAGAGGTCCTTCCAACTCAAAGTGTTCTATGATTCTCTAAGAATGAGCTCCCAAAGAGGAGTGAGGACACCAGCACCCCCTGGGATCCATAACTGTCCCCCTGGCCAAGGCTAAGCCCACTCCTCTCCCAGCAGCCAGGAATCTTTGCTGGATTCAGAATCTGAAAGCACAGTGGGCACCTCTGAGCACTTCTGCTGCAGGGCTGACTCCAGCCCCAAGTCACAGGTTGCTTCAGGATGGCTTCTGCCATAAACCAGATGATAACCCAGCCCTAGAACTGCACAATCCCTTATGCATTTAGTGCAACAAACCAAGCCCAGGATTGTATCTGCTGATAATAAATATCTTGCCAACCATATGCACTAATATTTAATAAAATTAATTAAATAATTGCCAAGCTCTTCCACTCAAGTCATTACAGTCTATAACAGGGAGCTTATTCAGGTTGCTTACTGACTCTGACAGAAATACAAAGATAAATAGACATATTAAAATGTATAAACAAGCTCTCTTTTGTAGGCACTAAGTTTATTTTAAGAGTGTCAATAAATGTCTGCTTATATGGGTTCAGCAGTAACTAATGTTCACCAGGAGGTACATTTTAGAAACAAGAACCAGGAAAAACCTCTATAAACACAAATGAGAAGATTAAATGTCGAGTGAAAATTAAATGTTAGGAAATTCCCTTGAATTTCTATAATTGAGTAATTTGAGAAAAGCACTAGTTTCAGTTTTGTGATAGGATAGATAGCCAGTTTGAAAATTTACTTATTAAAACTATTGGAAACATGAATGTCAGCATTACTGCATTATTAAAATTTAATTTTAAAATACAATTTATAGGATGAAAACTGCTCTTTCTTAATCACGCTCACTGCTATGGAATGGCTTTAGTAAAGTGTATTCTTATATAATGTTACTTTCCTGCTAATAAATTAATTCTGTTTCTTTCCTGTTAATAAATTAATTCTGAGTATTATAAATTGCTTGAGATATTACCCACATATCTCATTTTTATGTACCTATTTATATATATATATAATCATAATCTTATATAAATACCTTTGTTTCCCTTTCAGAGACTGGGCAGAGACTGGGGGGACAGGAGAGAGCGATCTTCACACCCTATTTGCATTTCCATTTCTCTCTGCATTATTCTAGTGGCTGCCTTTGACACTATCTTCCTGCTGGAAGATAACTGCTGAAAAAAAGAAAAGAGTTGGAATGGAAAGTTTTCCAGGCTGCTACTTGTCTAGTGTCTCCCCAGTTGTCAGAAAGCATCCAGTGACCCTCCATGTTCCACAAAGCCAGTTCCTTCCTTATCACCAAGGAGGACTTGGGCCAGCTTGGTGGTAGGCAAGAGAGAAAATGAAAAAAGAAAATATTCAAATTAAGCTGTATTTTCCTATGTATCCTAAAATCACATCATTTATTGATACTGATCTTTGCTAGTAAGAGATTGGGTTAAATCTAAATCCATAGTTATATGGCTCAATTAAGATGATGATGAATGAACCAGACCTCTTCATTGCCATCATTTCTTCTTAACACAGATATTGGTCCTTCAGTCTCAATGAAATCCAGTTTTAACACTGGTGCTTAATTTATTGTCAAATTAAGCAGGGAGGATTTTCAAATATGAAAAGGATGAGAAGTTTGTAATTTAAATCCAGCAGCTCTGTTCTCTTATTAAGATTGGTCTCTGTGCACTTTAAAATAAAAGTCAGGGCATAGTCTGACCTGACAGCTAACATTATCTGACCTCTGTAGCTGTTTATGAATATATGACAGATTTATTTTAAAGAGATAGGCCAAGATGATTCAGACAAGTCACCCCGGATCAACTCCACACCATGATTAAATATTACTGATAAGTGTCAACTAGTATAGTAACCCCACTGAGAAAAGGCAGAAATAAATTTCTCCCTCTGAAGTGCAATAGTTTGGTGCTTTTTTAAAACTCTCATGCACAAGTACAGAGGACAAGTATTTGAGAAATATGGATGTTACGGGACTAACGATATAATTCTACTATCTGCTTAATTGTCATGGAAAATGCAGTAAGATTAACACTGATATGAGCATTACTAAAATTCCGATCACTAATATTCTCAGGAACGGTGTTAATTTTACATGCTAATGAGTAGATAAAGAGAATTAAGAGCTCTGAGGGAGAAAAAGAGGTTGACTGAGGTATGAAATGCCCCTAAGACTCCAGTCAAATGTGATTGTGGATGTGCTCTGTTTCTGTAAGCTGCCAGACACACTAACTTGCTTTCTGCTTGGGGTAGAGCTATTATTTTTTTTCCCATGTTAATGCTAGGAGGTTTACAAGTAGATGAAGACCAGTGTGAAGAACTGCTCTTATTAATGTAATGCTTTATTAATATAAATAGTGCTTTCATTAGGGTATTATGGTAAGGTGGGATAATTATAGGTGGGATAATTAACATGGAACATGCAAATCTTTACTTTCAGGGAATGCTTGATAGAGGACACCAAGGAACATTGCCTTAGTAATAACTCTGTGCTCTCTTTTAATCCTCATCACTGAAAAAGGAATTTATTCCTTCAGGTATTTCAAATCAAACTACAAACACTGCAGTGAAAAATAACCCAACAAACAAATAGGGAAAAGGTACAACAACAAAACAAGCCATCTGGCAATCTATCTTGTTCCTTAAGCAGAAAAGAAAAACAAAGACCGCTACTACTTTTATCTTTAATAAATGAAGTCTACTGATAAACTTATTGATAGACAGATATTCCAGGAACAGATTGTCAAAACGTGTCACCAGACCACACAAGTAACCCACACTCTCTTACAAGCTGTCTGCAAAGTTAATCTAAGAACCTGTAAAATATTCCAGGTTTGGAGTATAAATATCTTAGTGATGAAGTCAATTCAGAATGTTTTAAAAGTTACTATGTGCATTTTGAAACACACAGGGCTGTTAAACATGTAAAGACCTAAATTAATCTTCAATATTAAGGCCTATCTCTAATACAAGATGATCTGTATTCAGTTTCCCAACCAGAAAATACAGTTACATATAGAATAACAAGTGCAACTTTCCATGCTGCTTTTGGAGCAGTAGTGGACATCTGCCCACCCCCTCCCGCCCCCCCACGCCAAATGTTGTGATGCTTGGTGTTAGTTTAATGGTTGAACCCCAGCTGGGATTTTTCAGGGGAAGATTTTGCACTAGTTACTTATTGCCAGATTAAAGATTTACCTAAATCTTTCCTGAGAGCTTGTTCCATCACCAGGTTCCACAAGGCACAGCCGCTACATGAGAAAACGTTAAAAGCCTGTAACGATTTGAGTCCGATTCTGTTCCTTCTGTTTCTCCTAAATCCTTCCTCTCTGTTCCAATTGTCATTAGGAAAAAGGAGAAGGCCCTTGTTAAGCAAACCATGTACTTCTACACCAGTAATTGCCTTTTGGTTATAGCAGCTGTTTGATCATAATACAGCAGCAAGAAGAGACATCTTCTCCTGTGGAGATACTCAAAACCTGGCTGACAATCCTGGGCAACCTGCTCTGTCACACCCTGCTTGAGCAGGGGTTTGGATTAGATGGTCTCAAGAGGTCCTTCCTAACCTCAGCAATTCTGTAACTCTGCTATTCTCACACTTGAGAATGTTGTTTGTTTTGCAGGTATTTTACCTGCATTTAGGCCTATTAATAGGAAGCCTGAGATGTAAAATGAAGGTTGCGTATAAGTAAAAATGCCTCTTTCTCCACCTTTTTTGTTTCCAGTTGGCTGAGCACTAGAAAAGAGGGTTTGCAGTCACTGTGGAAAAGAACCAGCTAGACCCTTTCCTGTATCTCTAGATGGTATTTCTCTAGTTGGCATTTCTCTAGTTGGCTAGCTGTTCTTGGTCCCTACTGGTATTCCCTGTATGACACTGCTGCTTTATGTTAGAGGATGCTGTTGCCTCAAAACTAGCACAAAGGCTCCATTTGAGAAATAGCTATATTAAAAAAGACTACCTGGCAGAAAAAGCAGGAAGAAGATATTTTGCTTAGAAGAGTTTGGCCTTAAAAGAGAAATTGGAAAATATTTGCAAGAGAGGTATTAGTAGGAAATAGGTATGAGATACAAGGCAGGCAGCTGATAGAATAGAGATATAAAAAAAAAAAAGCAGCAGACATATCCACTGCAGGATCCACGTATTACATCAAGAAATATACAAGACAATCTCCCATTTCTAAAATTCCAAGAGTTAATATAAATGGACAAATATATAATAGAACAGGACATAAAATGTCCTAAGCAATGCATCTGCTCTATATTGAATTGAAATATGTCGATGTACGGGCTTACATATCCCTTAGGCCAAAGGCTCTTTCAAACAGAATTTTTGGTAGCTAAAGCAACATTTGCCTAAAGCACCTGTCAAGCATCCATTGAGAATTGAATCATGTGATTTCTAAGTATACATCATCTTGGGCTACTGTCAAGATCTGGTGGTGACCTGATGTTGAACACAACAGCAGAAGTGTATCCTCATTTTGTTCAGAAAAAGCAGGAAAAAGGTACTTCGCTCACAAGACCCTGGCCACAAAGGAAGGAAAGCAAAGCTAAACCTTAACTCAGAAGGAGCAAACAGACCTTCCACACAGCATACTATGGCCCAGGAATTCTTGCTTTTCATAGTACCACCTGGACTGGACAATGCTGTTCCTCCTCCACTCTGTGTCTTCTTATGAGTATCAGCCAGATTCTCAGAAGGCGGCCACAATATCTGTCTTGGGTGGTTTAATTTTTCCTCTCCAGCCATAATCAGGCAGTGTTTTCCTCTTAGATAGGCTATAAGTGGTCCAAGCTGCCAGCTGCACTATAGCTAGTCTATTTTGGCAAGGAAAAATTGACATGTTTTCCATGCTTTTCTCCCCTCCACCATTCAGGGGCATATTTGGCACAGAGAAGCCAACAGGTGTACTTTTCTGCAAAAAAGGCACGAGGTATCAGTGCTTTCAAGACATTAGGGTGATGGGTCTCCCAGCTGCAAATGATGCCACTCACCTTTTTATGCAAAGTGCCTATATAAAGCTGTTATTGCTTGGCATCTGTGCCCCAGTGAGGTGGTCCAACCAATTAACAAGCACAATATCAGATGAAAATGGACATGGCTGCAGGCAGCCAAGACTCCCTGCATTCTAATAAAGCTTTTTTTAAAAAAAAAAAACAACCAAACCAGTCAGATTTCCAAGTCAAAAGTGTGAAACTGTCTATGTCTGTCTTCAGTTTATGCTTCTAGTGGTAAGGTACAATAATAATCCCCTATTTCCATTATTTTCTGTGACATAGAAAATACAGAAATATTACAGGTTTATATAATACCTCTTTTCTGACGTTAAATGCATATCTGTCTACATAACTGAATGTTAAAACCAACTACAAGAATGTAGCTGTGTTTCAGATTGCCTGATAAAAAGGACTAAAAATATTGTGAGGACTCAAGCATGAGTATATGAGTCCTTAGACTTCACTACTACCACGTACTTTACTTTTGCATCTGTAAAGGACATCCTTGCTAGCTATGATTGTGAATGGGGAGAATTTCAGTGTTCTTTCAGTGATCACAACACCACAGTTGTGCATATCCCAAAACTCCTTCTTCCCAGTCCAAAGGAGTTCCAGAATTAGAGGAACATGCCCACAAGGGTTAGCTAAACTGAGGAAGGGTCCTTTCTGCATTTCGCCTGATACTACTTCTGCTTTCACATTCCAAATCAAACACTTATATTTAAAACATGTAAATGGACCATTCATTAGAATGGAATCTACACAAAGCCACCTTCTAGAATGATTTGAAGAAATCAAGAAAAAAATTAAATAAAGAGACGTTCTACAGAAGTGAAACAATTAAATTAGCAAGACTGATACAAAGCGCAGTTTTATATCCCCGTCTAAGCAAGACATGCAGTGTGCTATTTCTGCTCTGATACATCAATGTAAGCATAATTCCACTGAAGTCAGTTTAAAAGCCTGGTTTTCCACAGAAAGTGTTTATGCATTTTCATAAATGTTTGCTTTGCTCAGGAAGACTTCTTATTAGAAACAAGCAGGCAAAAAAATTAGATAATAAAAACTACTTTGAGTAAAATCAGCTTTAAGAACCAAGACTGCTTAACAGAAATCAATTTTTTAATTTAAGGATAATTTTATTCCTTCTGGTACAAAAAAAATCAAAAAAAGAGCAACTAGAAAGATGGGTGTTACAGCAGAATGTAAAAATAGCTAATAATTGTTTGAAAAAATGTTCTCTTTTGATTTGCCAGAAGAACTTGTTTTTGAAAAGCAATTCTGAAGTATTTCCTCTTAACTATACTTCCTTCCAGTGATGTGATATGGAAAATGAAAAAATTTCAGACAAACTTGACACTCCTGTCAAAATGAGCACATTCCATGTTCCTCTGTTATATCTTTTGTGTTTTGCACAGGTGGGAGTTGGCATCTACTGAATAAAAAGGAGAAATGTTCAGCTGTAGATTTACAAGATGTATTTCGAAAATTCTCCAGTGAATCCAACACTTCCAACAAAACTTAGTTCTTAAAGTGGTTTTATTCCTGAATGTCAATACCAGGCCTTTTAAAATAACCTGGAATTTTATCCATACTCCAAGTATTCTGGTATGTATAAAATCTTATCAAATATAACAAGATGAAAAAAACCCTGTACTTCCATTAAGTGGTTGGCAATTGCAACCAAGAAGCCAGACATAGAATCTGAACTATACCCACCCAATTAATGATGGTTGCTCTAGGGCCAGGCTGGGTTCTTGGTGCACACATTATTGTCAGAACACTTGTATTATATTTGTGTTTAGAGGATATTTGTATTCTAACAGCAACTTGGGATCACAGGAGCAGGACCTTGGTTATCCTAAATGCTTGAAGACACGTTAAAGAAAAAAAACACCACAATTTAAACTTATGACAGTATTCACCTTATAGAGATAAACAAGACAGTAGGACAAGTACCATCTATATGCTAATCTGTTGGTGTGGAGATATCCTGCTTCCTCTCCAGCTCCTGGTGGAGCTGGGATGCTATGTCAAAGATCCTCCCTTTCCAGGGTAAGATGACAGAAATAGAAACCTGTGCTCAGTTTTCCAGCCCTCACTAAAAGGCTCTGTAAGACCATGATACTTGATGGGGGGGGTGGGGAAAGTTATTGTGCCAAACTGCTCTAGTAAACATACCATGATTAAAAGCCAAACTTGAACACTTCAGGAAGTAACTAAAGTCTGAACAAAAGAGCACAAGTAGGAAAACAAGATAATCTCCTTCTCCAAAACACAAAAATTTTAGGTCATTGTGCTTGGATGTCTTACAGTTAAGGTTTGAATTCTCAACCCACAGGCTATGAAGGATCTCAGTTCATCTCAGTCTGCCATAACAAGGACATTGACAAACGACAACCATGCTTTTCCCTCTATCTTTGTTGTGGTGATTTGTCTCTAGCTGGCAGGTAACCCCCACCCAGTCATGCTCACTTACCCTGCTGGGAAGGTGGAAAGAATCAGAACAGCAAAAGTGAGAAAAACCTTTAAAAAATCTTTGGGTTTTATATCATCACTTGTTTAGTCTCACTGTTATTTAGTATTTTACTCAAAGAAATTGAAGATATACCTAAGTTTGCATAAAATGTGATATGGTGTCTTTTGGTAACATTCAGGATAAATCTTGCAATTAAATTGACTATCATGTGGATTAATTCTGCTGTGTTATTTATATAAATATTAATAAATTGTCAGCCCTCTAGAACAGGTTCAGTTAGGCATATGCATTTTCCCTTTCTTCCTTGCCTTGTTTGTCCCCAGGCTATGAGAAGTTTATGGGCATCATTAGGAGTGGAGATGTCAACAGTGAAGCTGTAACTTCTACCACTGATGTATTATGGTATATTGAAGAAGTTTCATCTCTCTGAACTTGGTTTCTTCTCTCATTATTATCTGTGCTGAGTGTCAAGCAGACCAAATATCACATTGTTTCATTCCTTTGTAAAAGCAATATAAATTCTGACAAGAAGATATAGACGTATCTGAGAACAGCATAGGCTGGTTTACCATCCTTTACTGACAAAAATGAAAGCAGCTGCTTACCTTGGGTTTCTGCTCAGACCATTTGTAGTTGAAGGAGGAGGCGTTCAGCTGTTCTCCAACAACTGGTCTCCGTTGTCTCCAAATAAACTGCAACTGCCCACTTGGATTTCCTTCTGCAGTTCCAGCAGTTCACACTGTGGTATGTAATTGAAGGTGAGATCACTGCTGCACAGTGGTTTTCAAACTTACCAATCATAACAACCTATTAACTCTAGTATGGACTCTCTCTACTTATCACTTCCTGACACAAAAGTTAATTGTAAGTCTCTGCATCTCTCTGTTGTTGTACACGTACTTTTGCAAAACATGTAACACATCTCAATGCCACTGAACACACAGTATGAGTCACATGGGCTCTCAGGAAAAGAAGGTGGAGAAGAGAAACTATCAGAACAATTTGTATGATCCATCAACTATAATGGCTCCAGCCCACTAGAGGAGTACAAGGAACCTGGTGGATCCCGAATTAAGGAAAACTTTTAGGTTCATCAACTACAGTAGAATAAATCTGCAGCTGTGTTAGCTCTTGGAAGCCAGTGGAAGATGGAGTGGAAGAACTGAGCTGGCCAATGTAAGGAGAGGACTCAACCCCAACTCTCTCAGCCTGTCCTCGCAGGAGAGGTGTTCCATCCCTCTGATCATCTTTGTGGCCCTCCTCTGAGCCACTCAAGCAGGTCCATGTCTTTCTCACGCTGGTGGTCCCAAAACTGAACACAGTGCTCCAGGTGAGGCCTCGAGAGAGTGGAGTAGAGGAGAGAATAAAAACAATGAAAGAATTATTCCATTTTTCTATTTCCCAGGAGTTATGTGCTCTCTTCCTGATAGAAATACTTACATGTCATTGGTACATTGCAAATATTATTTTCACTAATGTTAAGGTATTTTCACCAATTGGGTTTTACCGTACTATTAAAATTAATTCTTTTATTATAGGAAACTCCAAATTAATATTATCATATGAACACATGATTTGTGCTTTACAGATGCTAATAAATGTGAATTTCTCTTTTTGGACTATCTCCCTCACCCTTGTACCTACTTGTGCGTTGAGTCTGTTACAGCTCTGCCCATAACCAAATGTTACTAGAAATACACCACCAGCAAGCACTTCTCCACAACACACCTTTAAATATTCGCAACACTTGACTGGCAGAAGAAGTAGCAACAAAATTCTCTGGTGGTGTAGACATTCATGAATGAGCATGCAGAGGTGTTCTGCAGGGAGGCTGTGTCTGTAGGTAAGGATGAGCATCCAGTGGCAGCAGACAGCACTGTGCATAATCAAAAGGTTGCACCATGTGCCTGGGGCAGATAAAATCCTAAAGCCAGCTTCTGGTAGAAGATCTACTACTTGTACATGCAGGAGAACCTTACCAACCTCATGCAAATCAGGAGGTCAAAACAT
>VYZX01027877.1:41128-59927 GCA_013401335.1 Brachypteracias leptosomus | reverse complement strand
CCCTGAGCTCTCTTCCTCCCAGCAAGATTGTTTTTCATATCCCTGCAGAGAGGGGCCAAAAAAGCATTTGTGAGTCTGAGGCGCTTCTTTTTTCAAGATATATTATGTGATCTAATAAAGATAATACTTTTCCTTATAAACGTGCTTCCATGAGCACAATTCAAATGCCTCAATATAGGCTCAGAAAAAATCTATATGAAAAGAATTTATTCTTAGATTACTTTAAATACAAATCAAATGTAGACCAATAGGGGATTCTATTAATCTTGGAGGGGGGGGAGGATGGTTTGACCCTCTGAATATTGATAAAGGCCACAGATTTTGCAATTGGAAAAAGCAATCACATATGGAGTGCTCTGATACCTCCTCCTGGTAGTACTGATTCTTTAGTGATGTTCAGGACAGTTTGGATAACCACTGTGGGCCATATACACCATTTGCACCCTATGCTCTATTCCAAAATTTAGCCAGAAGAGTAATTAATTTAGAATAAAGAGATACAAAACTAAAGAGTAGCTTGAAAGGGCTTTGCAGGGTTTGGTTTTTCTCTCCNTATCAAGCTTCATTACTTACCTCTCAGTACTCAGGAATTGCTTAGAGGATGTGTTAGGATCTGCAGCATGGCTCAGTAAAAAGCACATAGCTGTACAGCACTGGCATACAGATGGTTTTATATGCCACAAAATAGGTACCAAAGTACCACCAGATTTTGGCCCAGAAGTAAGCACCAAAGTACCACCAAAGTTTAGCCAAAGAGCAATGTATGATGCTAGAAAATGGTTCATTAACACTGGATTTCCTTCCGTGCTGGAGTAGAACCAATGCTCACCTTTCTACCCCACAGTCAAGTCTGCCATCTGATTTTTCTATCATTCTCTGCAACAATTTCTCTGGAATTAAATGAGTGTATATGGAATCATAATTCAGTGCATACACGAACCTGTTGCAAGTTCTCTTCTTACCCTCTTTCTGGTTTCACAATTTTATTCAAAATCAAGGGAAGGTGCACACAGGCCCTTTGTTTTTTTCTCTCCAGTGACTTCTCCTGTACATTTCCATCTTGAATAAGTGCCTCTTTGTTTTCCAAAATGTGTATTTTTATGATGTGTATATTACACACACTAGAGATGTGCAGCAGCTATATAAGTATCACTTTATATGATGGGTTGTTGAGTAAGTAACCTCTTGAAAACAGAACTGTCTTGCAGTTTTACTCTCTTTAATTGCACACTGTGTGTTGCTTCTGATTTTTCTGGTTTTATAATGAGCCTTTGTTACACGAGTTACAATTTTAGCCCTAAACCGATGAGAAGCATCCAAATATACAATGCATACAAGAAATATAAAGTACAGGAAATACAAAAATAATGTGATTGGGTTAGGGATGTCTCACTCATAGTTTAGCAAGTTTAGTAATTCAAGGAAAGTGGCCTATTTTACCTCTTTTAGTATAATGAAATTTGCAGGGAAGAGGGAGCATCTGTGCACAGATTACACAAGTACATATCCAGCCTTACCCTCAATTTCAACTTATTTTTTCCTACACAAAACTAATAAACAATATGAGAGGAAAACAAAGTCCTTGACTATTACAAGGTACAGTCCTCAGATGTCTTCCCTCGTACTGCTTCATCATCGCCAGAAGAATATATCTTACTCTTCAACACCAAATTTGTGTGAGAAACTCATTCACTTTGTCCTTCTTTTCCTTGCCAGAAGGGCAGTAAATATGTCAAATCCTCTGCCTAGGATGCAGCTGTAATGCTTCCATTGTGTAACTTATTGTGCATACAGCAATCCAACCTCTGAATGTCACATGTTATTCAAAAATATTACTTTCTACTAGATAGGTCTAAAAGCACAGTAGTTCTGCAGCTGGGACAGATAAAAGTTCTTAATTACATAAGGACATCAAATACTGCTTGTCCATGTTTCACTTGTGATAGGAACATTATTTTGAAGTTAGTAATAGCTATGTGTTGATTACAAGTGTTGTTATGTGTTATTACCAGCTATGTGTTGATTACCATTTCAAGTGTCCATGTAGAAACGAAATCTGTATTTCATGATTTGACCTTGAAAAGTATTTGGGGTTAGTATCTAGAAGATACTCCGTGCCAAACAAATAATAATAATTTTTAAAAAACAGAAAATGAGAATAGCAAGGGTAGCTATAGCTTAAGATATGGCATGCTCTTGTAAGAAAAGGCATCCAAAATGCAATAAAAATGTCAAACAGCAAAGGAAATCACAAAGCTAATGACTGACAGAGAAATTACTTTTACTTTGGTCTACATTTAGTTAGTTACTCAACTAACTGCTGTTAGATAAAGGACACAAAATGCCATCTCTCAGTGCTAACTAACATATGGCTGATCAGTTGGGGCTCATTCACCTCCACTTCAATCACCACTGCTCTCAGTGGAGAGGAGGGTCAGGATGCTGGGGTTACCATCAGCTTAAACTGTTGCAGAGAGTTTTGCTAGAGAGTATTTGTCTAGGACAAATATCAAAGTGCCACAGTTACATAGCTGAAATGTAGGTGGGTGCAGCAGAGATAATATCACCTTATTGATGAGATCAGCAAAGAACCCGTAAGTATCACAAGCTCTCCTTTTGGTGATTAATTAAATAATACAGAGTAAAATCTAATTAATGTGAACATTGAATCTAAGAGTAGAAAATAGCTTGCAATGAACAATTTAGCTCTTGAAAACAACTTACTTTATACTGGCTAAAGTGTGTAAATGAAAACTTGAAATCAAATCCATTCTGGGATTTTATCTTATTAGAGAAACATGCTGGGAAGTTGCAGGACAGGCACCTTCTGGATACATATAGCATGGATGAACTGTAGATTAAGAGCAGTTTAAGTGTGCACAGTTTTACTTAAGATAGCCTACTAAATTATATTAAGCCAAAAAAATGTGTATACATTTTGGTAATTCAAAAGGGATCAATATACACTTCAAACTGCTTTGTAACCTAGACATGAATTGAGAGGGGAAAAATAAAACCATTTAGGTTAATAAAAGCTTGAGTACATCTGGAAGAATAGCTGCTATGCATATGAAAGAAAGACAGTAGCATATACAGTGTATAAGTGACAACTGGCAAATGAGAGCACAGTTAAAAGGTTTAGTTTGCAGAAGTTTGTGGAATATTAGTCTGACAATTTCTGAGAGACATCACACAGCTATGTGATGTTAGCAAATAGTATGTTTATCACCTGGCTACCTAAGAAAACTAGTGTTACTTGAAATCTTTAGACTTTATCCATTTTAAAGAGAAGGGATGTGATGCTGTACGAGTTTGGAAAAAGTTTTTAACCATTAAAGATCACTGTTAGAACCTGGGAAAATTAAGTTTCAAACTTGCTTTGGACATCTAATGATTTTCAGTCATCAGATGTTGCTCTTCTAAAAGCTGTTCACCTCAGAATGGCTTTTAGATTTGTAAATCTCAGGGAAGTAGACCTTACCCTTTCCATGGTTCAACTGTTTCCCTGCACTACTCTTGAGCTCAATCAATCTTTAGAGTCATGAAACAACTGTGTAACTATTAATGCCTACCAGAAGCAGTCTCACCTTGGATAACTACCATGGCAGAATAATACTGGGGAAGCAACATCTTTTGGAAAATCCTTTCCAGCAAAACTAAAGTTTCTACTCCAGAGCAAGAGAAGAGAACACTTAAGAGAAAAGATGTGAAGTAATATGGGAAAAGAATAAATGCTGCAAGCTGATTGGAGAAAAAAAAAAAGGAAGGAGGAAGGTCAAAAGTAAGGAAAAAGAGCAATGTGCCAAAAAAGATACAAAAGGAAAGAACAGAATCAAGGAAGAGAAGGAAGCATACAGCAGCTGTGGAAAAGAGAATGAGTATCAGAGAGCTGTGGGAATGAAGAATGAATACAAATGAGCTTATATTTCCTTTTTTACAGTTCCAGGAAAGCATCAATGACAAAGTAGATATTTAAATGACTGAATGAGTATATAAAATGGGTAAGATATATCAGTAGAGGTCAGGGGCACATATAATCAGATTCACCAAGAGCAACAGAACGCCTAGGGCTGGTTCTTAATACCATCACACCGAGACAGGATATATTGCCTGGATTTCTCTCTGTAAAAAAAAATAAAACTAAAAAGAAGCCTGGCCTGTATTTACTGCCAGTTCCTTAATTTTAATCTTTCACATGTACCATCCTATAAAGTGATGATGACTGACATCAAGTTTCTATGGTTTCTTATTTACTAATTTATTTTGATGCCTTGTTATTTTGAATTTAAGTTTTCCATTTACTTTAATCTTTCATCAGGTGGTCACGTGTTGGGTTTTTTCCTTTTTTTTTTTTTTTTTTAGCAAATGTACTCACCTGGTAGATTTTCTTTTGCTTTCATGGCTTTCTTGCTTTTTCTCAAAGAGAGAAGGAAAACTTAGAGACACAGGCAGGAGAACTGGGCACTTGTCTTTGCAGTGATTTTTTTTTTTTAATTGGCAATCTAGGGGAATTAAAACAAGAGTGGAAAGCAAAACTTCTGCCAAGACAGACAGAGCAAGAGTAGATATTCTTTCTTCCAGTTTCTGACATGATATGTTCAAATACCTTTCGGATACAGTATGTCAGCTTGTGTTTCACCATATGATATGACATAATGCAACATGACATACCAATTGTTTTGTGACAGAAATGTAAAGAAAAAGAGCGTCTCTGCTCTGCTGGTAAAGAAATCATTTGAAGTAGAGAAATAGCCAGATTTCTCCTAAACATCAATGCATCAAAATGTAATGGCCTCGAGAGCTTCCCCCTTCCTGGAGCTCCTGCTGCCAGGGCTCAGGGGCAGCTGTGGGCTGTCCCCTTCCCCAGACAGCTCTGCTGGGAGCCCTGAGCCAGGGCTGACCCCCCCTCCCCAACCCTTCCTGTGGGAACTGCTCTCAAGTTGACACTCTTTAGCTTGGCTCCAGCCTGAACTCCAGCACCAGCTGTGCCACAGCTGGGGATGTGCTTGGCCATGGGCTCAACTGATCCAAACCTGGACCAAGACGTGAACTGGCTTCCCAGCCTCAGCTCAGACCTGCCTCGCCACTTGGCTGCAGGCACTGAGGTACATCTGACATTGGTCAACACCACCAGACCCAATCCTGTCTCCGATCACTGCCTTGTGTGCCCAGCTTGACCTCACGGGTGGCTGGTCACACCTGGCTGCCATCCTCACTCACCTTGCTTGGAGACTGCAAGATGGGGCCCTGCCTGTGGTACCACACTCAGTCCATCTCCCTCAGGGAGCGGCTGCTGTGCTGCACCCCAACACAAGATGGAAAGTACTCATTAAACCAGAAAGAGAACTGCTCCATTTAACCCTGTCAGCCCTGCTGGTGCTTTCCAGTCTGGTCTATTTTAATTGTAAACCTTTTAATGTCACAGCGCATTTGTAGGGCCCTGGGTGAGTGGATGACCTTTAATTTTAGATGTGTATTATGTGTTCAGAGTGATTAAAGGAGAAATCAAGTTCAGCTTTTACCAGCTGGAAATTTCATGCAATCAGTTTGAGTATCATAATTTTGAAGCTTCTCAGCAATAACATTACCAGAGATTTGGAGGCTTTTGTTTTGTTTTTCATTTTTATCAACTATTCTCTCTTCTCCAGGCTGTGTCTGCCTTCTCAGAGGAACAAACTCTGGCTGAAGAAATTAGCATTGTAGTAATGCAACAACTGGAAGATGTCATCACCTTCAATTGAACCTATGACTAATTTCCACTTAAAAGAGATAGGGAGGAGTAAAAGAGAAGGGAGGAGTAAACTAGACCAGTGTTACTTCAGTGTACTGAACCAGTGAGCCAGGAATATTTGCATCTATGAACCCAGACCAGACAAAACCTCCCACAACACAGAGCAAAACAATTCATGTGGTATATCACAACTCAGGGCACTAATTTGAACAAATGCATATGCTCCAGAAACCCCACCAGTCAACTCCAGGCTATGGCAATACCAGTATTTATATGTTTATAGAAGCATGAGTCCATTGGCACTTTCAGGTGAGGAAGAAAAAGAAAAAAAAAAAAAAAAGACTGAGCTTTACTGATGTAGGTTGTTTTATCTAGATTTTAAGTGTCATTCAGTAAACCTCTCGTCTAAATCACAGAATCACAGAATGTCAGGGATTGGAAGGGATCTCAAAAGATCATCTAGTCCAATCCCCCTGCCGGAGCAGGATCACCTAGACCAAGCTGACCCTAATACATACCTTCAGGGTAGATTTCCTGAGGAAAAGGAATTAAAATTAAGAAGAATTAAGGAGGTAAAGGAACCCAGAGCCTCCTACTGTTGTGTACACCAACTAATGCAAAGGGAAAAAAAAACCTTTTTTGAATATTTTTTGAGACTGTGACTTGTGAATTCCAATAGTTTTCCAGCCCTTTTTTTGCAAGAGTTTAGTCTGGTTAGTGAATTTGTGTGAGGTGTAGGAAAGGAACTGCAAGCAGCACTTTTTTTTTGTACTGCCTCTTCCCTGATAAGGAGTGAGGGGATGGGAGCAGAGGGACTCTAACCCTCTGTGTAGTCACTGAGCCCATTCTGTCCTTTGTGCTCAGGTACAGAACCACTAAGGAATTTCTATAATGAAAAATAGGTTTTGTCTTAACTTACTCTTGAAATTCTTTCAACTGGGGAATTGCAACAGTGCTATTAAAACCCAGTTTTATTGACGTGACACATTTCCTAGGATAGGCCATTCATCATTTTGTGTTATTGTATCAATAGTATACTTAACACTCGAAATTCAAGAAAAATCCTAATGATGCAACTATCAGGAGGAAAATCATAGCACTGGATTTACTTACGTGGTGCTTCTACCTTGACTGAGTAGCATATTCAGAACAATACCTCTCAGATGGATTTCTGCTGATTAGTGTGGATTTTAATCCTTAAAGTATTGTTTATAAAAAAGGAAGGAGGTCAGCAATGTCATTCTTGTGACCTACCAACCTACTCACAAGAACTGCTTGGATGTAAAATCTTGTCATGTCCTGTTCTCTGGAGTTTTCTTTCAAAATATATGCATAAATATAACCTTAATCATAACACTGGGCATCTGTTTCAGCTCTAGGCAACACTGATTACTATGGTTCTAAACCAATCTTAATGAGACAGAGGCTACAGGTTTTACTACTGGTTTCCAAATAATAACCTGTCCTCATTTGCATGTCACTGGGAAGATGATTCATTTTTACAATGTACCTCTAGAAAGGCAATTTATTAATGTGTGATTAGCTTAATTAGTATCTATTATTTTTGTTGGTCCTGGCTGTTCCCCCAAAAGCCTTTTTTGGCAAAATAAGCAAATAAGTATCATTAGCATTTTAAAGAGCAGGAGGGGAGGGAAGCAATACTGCACGTATAAAAAGAGGATCAGGGATAAGGAAGTTAGTGATACAGAACAGAGATTAGCTCAGCTGCACACCCCAGTCAGGAGCTGGCAGAGTGAAGCCTGAAGAGAACCAAGAAACGCCAGATAAACATGTCTTCTCTACAACTGCAAAATCTGACCCAGCTGAAGCACTGTCACTCCCGTGATGTCCTAGGTGATGGTGTTAAGGTTTGACACAGGCACAAAGAAGCTGTGGTTCTGTCCTGCTTATTGTGCTCTTCCAGATCCATACTGTCTACACAAGCTTGGGCTTCACTTAATGCACCGAATTCAAAACAGCCCTGCAGAGTTGTTGTCCTCTTGTATAAATCCCTTGTTTCAGGGTAAATCCCATATCTGCTCAGTTCTATCAGTGAGTCCCTTACCACTACCACCAGTGCTCTCATACTAGCTTAATTCGATGTAGAATTCAACAAAGAATTATAACATGCACCATAACACAGCAACAGAAACCAGGAGGTGGCAAAAGGAAGGTGATGAGAACGAGAACTGAGGTATATTAGGAAAAAAATATATAAATCACAAACTGCACTAAAGCTCTTCTTCCTTCCAAATTAAGCATGACTATCAATCTGCAATGTTTTTGCAGGCTTATTTTACAAGTGCAATAGTTCATCTCACTTCTTTCAGGTTTTTTTAAAAAAATAGCAAATAAGCAGAAAAACTCAAATGAGAAATAATGAGTTTTGGTGTGCAATAATAGACTGAAGGCCTTAAGCTTTCTCAAAGGAAATTCAACTTGAATAAGGATTAATTTCAAATTGTCAGTGAAGTATCCATCCCCAAATAATTATTTCTCACATTCATTCCAAGTTCTGGTTGTACTTTTTCTTCCAAAACATCATGTTTTGAAGCTAGCACCATCTAAATCACAGAATATCCATATTAATAAAATTGTTTCATGTTAGAGCATTGTTCTCACAATATTTCATGTCTTAAAAGGTCATTTGTAGTACCACAGGAAAATAATATATATCTGTGAGAAGTCCCAGAAATATAGGAGCAAATATAAACATTTTTTTCTTTCACTATTTCAGCTGAGGTTTCTAAGTGCAAGAAATTAACTTATGGTTTTCTTGTGTCCTGCTGCTGCTTCTTATGCTGATGCGTCAAAATGATTTCAGTAAAACACTCCAAAATGATGATTTTAATAAATTTCTGACAAGTTAGTATACTCCCTGTAAAGGTGTATAGGCTACACCTACAGACTAGGTTTGGTTTTGATTCACTGCCCAATACATTTAGTGTTTACAGAACAGGAAAAATAGCAGGTGTAATGAATGGTGCTAGGCTGGAATAAAATAAATTGAACTCATTTTTGGACTTCTAACTTTTCATGACTTACTGCCTTTCCAGTCAATATTTAAAATACATACCTGTCATTCAAATGAGCATAAATACCTTTACCAGAGGATTTAACAAAAGAAATGGCAATCATTAAAATTATGGAGTGCACAGTTGGTCATTAACAGCAAATGTTATAGATCCTTCTGAATAGCCTCTATAAGTCAAAACAAGCTGATGGGATTTAAAAAAAGAGCACTACTAAAATCAGAGTAGAACATCACTGGAGCAAGCTGAGTCAAGGAAGCAGATTATCTAATTAATTTATGAGTTCTTAGTTCTTTATACTTGTTAGCTGCCTAGAGTAGCTTCTTCAAAGATGTCCTACAATGCAGTCGTACAGGGCAGAATCAGAGGAGAAAAAAAAAAATCTGCTTTTCATGTAAGGCAGTAAGAATAGCAAGTCAGAAAAACCCCTGTGTTTTTACTTTTCCTTTGTATGGAAGGGAAAGGGATGGAGTTGCTTTAGAGATACTCTTTCAAGAATATTTTCCATAAATTAATATTGAAATTACCTATAATTGAAAGCACAGGTATTTTTAGCTTTGTATAGGAAGTATGTTGTAGAAACAGCAGAAAAGAAAATGGTACGTGATGCATCTGTTGAGTTTAGAAACAGCAAACCAAGAGGAAAAGGACATTTTTCTGCTGGTTAGTGGAAACAGTTAAGCAAGGTAATGAGCAGTAATGGTATTCTGAGCATTCCCCTCAACACACAAAATAAATAGAAAGCAGTGAAAAATAGACTATGGATGAGGCATTCTCCCCCAGCACACTTCCTTCAAGGTGATAGCCAGTTAGGAAAATCTTGAAAATTAATACTGAGTTTTGCTTTCTTTAAATGTAGTGGTGGAGATAAGATGAATCTAATCCATTCCTATCAACAGAATCATCTCCTGAAAATCAACTTCTAAGCATATGGTCATAAGGTCAGAAAGTCAGTCTTTAAGGAAGAATGATTCTTGAACAGCACAGTAACAGTCTGGAATTACATGCTAGGGCTCACACAAGTGGGTTTCTACAGCCCTAATTTCAGCAAATAAATTTGATAGTTTGACAGTTAATCACACAGAAACACAATGAGGATTTCCAGGAAATGTTTAAATTGTTCCACTCTGGTTTTGAGCAGTGAGGTTCATTTCAAGCAGAGGAAGTAGGAATTCTTCTCTTTAAATATAGCTGATTTATTCATAAGTTAAGTGAAATGAAAACTCAAACTGTAAGAGGAAACACTGCTTACTATAGGAAAACACAACATACAAATGGTCCACTGATTCTGGCCTGTAACAGACGGACGATATCAGCAAAGCTCTAACCCATCATTCTGGCACTGGTTTTTTGAAACCCCCCTCCATTGATCCACCTCACAACAGTGATTTCCATGAATGGGTTTGGTCTTGCATTTCCCTAAACTCCTTTTATTGTTCTGGTGTCCTAAGCTATCAACCAGGCTTCTGCTATATCTCTTTGTAATAAAAATGGAACAACAGCACCCCCATCCAAGAGAAAGTGATTCTTTTCTCAGAGTCCTTCACTGTGAAAAGAAACACATCGAGTGTATGCTGTCTACATAAGCCTAGCCCCCAGTAAAAGCTCATTTGAACCAAGACTGGACATCCTGACAACATTTTGAACCCTGAAATCACTATGAAGCTGCTAAGTGCAGAGGGAGGGAATGAAACACAGTGGTCTCTGGCTTGCTTACTGGTTTGCATGTAACAAACACTGCACTTGTTAACTCATCTATTAGGTGTGTGATCTCCCCAGGCCTCCTGTGAAGACATCTGTAGATTAGCTGTAGTTGGGCAGGGGAATCACAATTCTGGTCCTGTCTATCTTTATACATATAGAGGGAACACAGTGCAATCAGCATCCCAACTGCAGTGCTGGAATTAGGTGTCCATCTTAACATTTACTGCTTTGGGTTAGCGTGGCATCCATGCAGCCTTCTACCAAGTTCATTCAGACTGCAAACACAGGGATCCCCCACCATGAATAAGGCCAGATGAGGGACTATAATAATAGGCTGAAAGAATAATTAGATGGTTCCTGATGCACCGCAAATACAAGTGCTTGTGATACAAATGGTCTGTAAGTGCAATATCACAGCACTAGGGATATAACAAAAATCAGTAATTTGTGCTCAAAGGTATTCTCAGAAAAGGAGGATAAAGTGAAGGTGGTGTCACTGAGAAATTTTCCCTGTAGGAACAAAAGAAAACATTAATCTAAAATGTACTAGAGAAATAATAAAATACAAGAGGAGAACATTATTGTTTAGAAAATCTTTGCCAGCATTACAGAAATGATATCAAAGTTTAAACACTGGTAGGCTTTTTCAGTCATAAATCATTACAATAAATTAGAAATGTCCAGTAGCATTAAGTAAAATATGTAAATGTCAAAATCATTTGTCACAAAATCATTGCCACCATCACCAGCTGTGGTTTTCAAAGGAAAAAGAAAAAAAAACCACCCTGATTTTTCTTAATGAAGCACTTCAGACCTCCTTGTTTGTTTTTCATATTTCAGTGAAGATCAGGTTTATGATCAACTTGAGTTACTTATGTACTTGGAATTTCTGAAATCAGCCTTGTTTTACAGCTGCTTTATCCAGCTGTTCCTACAGAATTGATGCTTGAAAGTGAATTCTCACGTGCCTTTTTCTTTCAAAACAGAGCACACATAAAGCTGCTATGACTAGGCAAGTTTGGACTGTCTCTGCACAAAATTATATTTGTTTTAGGAAGAATGCAGAGTGCATTTCAAAATCATTCCTGCATGTTCAACAGGATTTTCTGGAAAACCATGCTGCAAAACAAAAATATGGAATAAGACCTGGGATAAGTTGGGTTTTTTTACACAATCTCTCTTTTTGTTCTTCTTTTGGTTTTGCTCCTGAGCCTGCAGTTGGCTGCATGTTTAATGCTTCCATTGGGAAATGGAGTGAGTGCTCCAGTCTGTATTTATATAGGATCCATATATATAGGACCATTTTTATCATTGAAGCTGTTTTCATACACCCTTCTCAGCTAGAGCAACACCAGTGAAATAATTACCACTCTCAGTCTGTTGCAGTACTTAGAGGTTACTGCCTCCTCTAGTCTCCCAGCAGAGCTGCTTGTATAAGCAATTCCTAACCTGTTTCAGTTCCAATCAGTTTGATTAGTAAAATTCCACTATCTATGCTCTATTTGTTAGCTTGGATCATTCAGTTAAGAAGCATACAGATGAGAAAATCCATCAGATTAGAAAAAGGACTACCTTCTATAGGGAATATTGACATGAACAAGAAGAAGGGCTGGGGGAGCAGTAATTGCTTCAAGCTGGTATCACTCCAGACAGAAGAATACACCTGCATCAAGTCAGCCTGAATGCACAATAAAATACATCTACTGGTTTATACTTTATACCAGAACAAACCTGACTTAGTTGAGCTGTAAGAGAGCAGACAACACCTGACCTAGCATTAAGTTAGATTTTCACAAACAGATGATACCTGATCTAGCATAAGCTCTTCTGAGACAAAGTTACTCTTTCAAAAATGTTTATAAATAAGATCTGGCAGAGAACATTTATATGAGTTCAGCAGAATGTCTTATCTGGACTCAGCATTTCTGCTCTGTGCTCACTGAGAGCACAGTTAATATCCCATGGAAGTGCAACCCGAGTCCTTCAGAACAGGAGAGGGAACATCCATTTCTAAATTACAAAAAGAAAATTAAAAAGTGAATTTTTCTGAGTAGAAATATAGCAAGGAAAAGAAAGTAAATGATCCATTCTCAAGATTTCTAGATGTATACAAATGGTCCTTATCTTGACCCATGAGCCTTTTGTTGTATTTTCTCTCCCATGCCCAGCTGAGCAGGGCAGTGATAGAGCAGCTTTGGGGGGCACCTGGTGCCCAGCCAGGGTCAGCCCATCACAGACATAAATGAAGATAAAGGTAGAGTAACACTGCTGTTTTGGCATCATCTCCAAGTTAGGTGACCATCAAGCTCTAACTGGATACAAGTATTTTAAATACTTCTACCCATTATTGCACAAACTTTCCTCAACATGAGGTATTTGCTAGTGTTACTCTCTATATTAAATATTATCTGATTTTTCTATTGTACCTACAACATTTATTGGTACACAGTAACTTATAGCTAGTAACACAAGTTATGTTTTTGATGCTAAGACAGTGAATAATGTAGAAGTGTTTACTGTAGTGTGACTTTTGCTTCTTCAAGGTATTCTGATTTACTCCGTAATTTTTTCAGATCTCTTAGCATAAGAGTAAGCAATTTTGCACAATACCTATGTCATGTTTTGTTGAATCCCCATCAAGATGCTGGTGCCCTGCAGCACCTGGAAATGCACACTGATCTTCTGCAACACTAGCTTCATCTCTTCAAGACTAAAATTGATTTTTCTCGAACTGGCATGTAAGGATACAAAGTGTACCCAGTGATCCATAGCTCAAGTGAGTGTAACAATACCAGCCTCGGTGGTGAAGAGGCACTAACTTCTGGAGTCTTTGCAAGCAACAGTGCAAGAAAAAACAGACAGTGGTGAAGAATTTATCTTGTAAAATGCCAGGCAGTCAAGTTGTTTTACTGCTGCTGGAGGCTACTGTCAAAGTTGCTAAGTAAATGGTAGAAATAGTTTTCTTTAATTGAAAAGAGCTGGGATACCATGGTGATATGCTTTTTATAGCATACCTAACGTAAACAGATACAAAAGGATTTATAAACTCAAATTTTACCACTGCCTGATTTGACCAATTCATAGTGAAAGACTCAAATCCTCCCTTTTGAGCACTGAAGTAGGAGGGAAGGCATTGGAGTCTCTCCTTGCTCTTCTCTGCCACATAATCCTGCCTGTGAGGTCTAAGTTTGTCAAGGGAAAGCAAGAAGAAGTTCAAACATGCCTTTAAACACGGAGGCTGATCAAGTGTTGCATTTGCTCAGCCCTCATTAGCAATTACCTGGCAAGTTCCCTAATGTAGCAGAGCAGCACAAGTGCCTTGGAAAGGACGTGCACCAGAAGCAGTGGCAGCAGTGCCCAAAGACTCTGTTATGCCACGATGCTTCCTTAATACATGATCCAACAGAGAATGTGTGGCCTCAAGTGTGATTCCACCTGTAGAGAACCTGACCTGTTAGCTAAAAGTTAAGAAGCTTAGAGATAAAACATCACTTAACACATCTGTGACTTGTTTTGGCCTTTCACAGTTTCTCTGAAGGGTGTATGAACAACAAAGCTTTTACTACTACTGAATCCTGAAATATAAACAAGAGTGTTACAAACAGTTCACATTTCTACCTATACTGGTTCCTGCAGAGTCCAGAGCTTCAAAAATCCCCTATTTAATTCTTGTTACATGTGCATAAATGAAGGAGAATTTTCACATGCCCAAGGAGAGGTGGCACACGCATGAATAAAAGACTTTAGATGTTGTAACAGCTGAAAGTAAAGATATTTGCAGTTAAAAAAAGTGGGTTTAGTTCCTATGTTTTCTTTCTCTCTTTTTGCTTCTACTGGCAAATGAGGATTGTAAAAATGTTGGCCTGACTTTCTAGAATAGCTTTAGAAGGCCAAAGTGAAGAGGTGTTGCAGATGATTAGCATTTTTTAAATTCAAATGCAACCAAGTAAGCATATCTGAGATTTATTAGGTCCTGAGCAAATTTCCACCATGCAGGAAAGGACCTGGGGTCCTAGTGGTAAAGCAGTGTGCTCTTGACCTAAAGAAGGTCAAATGCATCCTAGGCTGTATTAATAAAAGCATAGCCAGAAACGCAAGAGGAATCACTTTTTCTCCTCTATTTGGCTCTCGCAAGGTTGAACCAAGAGTATGTGACCAGTTTGGGGCTTCCCAGTACAAGAAAGACACAGATAAACTAGAGATAGTCCAGCAGAAGGGCATCAAGATCATTAGGAAGCAGGAGCACAGTGTACACAGAGAGAACTGGGTTGTTCAGCCATTAGGACCTTTATGTTACCTTCAGCTACCTAACAGGAGGGTAGTGTAGAAGATGGAGTCAGACTCCTTCTGGAGATAGACAGTGGTTGGATGAAAGGCAAGAGACACCAGCTGTAACAAGGAATACTCCACTCAGATACTATGAAAAATAAATTTCACAGTGACAGTGGTAAAATATTGGAACAGGGGCCCAGAGAGTCTGTGAAATCTCTGTCCTTGGAGATATTAAAAACTTAACAAGTCATGGCCCTGCTCCAAGTGTGCCCTGCTTTGGGCAGGGATGAGACCAGATTATTTTCAGTGGTGCTTTCAAGCCAATATTAGTCTATGACCCTATGGTAACATCTTGACCCGATATGTCTGGACCGAGTAGGTAAAATTGAAATAATAAAAGGATTTCATTACTAGATCACAACTTAGAGAAACAACCACCTCCTCTTCCACTTCCACTGCACTACACAGACCAACAACAAAATGTGTCTTCTTCCTTTTGCATGCATCTGATGAAGTGGTAGATGCTTCACCTATGTCCAGTGTTCAGTAACACAGAGAATCATTTCTCATCAGCCTTGTGTGCTCAAACCTGTGGTTATAAAATTCTGAGAGTACAAATGGAAAATCTGTATGAAATCTGAGGAACTCAATGTCATTCTTAGAGATACATGAAAACTATATGAACTGAAAGGCTATTCCAACACCAAGCTTGTGCTGCTCTGACAAAATGGCATGGGAAAGAAATGAGCTTTAGTAAAACACAGAGATGATTGCAGCTAAGATTTCCTTTAAAACTTTAATGGCATGAGTATCTGTTAAAGAACAGATTATGCTAATTCTATCTCCTCCTTGCAGTAACTTACCTTTTTAAATAATGCAGAGCCTGATAATCACAATTTCAACACAAGAGTTGAAGGAAATAGCTCCAGATTTGGGTATCATTCCCAGAGTGCTCCAGGATGTAACACCCAACACTCTTCCAATTCTATTCACAGAAAGAATAAATCAGGACTAGATTTCAGTAATTTGCCCATATCCCACAGGGACTAGCACAGTGTGCAATATGGACCACAACCTTCAGAGAAAGCTCCTACGGGCTGCTGCAGAGACACAGGATGAATTCTGTCACCATTCCCTGGTACAGAGCAAAGCCTGAACTGCCACTGTGATGGGGAGCAGGGCTTTGAAAAAGGACCTATCATGGCAATAACATCCAGATGTTCCTTTATCTCAAATGCAGAGATATTAATAGACTACTTAATTTTTACTCAAAAGGAGAGCTGGTAACACAGTCTTACTCCTAATTTATGGTTTGTTAGGTCTATTTCTTAATGTGATTAATGACATATCAGTAGTTAAAGCACAGGACATTCATCAGCAGAACTGCATGCCCTTAAAACAGGTGTTGAGGGAATTTGAGAATGTTACAAAGCAAAGTTTTAGTATTTCTATAAGAGTCTAAAATGACAAATTGCCAAGAACAAAACCCATTACAATCCTGAAATAGGAATTAATTTTTGTGTATTTATTTTTACATATTTTTCTGTAAAGTTGCAAGGCTTTCATAAATCTGTATGTGGAGGGCATATGACTATAGATGTAAGTATTAATATAAGAAAGCTAGAGAATAAAAAAGAATTCGAATTTCCAAATTTTTTCCAGTGCAGAACATGAAACAACAGGAAAATGGAACCTTTGCTAAAGCTAGAAAATAGCTTTGGACAAGATTTCTCCTTCTTAATGGAGGAAACATGCTTTGAAATTTGATTATTGGGAGAAGAAATAGGAGACAGTGGAAAAAAGACAGAAAATCTAGACTATAACTATGTAGAATTAGCAATTATGTAGAATACTGACCTAAAGCACATTCTCCACGTAATACAAAAATAATACAACTGACTTCTAAGCATCTCTGTAATTAGAGCATGAAAGATCAGTTCTCCAAATTAGTTACTTAGTGCACAAAGTAACTAATGAAATAACTGTCCACAGAGGACACTACTGATAAAACTGAGAAGTAGACCAGATAAGCCACAGGCCCTGAAGACAAAGACCATCAGGATTCTCAGAGAAATAAAAAACAGATCAAAAAGTAGATGATAGTGAGTCTCATGCCCTAAAATATTAAGAAAGCTATGGAATTAATTAATTAGAAATAACTGAAGTAAATATTATTAATTATGACTGTTTTCTAATATCGGTGCACCTAAGAACATTCTTNAGATTGAAGAACTGACTCTTTGGAATTAAAATTAAAGAGATGTTGTGAAGTTTGACCCCAAATAAACATTTCTCACGAGTCCAATTTATTCAGAATTGGTCATTACAAAAATGTACATTCATAACAGAAGGCTGGGGTTATTTTTTAAATTGAGGAGCTCTTGAAGAAGTGCTAATGTCAAATATTAATAATTCCAGTCTGAAAACTCTCACCTGAATGATGATGTCCAGCCATTGTTTAAATTCAGGTTGTTCCAGGAGCCAGAGCCTGTGTGGGCACCAGGCAGGTCCAAGACAAGGAACCCAGAAGTAGCTCAGGTCCAAGACAAGGAACCCAGAAGTAGCTCAGGTCTGCTCNTGGCATGGGAAAGAAATGAGCTTTAGTAAAACACAGAGATGATTGCAGCTAAGATTTCCTTTAAAACTTTAATGGCATGAGTATCTGTTAAAGAACAGATTATGCTAATTCTATCTCCTCCTTGCAGTAACTTACCTTTTTAAATAATGCAGAGCCTGATAATCACAATTTCAACACAAGAGTTGAAGGAAATAGCTCCAGATTTGGGTATCATTCCCAGAGTGCTCCAGGATGTAACACCCAACACTCTTCCAATTCTATTCACAGAAAGAATAAATCAGGACTAGATTTCAGTAATTTGCCCATATCCCACAGGGACTAGCACAGTGTGCAATATGGACCACAACCTTCAGAGAAAGCTCCTACGGGCTGCTGCAGAGACACAGGATGAATTCTGTCACCATTCCCTGGTACAGAGCAAAGCCTGAACTGCCACTGTGATGGGGAGCAGGGCTTTGAAAAAGGACCTATCATGGCAATAACATCCAGATGTTCCTTTATCTCAAATGCAGAGATATTAATAGACTACTTAATTTTTACTCAAAAGGAGAGCTGGTAACACAGTCTTACTCCTAATTTATGGTTTGTTAGGTCTATTTCTTAATGTGATTAATGACATATCAGTAGTTAAAGCACAGGACATTCATCAGCAGAACTGCATGCCCTTAAAACAGGTGTTGAGGGAATTTGAGAATGTTACAAAGCAAAGTTTTAGTATTTCTATAAGAGTCTAAAATGACAAATTGCCAAGAACAAAACCCATTACAATCCTGAAATAGGAATTAATTTTTGTGTATTTATTTTTACATATTTTTCTGTAAAGTTGCAAGGCTTTCATAAATCTGTATGTGGAGGGCATATGACTATAGATGTAAGTATTAATATAAGAAAGCTAGAGAATAAAAAAGAATTCGAATTTCCAAATTTTTTCCAGTGCAGAACATGAAACAACAGGAAAATGGAACCTTTGCTAAAGCTAGAAAATAGCTTTGGACAAGATTTCTCCTTCTTAATGGAGGAAACATGCTTTGAAATTTGATTATTGGGAGAAGAAATAGGAGACAGTGGAAAAAAGACAGAAAATCTAGACTATAACTATGTAGAATTAGCAATTATGTAGAATACTGACCTAAAGCACATTCTCCACGTAATACAAAAATAATACAACTGACTTCTAAGCATCTCTGTAATTAGAGCATGAAAGATCAGTTCTCCAAATTAGTTACTTAGTGCACAAAGTAACTAATGAAATAACTGTCCACAGAGGACACTACTGATAAAACTGAGAAGTAGACCAGATAAGCCACAGGCCCTGAAGACAAAGACCATCAGGATTCTCAGAGAAATAAAAAACAGATCAAAAAGTAGATGATAGTGAGTCTCATGCCCTAAAATATTAAGAAAGCTAAGGAATTAAATAAATCGAAATAACTGAAGTAAATATGATTAATTATGACTGTTTTCTAATATCGGTGCACCTAA
>VYZX01027877.1:15901-38931 GCA_013401335.1 Brachypteracias leptosomus | reverse complement strand
ATCTTCCCCAAACCTGATTGTCTGTCTTGCCTTGTTATTTCATCTTCTCTTTCATGTATATTGTAAATTCTCTGGAGTAAAAACTTGTTTCTTTGTTATAGGTCTGTAGAGAGCCCTGGATAACCCAGCCATGACCTACAAATGGGGGGGTTTAAGTGATAGCATACAAATAAATGTATAAAAGCACGTTTATTACACTTACATTCTAATAGAAATAGATGATTAATGGATATTAACACTGATTTTGCCAATTTAGAAAAACAGCAAAGGAAAATCCTGTTGGTAAACAAATCTCTAAAAAAATGTTTTAACACAATCTGCTGAAGTTATCACCAGAAAAACCTCCCAGTTCTGCCTTCAAAGGCAGAGCATATTCTAAAAGAATGAAAAAGAAAGGGGGGAAAAAAAAGTAATAAGCTGTGGTGTCTATCAAAATGCAGGCTGTGAATTATGCAATGCCTCAGTGTCCTGACCGCAGTGGAAGATTGAAGAACTGACTCTTTGGAATTAAAATTAAAGAGATGTTGTGAAGTTTGACCCCAAATAAACATTTCTCACGAGTCCAATTTATTCAGAATTGGTCATTACAAAAATGTACATTCATAACAGAAGGCTGGGGTTATTTTTTAAATTGAGGAGCTCTTGAAGAAGTGCTAATGTCAAATATTAANTTTCTAAAATCCTGGTATTCTAAAATGATAATTTTAAATTACATGGTATTCTAAAATGAATTCTAGAACTTTTCATGGTTTGTTTTACCTCCTTAACAACTATACTTGCAAAAATGAAATTTTATCCTTATTCTCACCTTTACCTTTGAGTATTCTTCTCCTTTTTAAAAACCAACAATCTACTAAAAATAGATGCTTCACACAACACATTAAGTGGTCTTTGACAAATAATGTTTTATAGTAATGGATTACTGATAACACACCAGCCACCTAAATCAGAATATGCTTTGACATGGAAGTGGAAGATCACTTTTTTGAGTAATTATAAACATAATCTTTATATTTAACTTTATGCCTATTTATTTTTCAGTTCCTAGAATCCTTCAGTATCTGTAAAATTGGAATAAATCTGTACCTGTTTTAAACTGAAACAGAATTAAAATGGAATGAACTGGGAGAGGTAGCACCAGATACTGTCTTCCACTGGTTGATGATACCTCTAATGCACACTTACACCAAGGCAAGGCCAGGGCTGAAGTTCTAGCTGTCTCTCAGGGAATTTGTCTTGTTCACCCAGTTTTCCAGTTTTGACTGGTGGGAACACAAAATCTGTTGCTTTTCCAAGCCATACAAATGGAGCTTGAACATCACTGTGAGCTTTTCAAGAAGATAAGCCCTGAAGTTTATCCAAATGTATTTGAAAAACCCCACAACTTACCAGACTAATGCCTGTCTCCTATTGCACAGCATCAGCTTGTCTATCTGGACAGTGTCAATCACAGCACAGCACTGTGTCATCTGCCTTGGAAAAACAGAATCCAGAGCAGATTGACAAGGAAAAAAATGATTATTTTTGTTGACTTGAAGTTTATTGCCCAGCTTTCATCTATTCAACAGTCATACTCCAGTGAAGGAAAGTAAAAGGATAATTAGCAGAAGGTTTTTATGTTTTTGTTTATGATAAAAGTAACTTTTATTCATAATTGGGAAAAAACCTTCTAGCAACAGATTTTGGGTTCATTTTTTTCCCTCTCCTACTTAACTGTCCTTAACTGCTTTTAGCAGTCCTCACATTATTTGTCCTGGTCAACTTCTGATCAACACTATTTTGGAAATATTCAGGGACCTTGTTTTTAATTTTTGCTTGCAAACAATCAAATGTATTTGTCCTCTTTATGTGATTGACTGCCTGGTCAAGTTTTTCTCTGACACTACATGAGAAATACTGTAGAGCCAGCATTGTTTCTGCTTGCTAAACATCTGTGCCATGAAAAGATATTGCCTGGGAAATGAATTAGGCATGAACCAGTTTTTATATCCCCATATAAAACAAATATGAAATAAATCAAATTATTGTTTAATATACCTAATTATCTTTTAATGTGTCTCAAGTCACATAGCATATGTCCTGTAAAAAGCACTTGGTTTGGTCCTCTGAACATGTCATGTAGATGGTAATGATGAGAGATGGCACAACAAGTTCTTGCCAGAGTCAGAATCCACTGGAAAAAAAATGAGTTCCAAAATAGAGCCCTACTCTAAAAACTGTGTTAGTAAAAGCATATTTCATTCTGAAAGTGCATTAATTAGAAATTCCTCTCTCTGAATACAGTGAATAATCCATTTTACTGATTAATATTTATCAGAGAATCGTTGAGGTTGGAAGAGACCTGTTGAGCTCAACTACTCCACCACCCCCAGCCCAAAGCAGGGTCAGCTAGAAGCAGGTTGCCAAGGACCCTGGTCCAGTCTCATTTTAATTATCTGAAGAATTCATATTTCACAGCCTGCCTGGGCAAACCTACTTGACCACCTTAACTGCAAAAATATTTATTTCTTAGGTTTAACTTGGATTTCCTATATCATGATTTGTGCCCATCACTGCTCACCCTGTCACTGGGTACCAATGCTGTCTGTCCTCAGTTTCCAAAGGGACTTAATTCTAATAATAGTTTACATAGGGGAAAAAAATGTAAATACATTTTTAAAAAGTACTTTCAATTCTGAGAAAATGCAAAAGGTACCACTTAATCCAAAGTGCATCTTCCCCACAACTGAATTCCTGGTTTGGGTGAACACTGGACTCTCAGAATGTGATAAAGCACCTTTCACTAATAAATTTAATAGTAAAAGGGACTTTGAAAACTAAGAAAAATGGCAGTTTATTTGCAAATAGTATAATTGTGTTTGCTTGGCTCTAAACAAAAATGTGGCATAAATCAAATTATTTTGTGGCCTAACAACACTGAGATCAGCAAATTTCTGTTACTAAGTGTTACACTCTTAGTCATTAAATAGTAGATTACAGGCATCACTATATATACATTTACTTTGCTTATATATGCTTACAGTCACAAATTTATATATCTACATAGTGTCATGTATTCAGCCGGGCAACATTTGCATTTACTAAGCTCTTCAATTTTAACACACCTGATATAAGAAACCTGCTAAATGTCTACAATATGTTCACCTTTCACAGTGCATAATAAAGTCAAACACACTCTTACAGCTACTTTATTGCAAACATACTGGCAAAGGAATGAAATCTTTAAAGGAGTGAACTCATCTGAAGGTGCTGATTGAAAGCATTTTCACTTCTCAGGAAAGGAGCATTTTAACATTGCCTGTCACAGACGTCCTGTCAGGCCCTCGTGTGCTCCAGATAACACCTTTGCTATAACATCAGAGTGAACTTTTGCCACGGATTCTGCTGTAAAATTAGATTAATGCATTGTACTCAGGGCTTGTTGTATTCAAATGATAATTTCTGCTTGCTTCTTGCTATTCACTGGGAAATAACCAGCTCCATATGACTCATCGTGTTGTGGGAGTTCAATGCCAAGCCTGCTTGCACACAAAAGAAAATTACATAATTACACTAAATTTTGCAAATCAAAAACTTCTTTGTAATTGCCGTAAGATTATTTTATATTCCATTTTCAGAAGATGCTTCCCTGTGTAGTTATTTAGCAGGAACATTTATTATAAGAGTTAATTATAGTTTCTCAAAGAATTAAGCAGGGTTTTTTGGTTCTTTTGGGTTTTTCTTTTAATCAAACCAAAGAATCTCTCTGTTACAGGTATTCCTGAATTTTAGGGTTATGTTTTGGTTTTACCCACATTCTTGACAACCTGATGAACAAAACACCATTTATTTTTCCTGTACATGTATCTGATTTGTCCTTCATATTTGGGCAAGAAAACCAACCAAACAAGCACTGCTGTTCTTAACAGCCTCTGAACTAATTTTAACCTAGGGAAAATATTTTTAAATTAATACAGGATGGAAAAATTACTGAAACATTTTGAATAACATGCTATTTCAGCATACAGATGAAAGCAGGACTTTCAAAACATCACTTCATTGGAGGAAAGAAGGCCAGGCAGAAAATTGATTAAAAAATAAAGTTCTTCCACTTCCTGACATTTATTTTTGTGGGTCTTCCTGGAGTCCAACACTGGCAATCCAGGGATCAGCAGCTATTTCTGACGTGTTGCTTCCTAACTGAACTGCAGACTGTCACTTTAATCTCTAGAGAATGTTATTGCCTGGGAAGACTGAACTGGTAAGGTGGAGAAAGAAACCAGGAAAATCACTTCTAATTACTGTTATGTCAATTTGGAGACTGACTTGAAGCATCAAAAATCTATCCTTAGTTCTTACAATAGAGTAGAATCAAAAAGAGTCTCAACTCCTTGAACCAGAGCTCTGCCTGGTCCCTGAAATGCCAGTTTCACTAACCAGGATTTCTAGACTGCAGGCAGGTGGGGAGAGGTAATAAAGGACTTCTCATCATTTAATGATAACCAGTCACAGAGTACTATTTAGCCAATTTAAATGCATCAGAAAATTGGATTTTGATGAGGTTTCTGCACCTTAATTTCCTCTCCCTATGCATTTCTAGCAAGGGCCATTACATACAATACTGACTGAGCTAGTCCACACTCTGCACACTTCAAGATGTTTTATTGCCTTTGTGAACACCAGACACCCTGCTTATATTTACCCATCCTAACAGAACAGGACAGAAAATAAAATACATGCTGTGGAACTCGCTGATACTTTCTCCCATCTTCAGCACTTGGCTCTGCCTTTCTCTGAATGTTCTGCAAAGCTGCTCTCTTTAGTTCCCACTTTTCCCCTTTACCTCCACACACTGAAAGCAGAGAAAGGGAACAGAATTCTCAGCCTAATACTGTGTAGATGACAAAACATTTCTTTTCCCTCTGCTTTGGGGACACATTTCATAGCTGCTTGACAGATCCACAACTCCTCCTGCCCAAATCCTGGATGAATTCCAGTCTCATAATTACATTCTACCTACCTAAAATTCTCCCTTTAATTCAAGTGGGACAGTGTGCCATTTTCTGAGCTCTGTTACTCTGCTTATAAACGCCCACTGAAACTAAAGAGAAAGGCAGGCAGGATTTGGTTCACTGGTCTAAAAACATTATATACAATGAACCAATTGTTCAGCAGAGCTAGTGAAACTATTTCCACAGACCTAGGCTGGAATACTGAATCAAAAGCTGTTGCTGACCAATTAACATACTGCTCTGTGACAGCATTTCAGCTCCTGTTCTGCTTGATTCAAAGCACTGTGGAATGAAAATCTTTTGATATGGAATCTGGAACTCATCAGCCAACACCCAATATAAACTTTGCAATAGTGTTCCACTTCTCTGGAAACAATTACATGGCTCCATTTGATTTCAATGGGGAATTAAAAGTTTCCAAAACTTTATCTTCCAGGAAAAAGAAATGCCAATCACTGGTGGAGTTTTCTTTTCAGGTCCTAATGTAAGTCTCACTCATGGATTACAAGAGTTACTTAAATCTTCTAGAAGTTCTAGGCTTTTCTTTCTTGATTAACACTGCTAGTAATCTGAATTTTCATTTGTACTTGAAAAATGTTACTAAATGCTTGCAATAGTCTAAATCCTGATTATTAAACACTAATGAAATCTAAAGGAAGATCAACCAATTTAGATAGTAACTGACATTTGCAAGATAAAAGCTGTTTAACATGAGTTAAACATGAACTATTAAGTAGTAAGATTTACAAAACTTCAAAGATCTTTTGATGTTTAAAAAGTAAAGCCAGGGCAGAAAAGAACAATTAGTAAGAGGAATAAGGTGAATTCCTTCCAATACCTGAAGGGGGCCTATGTAAAGGCAGGGGAAGGTCTATTCAAAAGGATTTGTAATGACAGGACAAGGAGTAATGGTTTTAACTAGGAAAGAATAGATTTAGACTGGATATTGGAAAACAGTTCTTTAACATGAGGGTGATAGATCAGTGGAATGGGCTGCCCAGGGAGGTGGTGGAGGCCCCATCCCTGGAGTCCTTCAAGGTCAGGCTTGATGGGGCTCTGAGCAACCTGCCCTAGGTAGACATGTCCCTGCTTGTGTAGGGAGGTTGGACCAGATGACCTCTAGAGGTCCCTTCCAGCCTCAAACATTCTATGATTCTATGAATCTTGATGCATATGAGACAAGTGGCTATAACTATGGGTACAAAAACTGATCTTGGAGAAAGAAAAATCATCAGAACATTAATCAAGTGAGAAAAATTATGCGAGAGAGAGTTAGACAAAAGAAAGTTAAAAATGAGGACAGTAGAAGAGCAGGTAAACTGACATCATCTCTTGCTGAGGGTTTCAATTATTTTCCTTTGGCTTTTGGCAGAATCATGTGTTCAGCATTTTCTTTTCCCTATTCATCATAGTAAAGTTTGTGGTGTTTAGTTTTGCTACTAAGTTGACAGAGGGATTTTGTCAGTAATTTGCTTTGGTTGCTCAGTGATTGCCAGTCTGTTGTGATATATATTCACACAGAACATATTTGTTTGCCTACCGAGTAGGAGGAATGGAAAGAGGAGAAAAAATTGGTGTGGGCATGATGACCTTCACTGGGAATTTTACTAAGTGACCAAATGGTTGCTGTGAATTTGTGTGACTCTCAAACTCTTTTAGAAACATTGTGATAGACCTGATGGCTGTAGACAGCATGCACCCAAATGACACATGTTTCCCTTTGTATCAGTAGTATCAGCCCAAGAAAGCATTTCTGAACATGCTGAGTAAAGAGCTAGCTTGGTCTGGTGGCTAATAACATGAAATTGAGAGCCAGAAAAGCCTGTCTTCATTCTTCTCCTCCACCAACTCTTATGCCATAGACAAAGTCATTTAACCTCATAAGAACCTCCAGTACCTCCAAGAAAGAAAGAAAAAAAAGCTTCTCCAGAACACATTCAGAATCTCAGTGACTTTAAAAGATGAAGACAAGATGTTATCTGCAACTTTGGAAACATATAAGCTAACAAAAGGTGGATATCTGGGGGTTTCTGTACTTTTAACAAGTGAACAAAATGCATATTACAGCCATTTGTGTGAGTGTGGAAATAGTTACCTGTCTACCAAGCCCAATTCTGATCTTAGGGACATGCTGTCAGTACGAGGCCAAGGACAATTATAGTATTTGTCAATGCTCACTAATTATATACCATACAAAACTGCATCTACATTCAGTAGTTAGTGAATACATTCTATTAGAAGTTAGAGAAACCAGACATTTTCCATCAAGCTGGAACTGAGACTTGTCATTAGACTTTCTTCTTGAGAGGTTTTTACAGTTCCTCTAACAGTTGGCAGGACAGGCAACAACTCCTGTTTTTCCTGGGCACTAGTGAACATCCCAAAGCAGCCTAGCTCACTTGCTTTTCTGCTTTTAATAACAACTGCATCTGCTCTACCTGATCTTCTCTGATCATTTTGTCTAGTGCTAATGTTTTACCTTTTGCTTTTGAATTATTGCAGATGTTTGCTGATTTATATGCAAACTGCAACTGCCTTTTAAACAAGCTACAGGTTTATCAGAAAATGCACCAGACATCAGAAGGAAATTTTACTAGCTGCAGGTTTTCCAGATGATGAAGAGACAGAATGCTAAGGAAACCTAATTTACTTTTTGTGCGAGGTAGAAGGGTTATATTCCTCTGGGCCTTTATTCCTGTGCATGCCACTTTGCAAATGAAACACACCACATGAGTACTGTATGAAGAAAAGCATCATGAATACTAAGTTAGTCCTGAGTTGCACAGGAATATAAAATGCATTGGTTCTAGTTAAAATCGATTTCGCCTTTGAAATAAGTATTGGATTCACTTTCTCTCTCTCCCCAAAACACTGAGACAGATGGAAAATACCACTGTAGCTGCTCTGTATTAAAGCAGTAAATATACAACCAAGCAATCCAGAAATCTTGTTAGGAGTTTTAGTAAAACCCACTCTCATTGTTTCTCTGCAGAGGTACAGCCTCTAGAATGAAATCACAGGGTTCACCTGTGGTGATTCACAAAATTCCCTTTCCCCGTCCCCAGTACTAACTATAATTGGGGCAGAATAGTTACCAGGAGTCCAGAGTCACTAGTTACTATGGAATTATCAAAGGCAAGCAGAAGAAATGGAACAGGAGCCACTCATGGAATCCATCTCATTTATGTTCTCAGCAGAAGTTCTTAAAAAGCTTTTTCATGTTTCCATTTCAAAAAAAGTTCAGGAAGAAAAGAGGCTACATGAAATTATAGAAACAAAATTTTGTATTCGTGTAGCAGCTGCTGGATTCTTCATGCTTCCCTTTATATTAAGTTAAAATAAATTACTAGTCAAAATTTTTTTAGTAATTACTGACTTTCAAGTAAAGGTACTTATGAGTATTGATGAGACTAGGTACACTACAGAACCCAACTGACCATCTTTTGAGGGCCCAAATGACTTTCAATATCTTAACCCTGTAAAATTAATTAAAATATTTTGTCACATGTGCAAGTCAAGGAACTATAGTACTTGATAGAAATTATTAATACAAAGATTTTCAAGCTTTTCATATGGACTTCACAGTCTGTACGTAACTGAAATGTGCAAGCAATTTGTGCTATCTTGTAAAATATTCAGTAATATCTCAAGTTTAGTGATGGTATTGATTCTGGTCACCTAAAAAGTGCAGAATTGGTCAGTCTGGGGCTGTAAAACTGACTTTTAGGTGCCTTTCCTCAGTACTTCTTAGGCAGCATTAACTATACCCTTTATCAAGCTATTTTCACAAAATAAAAATACAGGATATCATTAGATTGATAAATATTGATATTATTGATCAATTATGATCTGATCAATTGAGAAGGATGAGCAAATCACATCTTCCTTTGCTCTACTTCCATTATATTCTAATGATACATAGTTAAGGTATAGACTGAACAGACTGGCTAAACATTTTGCTTTACATCAAGTGACTTTCCAATAGACCTAATCTGGCTTTGCAGTGCCAGGCTTCAGATCACAAATACTGTGGTAGGTTGACACTGTCTCACTCAGCTGATTCAAAATTGCTCTAAACATTTGACTCATTACTTTGCACTGCCAAGTTTGTTTTTGTTTGCTTGTGCCTGTAGAGGTTAGTCTGACAGATATCTAAGCATGTGAACTTGTACTGCTGGATATTCCAATAATTAATAGATCTGATACTATTGCTGTGGAAATAGAGCCTGAATCAGAGGGGGGGAAAAAAGTGCTTCTGCCAGGCACAACTTTCTAACATTTTCATTTCTTGAGCTTTCAGACTCTGAGGCAGGCAAAATAGCCTTGAAATGTAACACAAATGAAAAACAATAAAAATAAATTACCTCATTCAGTTAATGGACAAGAGAGAATAAAGGTCATATACAACCCAATATGAACTGAAATGCCCTATTTACATAAGTCTTTGTGCAGCCATAGAGTGACTTATTAGATATTCAGAGACAGGAAAACCTACAGAGATTGCCCCTGAACTGAGAAAAATTTTTGTGTCAGATGTTTTAGGTGGATAAAAAACCACCAGAGTTCATCAGTTGAGCTCATCAGAGGTCCAACATGTATCTGTGAGATCACAGAGGTCTTGAACAGGCATAAAGGAGATGTTGTGGCTTTCCAGTATCTTAAGGGGGCTACAAGAAAGCTGGGGAGGGACTTTTTAGGATGTCGGGTAGTGGTAGGACCGGGGGGAATGGGTCAAAACTAGAGGTGGGGAGATTCAGATTAGATGTTAGGAAGAAGTTCTTCACCATGAGGATGGTGAGACATTGGAACAAGTTACCCAGAGGGGTGGGGGAAGCCCCATCTTTGGAAATTTTTAAGGCTGGGCTGGATGGGGCTCTGAGCAACCTGATCTAGCGGGCATTGTCCCTGCCCATGGCGGGGGGGCTGGAACTAGATGATCTTTAAGGTCCCTTCCAACCCTGACAATTCTATGATTCTATGTGTGCTCCAGTATTTAGGCTTGGGCTATCTACTGTTAATGAAAAGAACTGGTGAAAATTTTCTGTAAAGCTACTAGAGTTGTGGAATATGAGTGAAGAACTAAAAGAAAATTGCAAGGCACTGGAAGGGAGGAAAATATGAACTTACAAACTGAAACAGACTCGTGTGTGAAACTAGAACACAAAACTTGGAAAGAACATTCTCCAGCCCGAGAAACCTCCTGCCTACTGCCAAACAGTGCAGATAGGGAACACCCACTGTGTTGGTGAGCAGTGTGTGCTACAGCACCAGTTCACTGCTGACACTGGTGGGCATGAACACAGCAGGTGCTGTGCAGAGAAGGAATTACATCTTGCAAGAGCCTTCACTCAGCAGAATCTGTTGCTTCGCCACCTCCCAGTTGTTTTCCCTTTCACTGTGGATGTGGGAGCACTGCACAATCTGGTTTAAAGTATGGCAAAAGTCATTATCTTCCTATTGTGAATCCTGTTCTCTTTTGTATTCTCTGTGAGGCTTCTGCAAATCCATCCAGTATTGCTCTGCTGGATTGTATAAATCACAGATATTTGCCTTTAAAGATTAACTAACATTTTCTTGAATTTCTATGCAAACGGTGAGTTGAGAAGGCTCTTCTGCTTTCATACTCCTGCACTAGCACAGGCATTTTTGCATTATGTCACACCACACTTCTTCTATAATCTCCATTTACTTTATTACCTAATCAAACCACAGTTAATAACTACAACAAAACAATTATTCATTTTTCTTTTCAGTGTACTTTTGATTCTTTATGTGAAATGCCACATTTTGCATATCTGTTCCAAACTCTTCTATAGTTGAATTCTGAGCTTCTGAGCTTTATACTGTATGAAATGCCTTTCTTCAGGGTTGGATATATTCTGATGAAATAGAGATTTCTTTTCCCAGCTCCTCAAAATACATCCTTTTCCCTGAAAAATCTCCAAAGCTTTCTCTAAATTATTCACTTTGTGACTATACAGACTCTTACAACATATGGAAAAGCACTTGTTCAAACTAAGAATTAGCTGTCTGTGATCATTCTTTTCTCTCCCTGGATCTCAGACATATGCAGACAGACCTGCACAGTCCTCTGCACTTTTCAAAATGAAACCAATTTGTCTGCTATTCTGATGCAAGATATACCAGGGAAGTAATGCTTCCAAGAAATATAGGGGAAACTGCTTGAGAGATGTTCAAAATTTGCTTGTTCAAGGCTTGATTTTCTGTCAGTAGATTTCTATTTTTCAAAAATGACCTAGCAGAGAAATTACCACTTGGCTTTGCCTAGCTAATCATGGTAGATAGTGTCACTTGCATCTTTCTCCTAGGGAAAGATACTGAGATAATGAGACATATTTGTGTACATCAAGTATATCCAATTAATACGGATTCACAATTACAAGAAATTAAATTCTAAATGTCCCTGTATTAAGAATACATCCATGAAAGCCTCACAAAGGGAGAAGAGAGACCTCATAAAGGCTAAAACAGTCATCTAATAATGGGAAGAAAGAAGAGATGCTTTGGGGTGGGAATCAGAAACTAATAGCTGCAAGTTCTGCTTGAGTCCTTACAAGTACCTAGCTTAGCACTTGAGTGCCTTCAAACATCCTCTGGGACATTTTTAGAGCCTACTAAATTCCCATGTAAAATAAAAGAATAAATTACAGTTAAGTTGAAAGGTTAAAGTATAGCCTTTAAAGCAACAGAAAATTAATAAAAATCATTGCTGTTCAGTGCTTTCTCAGCCTATTAATTTACTTTATCATTTGTTCACTTATTTATTATATATGGTTGCAAATACTTAAAAAATGCTCTTTCCTTGCAGAATAAAATGTAAAAACTCCCCACCATGGCTCACTTTTGAGTTTAACAGTTCCTAAGCCTAGAACAACATATGTCTTACATTTGGGAAGGCATTAATGCACTTGTCCCACTTGCATTAAAATGTCATAAAACTAAAGCAGAGAAGACTGATTTTAATCCTTTCTATTTTTGTGATGCAAAGTCTAATCAACAGTCATTACACAAACTCCTGCTTTTATTCTGCAAGTTAAAAAATGTAAGGATATTGGACCTGGAGGTTTGGGTCTACACATGCATTACCTTCATGAATAATGGCACTTGTCTAAGTGCTGTCATGTACTGTACCTTTTGGGAAGTGGGTAGAATCTCTTTTCTTAGCATGCTTATTTTATGCAGGAGAAGTCTTCTGTGGATCCTGCCTCCCAGACATATCAGGCAGAACTCAGGATAGTTTCTCTTTGTTGAATACGAGTGCAGTTTGGCTCAAGAATACTGTTGTACAGAAGGAATGTAAAATAGACAGTATAACATAAGATGTTCATTTTAAACCTGACTATATGAAGAGAACATATTTTCAGGGAGAAGTAGGGTTGCATTTTGCGCACTGAGCTGCAATCTGGACAAAATGAAACTTTACCTGTTCAATTAGTAACAGTCTGGGTTGGGTTTGTGTCTGGTGGGGTTTTGGTAGCAAGGGAGGTGGCTACTGGAATAGGCTCTTGTAAGAAGCTTTGAGAAGCTTCCCCAGCTCCAAGTCAGACCTGCCTCTGGCCAAGGTAGAACCAATCAGCACATTTGCAATAACATATTTAAGTGGGTAAAACTTGTTGGGCAAGTCCCTTTCTTTTGGGAGCTCTTTTGTATTCATCACTGTCCTATTCTGATTCAATTGGTCAACTGGTGGTGGTTTTGTTTAAATTAAAATTATTTTGTTTCCCCCAGTCAAGTCTGTCTTTTGCATGACCTTAATTGGTGCCCCTCCCTGTCTTTTGTCTTGACCTTTGAGCTTTTGGTTGTATTTTCTCCTCCTCATCCCACCAAAGAGGGGTAGGAGTGAGCAAGCAGCTCCATGGCTGCTTTGTTGCTGGCTAGGTGGGCACCACAATATAGTCTTATATCATAAGTCTTACACAATCTTATACCTTCTTTTCAGTTATTATACAAAGGCTGGCTTGGATTTGAATCCATTTTGCATGAGTTTCACTCTACACATGATTCAGAGCTAGCTTATTGCAGGAATTTAAGTTGCACCAGTAGCTACATACCTTGTAAGAAGGCAGAGTTAATTTTTACCCTTTCTTGGCATATCTGTTTGAAGAGCTGTGGTACATGGGAAGAGAAAGAAATATGTCTAAAACATTACACTTGAGAGAACAGTATGTGGGATTAAATATCAGATTGGTCATTCTGCTTTAAGAAACAGCCCAGCAAAGCCAGATAACTGAAAAGCTTGATTTTTCACTCACTGTCTTCCAACCTGTTTTTACTCTTTGTCAGTTGTTTATGTTTCTTACAGTTATGGAAAGTCAGAGACAACTGCACCACTTTCATAACATAAAAGGAAAATGTTAAAATGAATGTTTCTCCTTGAAAGTTCATTGTGTTACCACTGGGTCTTCTGCTTAACTACTACAGGATATATGTTATTTTTTGAGATAGATTTGAATAAAAGACAAACAGTACAAATGTTCACTTAATCTAGAACATTTGAAAAAATATAGAGAGAACTTTTTAACTGAGGTTTCCAAGTTCTACCTTCTGGATGAGCTAAAAAGCTAAAAGTGATTATCATAATCATAATGTGACACTTTCACCCTTTATTAATTATGAAAGATTAAAGGTGGAGAAAAAAACCCCTATACCTTATTAATGTGTCCATGTGTGTTTGTTTCTTAGTATGTAATAACTTCCTTACAAGACTATGTATTGAGTACATCTGTTTGAACTTGACATCAATCAAGCTATAATTGGGGCAAAACATCCATTTCAAAGTCACTTACTTTGTCCTAAAAGTGATAAATTATAGAAGGACAGAGAAGCAGAACAAAGACAAGAAGTCTTCAGTTGAAATTGCCAGACACCAGGTCCTATACATTTACATAAGAGCAGCTCGTGTAGTACTAATATGGAATTCATAGCTAAATCTCAGATTTAGAAGAGGTCACATACCACATGACAGAATTCTTGTAGAACAATCTTGATAATTTATTCATCAAGATGGTATCAACTAGGATATGAAGGTGGAGAAGGGAGGTAGAAACAGAAAGAGCAGGATGGGGAAAGATGTGGTAGAATTGTAATAGACTGTACAAGAAAAGAATATTATTAGTAAGAGCCAAAATTAAAAACGAAAACTAAAAGCAGGTGAAACAATATCATAAAGGAATCTAATAAGATAACATCATGTCTCTGTAATAATCACAGTGACAAAAAGCAGGAGTGGAAGCAAAGAGCACTACAGTTGGAAAATACAATACAGAACATGAAGGATAAAGTGAACTATAAAGCCGTGATTGAAGGGCACACAGCAATAAGCACAAAAATGTGGAGAGAGCATAACATACCTTTAGGACAACACATCAGCACAGAAGCACTTGAGGAAATCTTCAGCAGTTCAGATGCAGGAAAAGGAGAATTGTTATGTCACTGACAAAACTACTGAATGTAGTAGAAAAGGAGAGGAATGCAGTAAAAAAACCCAACAGATATTTGTAGCAGCTAAACAAAGATGAAGAATAAAGATAAACAAGGTGCTCTGTATAAACAAGTGATACATTAATGGAGAATTATATTACAAAACAGGAGACCTGCATGAATAAATAGAAATAAACTACAGTATATCAGTAGCATGGGCAGAAATTCTTAGGGTCACAAGCAATTAGAGTTACTAAAAATTAAATATGGTAACACTTTCTGTGGAGACAACAAATTAATTATTGGCTGAGAAAAATGATTACGTTGTAGTCTTGTACTTCATCTGGCCATTAGTAAAATTAATATTTGTAATAGAAATTCTTAGGGCTTCTAGTTTTGAAAAAGGCAACACAGAAGCATATGGAATTTGCTACTTATATTGCTCAGAGGATTCCTCTAAAAGCCTTTAAAATAGTGGGAAAATCTGCATTGAAAATCTTACTTTAGTTCACTGAAGCTTACAGGAATATCTTCTGAGTAGAAAGCAGGTTAGATGATCAGCAGAGACTCAGTATTCCCGTGGGAGTGCTGACTGAGGGGTGGAGCACAGTTAGATTTTGCACTCCCCAGTAACCAAAGTTCTAGTCTAGTGGCTCTCGAGAAGCAAGGTGCTCACTTGCTTCTCCTTCAGTTACTCATGACAATAACTTCAGCTTGCAAGATGAGTATGGGGAGCCAGAATTACACAGCTTGCTTCCTGGAGAAATTGCAACAAATCTGTTGTTAAGCGTGACAAGTTCTAAATAAGATTTTTAAATACCAATTGAAAACACCTGAACAGTGTTTGCTTTTTGGGGGAAATAAAAGTAAAAAAAAAAAAAAAGACCTAAGTTTGAGAAAAATCATGCAGGTTTTTCTCTTTTTTTCAGAAATGGGCCACTTCCAACACAGTCCCAATCATTTCTAAGTCCCAGAATGGAAATTGCTTCTGTTTCTGTTAAGGCAGATTTCAACAGCCATTGAGAGAAGATAGAAACTAATTCAGTCCTAGTTCTTCATGCCTCTGTCACGGGTCTATTCTCTTTGTGTTATGTATTTGAGCACAAAACACAACTTGACTGGATGGTCTGGAAAGCAACACATGAGGAACTGAAGTTCTGGCATAAACATGTTGGAAGTGGTTGTTCTATTATATACCCACATCAAGCAACGTCAATCAATCCTAATACACCTTGGTACTAAAGGATTCTTGAAACCAGAAATATATTATCAGTTATCATCTCAGAACTAATACTTCTTTTCCCCTCCATAACATATCTTGTCAGGTTTTTCAGTCAACTCTTCCCTGGGCTGCACCATAAGCAGCATGGCCAGCAACTCAAGGGAGGTGATTCTGCCCCTCTGCTCTGCTCTGGTGAGACCTCAACTGGAGTACTGCATCCAGCTTTGGAGTCCTCAGTACAATAAAGACATGGACCTGCTGGATTAAGTCCAGAGGGGAGCCACAAAAATCTTCAGAGGGCTGGAATCCCTCTTCTATGAAGCCAGGCTGCAAGAGTTGGGGTTGTTCAGTCTGGAGAAGAGAAGGCTCCATGGAGACATTGCAGCCTTCCAGGGTCTGGAGACGGCTTGTAAGGAAAATGGGGACAATCATTTTAGCAGGACCTGTACAGGTAGGACAAGGAGTGATGGCTTTAAACTAAAAGAGGGGAGATTTAGACTAGCCATAGGGAAACTTTTTACAATGAGGGTGGTGGAACACTGGCACAGGTTGTCCAGAGAGGTGACATTCCAGGTGATGCTGGACAGCGTGTGAGTAACCTGCTCTAGTAGAATATGTCCCTGCTCACTGCTGGAGGGTTGGACTAGATGACCTTTAAAGGTCACTTCCAATGTAAGACATTCTATGATTCAATCAATCAGCAGCCACAACAGCCTAGACAAGTATAGGTGAATTTAACATAAATAACAAAGGGGAAAAAAAAAGTGCTGATTGCTCATAAAATATCAAGGCTTCCGTCAGCCATTCAAATATTGCCTGGTGTAGAGCACAGGCAGAGAAGCACCACAGCAGCAAGCCAACATCTGCAAAGCTATGACAGAGTTTATCAGACAAATGATTGCTATAACTCACCAGCACAGAGTTTATCTCTCTTGGGAACAGAAACAAGAACCTGTTCTCAGTCATGCCCCTTATGCATTCCAGGAACTTTGTGTCCAGCACCACCTAGATAAGGTCAGAGGAAAAAAAGTAATTACACGAGAATCACAGAAATTCTGAATATTTCAAAACGTACTTTTTAAGCGTTGCTGTAAAATATCTTTTTTAGTGAACATTACAAAAAAAGTAGAACATCACAAAACACATAGTCAGAGAAAACTGCCAGCTCAACACATTTTTAGATCCATGTAGAATTCAGTGTATGGAGAGATCCACATAGTCCCTTAGCTTCAATGGAACATCACAGATGAAAAACTATTGTTATGAAGAACACAGGTGCTAAACTATTAGGATGAACTTCCAACTTCTTGCCTTTTCCAACGGGAGACTAATGCAGGAAATTAAACACCCTTCACCCACCCATCCAGTGGGACCTTGACAGGCTTAAGAGCTGGACCCATGCCAAGCTCATGAAGTGCAACAAGGCCAAGTGTAAGGTCCTGCACCTGGGTCAGGGCAACCCCAAGCACAAACACAGGCTGGGCAAGGAGTGGACTGAGAGTAGTCCTGAGGAGAAAGACCTGGAGGTGCTGGAGCAAAGTCTGCCAAATTTCAAACAACAGTATTGGCCTGGGCAGAAAGCTACACTAACAGCCAAACTGGTATTTTATAGTTTAAAATACAGCTTTGGTAAAAAATAGTAGGTTTTCAAAACCCACATGCAAGACAAATATTTTCAGACTGGACTGTAAGGACTCTCTCTGCCATTGTGGGCACCCTAATTATACAGGTGCTTTGTTGAGTTAGCAGACAAAAACAGGCTAAGAGAAGGAGGAAAGGTCAGTGGGTTCTGTCAGTCTCAGTAGTGTCCCCCCTTGCCAGATGAAGTGGCAGCTACACTGTTCCTGCTCTGAGTATAAAACCCTTCAGTTGAACTTACAAAATGTTGGAGTTAAAATTGTGTAAGAAGTAAACAAAGAATAGAAAGATATTAAACTAATTTTAAATTATCTTAGAAAAAGATGATAGATTCAAAGGAAAACTTTTGGAGAAAAGACTAATTAGCAAATCTGTCCTTAGCATATAAAAATAAACTATTTATTAGTAAAAATGTGGTGTCATGTAGTTCTTTTTTCCTAAAAGTAGCAAGCTCCTTCACACCATGTCAAAAGGTAAAACTTTGTGATGTATCTCTAGAGATGTAAAAGAAAGAATTCTGCATAGAAAGGAATCAAGGTCATGTTTCCATGTGTAGGAAACAAGATCATGACTCCATGTGTAGGAAACATGCCTGTGCCAGCAGAGTAGACCAGCATGGAAACTCCTTTTTATACAGAGGTGTAATAAATGTTAAACAGGATTTTAAAAGCCACTGTAGGAAGGAATTCCTTCCTATATTGGTCCTTCCATAGTTGTCCACATCTGATAACATCACAAGTCCTTTCCAGGATCCCAAATGCCCTGGCTAAGGAGGATTATATTGCAAGTCATGAATAGTAAAGATAGAGCACGAGATTGCACAATTATCAGAACTTCCCAGTTGATCAACCTGTAGAAGATAAATTACCTTCATCAGGAGGTGTAATCTCAAGCAGTATGTCTTCATATTGCTTGCTTATGTTTTGCATTAGCATTAGAAGAAAACATGAAAGAAACAAACATTTTACTTAGCTGCAGGGATTATGTCACTGTGACAGCTCCACGTACCTTCCTCTGAGACTGGTGGTACAAATGATGCATTCATCAACTTCTATCTAAATTACTCGTGGCACATTTGATATTCCTGGGGAATTTCAGTCCAGGTGCTACCAAATTTTCTATTACTCAAAAGTTTTTTACTGATAGCAGGAGGACACTGTAAAGTTGGAGATGAGAGAGCAAATCAAAACTTCTTTGTTTAAGCTCTGTCCTTCTAAAAAAATGTAGCTGAAAATTCTCAAATAAAATTAAACACGCAACAAGACACAATCAAACCCTCTGGATAATATTAGGGACAAGCTGGGCATCTCTTCAGATAGCAAAGTCTGAAATGCATTCATTAATAGTGCACAAATTGTCAATACATATTTTGTGGTCATGATGGCCATGGCCAGTTCATCCTGCTGTCTGCTCACATGCAAACTGTTGCTATGTAGCAGAGGAATCAAGCACAACCCTCAGGCAGCTGGTACTGAGGACCATGTGGGTAGGCAACATGAGAGCTTCCTAGGAGAAATGTATGAGCTTGGACTACTGCTGAAAGTTTCCACCCATGTTCTACTTCCCATACTGCCTGCACAATCAGGTGCTAAAGTGCCATCCAAGCAGATACCATGAATATAAACAAGGGATAGAACAGGGCTGCTGGATGTTTCTATTCAATTAAAACTTCTGGGTTGTTGTATTGAATTTCCAGTGAAGTGGAATAACGTATTTGAATTTGGTTGGTCAACTAAGTGGACAATCCTCTAGTCCACCTGGCAGCTGACAGCATCCTGCCTTCCCAACCACACAGAGATCCTGTCTTCCTGAAAAAAAAAAGGAAAGTATATAAGGACAATGAACTTCTACTGAAACATCAACATTCACACATTCTCAAAAAATAAACCAACCCACTAGGTTCTGTGAAATCTGCATTTTCAGTTAAGAAATTCCTTCCCTGGAAACAACCCCAGAGACCCAAAACTGATTCTGTGAAATCTGCATTTCCTCTTAGAAAATTGCTTGCCTAGAAACAACTGCAGTATAAATCTCCCTCCCTATTCCAATTCTGTTTCACATGAGGCACAGTAGGAAGTTATGAGTGAGGACCAATGCACACATGTATTAATTGAGATTTTGTTCCCATAAAGGAACTAAAATACATCTAGATTGATTTTTTTTCTGAAATCGAAAAATACTTCATTTGCCTTGAAACCAACCATGTTAAAGAACAGTGCAAAATGAGTTTGTTTACTAATACCCTAAGCACCACTCTTGCACCTTGTTGGGTAGGACTTCAGTTTTATTTTCTCCTCCGACAGGTTTAAATTATTTTCTTGATTGATAGACAAGAACTCACAAGAAGCCCTGTAATTGAATTAATCTTTTGGTTCTCCATTAAATATCAAAAAATACATGTGTGGGTATAAACTTGTAATATTCTACTGAATTAATGAGATGATGGTTCTTTGGTTTGGAATACATGTAGTAATTAGACTTAGTATAAGAATTCTCACAGCTGATCAGAGGTGTGAAAGGCATCTTTATAATTAAGACCTATATAACACCACATTGTCTGTACCTTTCAGCTGCCCATACATCAACAGATTATCTAGGCTACCTAACAGTTTGTTTTGTGAATACCTTATTGCTAGGAAAAAAGAAGACAGAAATACCTTGCATTCCTTATCAAGAAAATTATATTTCCAAGCACTTTTTCCTTTGCTGCTCTATCATCAAATTTAACGAACAAGGGAAATTGATTCAGAGATAATACTTTTGCCAAATAGAATCTTTATCAGTAAATCCAAAGGATGGCTGACATTTAATTGCTGACAGATTCTTGCTGTTTTTTAAATGTAATCTGTATGAAGCTTTAAAATTGTGCATATTGATAAACTGTTCTTTGACTCAGCAGTCAAAGATCAGCAGCTTTGTATTCTGAAGGGTTCAATATGCAGCACACCATGAAATGTGCAGCAATAATTGTCATTTTGTAGTGATATCAATTGTCTAAAAGCAATTATTTATTGTGGCCATTTAATGCTTATTCACTGTGGAAACTACAGGACTTGTATCTCTCCCATTATAGATTAATATTTTAGCTTTGGGAAGAAATTTGGGGTACATTCCATTGATATCCAAGGATGTGAGAAGAGGTGGATGTGATTATGGATGCCTAAAATGCATTGATTCATTCATGGGCCATCAGTCATTTCTACACTAATTTCTGATACAGCATGGACCAGCTAGAGCAGAGTGAAACCAAATATTTAAACTCTTCCACTAATATTTATAGACAAAATGTCATTTTTCATAAATATTGATTCGGTTTCACCTATTTTTATATGTACCATAAGTACCCGAAATGCATAAAATTTCTAGAGCTATGTTCTACTGTGCAGGTACCAGAATAGAAATGTTTTTCTAAGAACTTCAGTTGCTACTGACTTTAAATACTTTAAACTACAGGGAAGGATACAGATGTAAGTTCTCAAATAAGCTTTGAGTTTCTTCTTTCCAAAAATCTGTGAATTTTAAAACACAGGTGAGAGATCTCCTCAGGACATAATAATATAGCCAGCTTGTGATATACAAAGATGGAAGCTGCATTATGAAGCATAACTCAATAGATAACAACAAACACATCTCTAGATAGTGTCAATTTTATAAAAGATTACTCAGAAATGGTAAATCACGTTGATTTATGCCAGAATGGATGGCTAGTAATCCCACAAAATTTCCAATTCTTTTAGTAAAGTAACAAATATTTTCCAATGAAAAGAAAAAACCAAACAAAAAAAAAATACACCAAAAAACTTCTGTATCCTTGGTTTTCTTTAGGACACAATAATAGCTATTTCTTCACAAAGGTACAGTGTTTACTAAGAAGTCTGCTTGTAGGGTAAGCTGTTATTACTTCAGCAGTCTCCAGGCTCCAAAAGGAATGAAAATAGTTTCAAAAATGCAGGATGTTCACGACATGGTAAAATGGATGATGAATTTGGGCTCCTTACTGCACCTTGTCAATTGTTTGCTTTTCATCAGGAGCTGAACAGACTGCACAGAGCAGCCACTTGGAAGCAGGGCCAGTCTGAGGACCAGGTAAAAGAGGAGGCTGCCTAATCTAGCAGCAAATAAATAACAGCAAAAGCAGAAATCTGGTAGCATGGAACATCTATTATTCACCCGCAGTAATTTGCTGCCTGGCAAGAGCTGATGAATCCAATTTTTAGAGTATTTTACAGCGAGTTAAGAAGTTCACAAAGGAAAATCAGTAAAAATATTCTTTCCTGCTCTACATCATCACTGGAAATCTGTTGTCTTTGATAACCTGACTGGAGTTAAACAAATAAATGGTCAGTATCACACTGACAGCTCCAGATGGGAATGTTGAGATTTCATGTGGCAAAGGTCTGCAGCAGAAGAAAGGAAAAGGAGAGGCTCTTGTGCACTGCAGGTGATGTGGAGTATGGTCAAAGGTCTTCCTCACCCACAAGAAGGATGAGGAACAGCACAGCCAAGGTGTGAAACTATCACCAGACAACCCCTCCTGCATACCAAAATCACATTTGTTATAGCAGTGACTGAGAGCAGTGACACATGAATTGGTTTTATCATCAGCATTTTGGCCTAAATTCATTTAAAGTGCTATTAATCTCATGGGATCATGGGTAGGACAGTTAGAGATGGATCTTTTTTTCTTTTAGCTAATCGAGATATATAGCATAAAAACATCCAACTTCTTCCATTAACAACACAAACAGAACAAATGCTCAGACATTCACTGGATCTGTATCTGGTTTTGTGACAGCTTTCTGGAAATTTGGCTACAAAAGGAAGATTTTCCTAACAAATGGAACTGATCTGCTGGTTAATAAACTCGGGAACAGACAGAATTTCTACTTCATCCAGCAAGGCAAAAAGCAGCAAATCAAACTCAGTTACTCTTCAGTGCCATAGGACTAAAATTAGCAAAAAATGCTGTTAATAAGAACCTAAGTTATTTGATTTTATGAGTGACATGATGGTAACTAAATTGAAAAGTTTTGTTCACAAACCCTGACTTAAGTAAAGAAACAAATCTTTTAAATAAGAAATTAATCACTCCTAGATTTGTAATGTCTAATAAAATAAAACCCCATTTCACTATTACTCTGATTCTTTATTATGAGCTACTATTTATACTATATTAAAAAAATCCTCCTAAAGGTAATAAATTTGACATAGAAAAAAATTAATACAAAATCTAATTACACTTAATTTGATTAAATTAGAATGGACTTTTTCAGTAATCTCATTTAATTCGAGACATTTGTGAAACAGCAAAATGACTAACAGTGCCTACAAAGCCTCCCCGTGCAAAGTTAGAGACTTCATCAACTGTCTCCCTCCCTATCCACTACAGGAGAGATGAGGATGGAAATCTGTTCTGGGCCAAGTTCTGCCATAGGCAGCCACGTTCTACGCTCCGCTGCCCTCAATCTGTGCTCCTCAGATCTGTAGTTTGAAAGGCAGAGAAGAAATAGGGCAGAGGGAGGGCAGAGGATTTCCACAACTCGCTATTTCTCTGAACACGTACGGGAACCTCGCTGCTGCTGCTGCTCAGAAAAATGAAACAGAATCTCTCTGCTTGGCTCATCACATTTAGCCTAAAAGAATTCCCAACTCACACCAGTAAAAAAGGAGCTTTGTTCTGGGATGAGCCTGGGTCAGGTGTTCTGTTCATTGCTGATATGACTGATCTTAATATACGT
>VYZX01027876.1:0-11045 GCA_013401335.1 Brachypteracias leptosomus | reverse complement strand
AGTGGTTCAGGTATGTTTCCTTTGAGGAAGGTGCCATCCAAAAGCACACTCTAATGTGTATTGGCGCTTCACTACAACATCTACTCCATCAGACTATGACCGCGGTCCCCTCCCCGCAGGGCCCCGCGCCCCGGTCCCGCTGTCCAAGCCCCCGGCGGGAAACGAGGACCCGCGGTCTGCCCACTTGGGCCGGTTGCCCTCACCGCTCTGCCGTACGGCGCGGCTGTTGCGACATGCGGGGCGCGCGCGGCCCCGGCGCTTTACGGCGGGCCGTTGCCCTGGTGACAGTGCTGGCCCGGGCGCACCGCCGTACAGCAGCGTCGGGGCGTGAGGCGACCGACGGGCCCTTCCACCGGCCGCGGCCTCCCGGAGGGGGAGATCTGCAGCCATGGAGAAGTACCAGGTGCTGGGCCTGGTGGGGGAAGGCAGCTACGGGGTGGTGACCAAGTGCAGGAACAAGGAGAACGGGCAGATCGTCGCCGTCAAGAAATTCCTGGAGAGCGAGGACGACGCGGTGGTGAGGAAGATCGCCATGAGGGAAATCAAGCTCCTGAAGGTGAGCAAGGGGCTGTGAGGGCAGACAAAAGGAGCGGGCGTGGGCTTTCCAGCAAGGTCTGACCGAAACGATGGCTGTTTGGTGGGTTTGCGTTTACATTCATAGCTCCTCATTCAGCTGGTAGAGGTTTATGTCTCAGTGCGATGTCTGCCGTGAGCTGCTGCACCGAGGTGGTTAATACAGAGCGTGCCCTTGTTATTTAGAAGCTCCCGGAGTTACTACTCCAGCAACCTGCCAGCTGAGCGCGGCTGTTCCCTGGGGAGCCAGAGCAGCGATGCACGGGTGCGGGCTCTGCCCTGCTCCACACGGTGCATTTTGAATCCTCGTCGGGTGTTTAAATGCCCTCATGAAGGCAAACGCCTCCTTTCAGCAGAACAATAACCTTCATGTCCGTGTTTTCTTGAAGTAAAGATGCTGGTTGCTCAGAACTGATGGGTGTGGGTGAGATTGACCTAGAGGGAGTTGGTGGGTTCTTGGAAGGCAGCTGCATCTTGAGACTCCTTAATAGTCCTCTAAGGAGTCGTGTTTAGCAGTGAAGTTATAGGACGGGTGTCAAGCTCTTAGGAAATGTTTCCTGTTTTATAACAGCAACTGAGGCATGAGAATCTCGTGAACCTGCTGGAAGTGTATAAGAAGAAGAAACGGTGGTACCTGGTGTTTGAATTTGTGGATCACACGGTGCTCGATGACCTCGAGGCATTTCCAAAGGGACTGGACTACAGCAGGGTCCGGAAGTACTTATTTCAGATTGTGAGAGGAATAGCATTTTGTCACAGCCACAATGTGAGTATGCACAACAAGTCCACTCTGCACTTAGCCTTGAACGAATGGGTACAGAAGCGTATGGGGTTTATATATGTTAAAACTTAAAATAAATAAAGCTTTGGCTGAAAAGGAAGAAGGGCTGGACTGGATTTCATATAAAATATCAGACCTTGATGTCAGCTAACCCAGTAGTCTCTGATTTGTGAGAGTGTTTCAAAGGAAGGGCCTGGGAGCCCCTGGAGATCCAATACTTGGTGGCCTGTTACTGTAAGTTGGCTTATCTTGCAGAGGGAGATAGCTTCTCTTTCAGAAGTTTGGCTCTGATAGTGTCTCTGCAAACACGTAGGCTGGCTTTTTCTCTTCAGTATTTTTATTTTTGTTTTCTCATCTGATTCCTGACAGGTTTGCCAGCTTAATCCTAGTTGTGTAACTATATATTGAGACAGTCAATGTACTATGTGTAAAAGGGGAATTCATTTGTCTTGGTGTGCTTCCCTGTGCAGATCATCCATCGGGACATTAAGCCAGAGAACATCCTGGTTTCCCAGCTGGGAGTTGTAAAACTCTGTGACTTTGGCTTTGCCCGGACCTTGGCAGCCTCAGGGGAAGCTTACACGGACTACGTGGCAACCCGATGGTACCGAGCTCCGGAGCTGCTGGTGGGAGACAGCAAATATGGCAAGTAAGAGACGGGCAGGAGAGGCTGCAGGAGGACTTGGGGGGAGCTTGAGGTGGGGAGCTTTTCACTTGCTGCTGCTGGTATTGAGCAGGGCTCTGACAGACCTCCTTGCTGTGCAGTTGGAGTCGTGGAGGGAAGGCAGAAAAGTCCCTCCAAGTGATTCTAGGTGAACATTGCAGGAGGGAGGAGGTGGGAGGAATGAGGTTTTTCTTACTGGGATCCCCAGTGCTGCAAAACCAGGTCAAAACTGTGTGTTATTCACAGGTCTGTTAGTACAACTGTGTAGGTTTATGTACATGCCTGTACTACTTAATTTCCAGTCAATGTGCCTGAAGAGTGGGTGCAGAAAGAGGAGCTGCCTACCCTGGTGTTCTCTCAAGTGCAAGATCCTGCTGATGTGTTACGTTGTATTAGTTTTATTTTAAAGCGCTGGGGTTTGGAACCTGATTTTACATGTCAGGCTTCTGCTGGCATTTGGCTGCTTCGAGAGCTGAATCTCGCCCCCGGTCAGAGCACTGTAAGCTTGGGAAACAGGGTGTCTTGCTGTTCAGGGGGGCAGAGCTGTGCTCGGGGCTTGTAACCTGCTGAAGATGTGCTGTGCCCTGGCCTGGCTCAGCCTTTGGATCGGAGACGAATGAAGCTGTGCTGAGCTGGGGTGGTGGTGGTTTATTTGCAGGGCTGTGGACGTGTGGGCTGTTGGCTCTCTGATCACAGAAATGCTTACAGGAGAGCCCCTCTTCCCTGGAGATTCGGACATTGACCAGCTCTACCACATCACCAAGTGCCTGGGTAAGGACAGTCCCAGCAATGCTGACCCGGTATGTCACCCCCTCGAATGTTTCACGGGGCTGTTCTGTATTTCTTCCATGAGGTTGCCCCTTTTTTTGTGTGATTCCAGGTAATTTAATTCCAAGACTCCAAGAGTTATTCTATAAAAATCCCCTCTTTTCTGGGCTGAGGTTGCCAGAAGTGAAGGAGGCCGAATCTCTGGACAGACGGTATCCCAAGCTCCCCGCTGCAGTGCTGGGTTTAGCCCAGGTAACAAATGGATTGTTTACTGTGAACATTTCTCTGTTTCCCTTTGGGGAGAGGAGCACAGCCCACAAAGAGCTGGGGCTGTTAAACTGGCTTCCTCCCAGCCACCCCTGCAACCAGCACCTGGTTGGGTTGGTAGCTTGGTGAAGACTGCAAGGGTACAACAGCTACTGTCCTGGGTGACAGGGGACACTAAGTCAGTCATCTCCAGAGCCAGAATGGTGACTGCACATCTTCCAGGGAGGATTCGTATCGTATAGTGCCCCACTAATGAAGTTTTCCAAGGAGATTTGAAAGGTGAAGGAGGGCTTGTGTGTTGAAAGTGTCCCCTGTACACCTCACCCCATCAGTTACCTGTTGCAAGGTCTCCCCACAAGCTCTGCTCCTCATCTGTTACCTCAGTGGATGCTTTGTGGATAACACAATGATCCAAACAGATTCTAAAGCTGTAGCCAAAGAGATGTGACTGAGAGCAAGGGAGGTTTACTGAGAGCAGAGGGATCTGTTTGTATGACAGGTATTCCCTGTGCAGTGACTCTTTGTGAGCATCATGGACGCAGCCAACAAACCCTGAAGGTTTTTGGGAGTGGTGTCTCTTGGGCTCACCTTGATGTAACAGGCCTTAGAAGGGGGAGTTTTTCAGCTGTTTTCTCCACTCACAAGTACTAAAGCCTTTGTTTCATCTCTAATGTATCTGCCTTCTGCTGTTCATGTTGATTCGACAGAGGTGTTTGCAGGTTGACCCAGACAAAAGACCATCCTGTGCTGAACTCCTGCAGTGCGATTTCTTTCACGAGGATGGATTTGCTGAGAGGTAAGCAGCTCACTTCTTGCCCAAAGCAGCTCGTGTTAGAAGGAAGCTAAGCAGTTGTGCTTGAGAGTTGCACGATGGGTTTGCAGAGCTGACAGCCACTGAATGTCTTGGGTTTGTTTGGGTTTAGTCGTCCTGGAAATAGGAGGAGGTTTGAAAGGGGACATGTTACAGCAGCACGTTTGCCTTGGTCACCATGTTAATTCATCAGTGTGTGCACTCAGTGTCACACCTTGTTGGGGCGGTGTAGTCTTATATAGAGTACTACAGCTGTTGTCACTGTCTGCATCCACACCAGTCTCGGATACAAACACCTTTGTTGCTGTAAAGTGAAAAGCCTGTGCTTGTAGGATTTTATTTATTTTAAGCAATACCTCATATTTGGCTGGCTTCTGATTAGGTAAAAAGGCATGGTGTGTGTGATTGCTGAAAAGGCTGTGGGGATGGGGTTGAACACCAGCTGATGATGGTATTGAGATTAAGAAAAGTCTTTTTTTTTCCCTGTTTGGAATGTAGATTTGCTCAGGAGCTTAAATTAAAGATTCAGAAAGAGGCCAAAGACCACCAGTTACAAAAGAAATCAAGAATCAGCAAAAGGGACAAAGATGATCTCTTAGAAGAAAGAAGAATGCTTGGGGTCCAGGTTGGTCCATCTTCCTTTACCAAACCTGTATCAGTATCTTTTTCATGTTTTAAATTCTTTTTTTTTTCCTGTTTTCAAATCCCTATATAAGTATAGGTGCTGAAGACCTTGTCAGCTGATTGGAGGCAGTACTTGCTGCTGTAAGGTACTTCTTGAACATAACTGTAAGAGAAGGGTGATGCTTCTCTTCCCAAGCAGGATTTCAGCATTGACCCAAAGAGCAGAGAGGCAAAGCTGTTAAAGGTGAAGCACTCCAAAGCTGATGCAGAGAAGGCAGGTCGATCCTCCAGCCTGAGCTCCTTCTACGACAGCACGATCAACCCTTTTAAAATAAGCCCTCACACCAGCCTGAAAGATTCCAGCAGCAGCTTGGACTATGCCAAGAACACAAGCATAGTTATCCCTCCCATCAACCAGAACCTGTCTCCCTCTGCGGTTGGGATGGGTCCTGTGCCTGGGAACCTTAATTACAGGTATGGGAGCAGAGCTAGAAGGGCTTGTATTTGTCGTCCCTGTAGCCAGGGAGCTGTAATGCCCCAGAGAGGTGCAGGGTGCTGACGTGGGAACATGAGGTGTGGGTTTGGGGCAGGACACGGCTAGGAACAGCTCTTAGCTGGAGGATTGTACATGGGTCCAGAACCCGGAGCTGCGGCACAGGTCCTCGTGCCTCTGCGTTTGGCAGAGCTCTGCTGAACAGCAGCAGTTGGCCACTGTTGTCACTGCTGTGACACTGGCCTTTCTCTGACTCTTGGCTTGTCCTTTGGGCCACGCTTCCCTGTTAGCTGAGCTCGCAGAGGATGCTCCTCCTCATCAGCCTTCTTTCTAAGCATTTGGTGGCAGCGTTTCTGGGTGGCCTGCATTTGTTGCTTTTATATTCACCGTGTTACCGCAGTCGATCCAAAGTTTGGGACGTTTTTGATTACAGAGTTGACGAGAAGAGTAACAAATACTTGAGGCCCTTTCTGAAGCCAGGGAAGCATTCTCCAGCGGGCTGTTACAGCCTCAGCTTGACGTCGGTAAGTCTCCTGTCTTCCCCCTGGCAAAGCAGAGAGGGATCCTCAACTCAGGTATGTGTCTTGGTGTCAGGAGTCCTGACTGCTCCAGCCCTCACCGTAGCTCCCAGCTAGAAATACTACCTTCTTTACCTTTTTTTTCCCTACAGGTGTGCCCTCTGTTATCCTTTAGTGATCTTTTTACAGATAACGAATCTGAGCCATTCCCCAAGTGGCTGTTCCACTGTGTTTGATGTATAAATGACACTGAGCAGAAGGGATTCCTTTGCATACATTAGAACCCTGTCTTTTACTCTAGCTTTGTTTTTCCTGTATTTTCATGAGCTGGTCTTAATGCCATCAATTCCAGGTTACTAATGAAAAAACCATCCTTCGGGCAAATAGGAAAAAATGGGAATTCTCCAAGACAGATGTGCGCTTGCCAGAGCTAAATCACCTCCCTGAACTGAGAGGAGTGGAAGGTATGAGCCTTGCTGTCCTCTAAATAGAGCCTGGGTACTAAATAAGTGGCAGGAGGCAGCGTGTGTTTCAGCAGTCAGCTCATGCTGCTTTAACGTGGGTTGTGTTTTGCAGCGTGGCATCCCAGGTGTCTGAAAAAGGAAAATAAGCCAGTTTCCAAGTCCCGTGTCCCTTCCCTTGCTGCTCTCGACCTCCATAACCCCAGTCTGGCCCTGCAGCAGGTAACAAAGCAATCACACAGGTTGTGCTGCTCTGTGTTTGGTCCTGAGCAGTGGGACTCCTAAACTTGCCTCGATTTCTTAACGTAAGTAAAAGGCCTTTTGCTGGGGAGCAGAGAGGGGTCACGGGTGAAACTTGGGGCTCTCTTTGTCTCTCTCGGGTCAGCTAAATACTAGATTCTTGCTGCTAAGACAGACAACATGAGCCGTTGCTGCTTCAACTGCCTGGATTTACCAGAGTTGAAGAGAGACCAGGAGGAACGTGTGTTTTGGGGAGAGCTGTTCTGGGTCTGCTAGATGTTGAGGGGCTGAGTGCAGGAGAGAGGGAGGTGGTGTAGGAGTGAGGCACGGAGGGGGAAGGGGAGAATCTGCAGCTCTCTTGCAGACTAGTTCCTCAGTAACATTGCAGTGTTGTCTGAGAGGTAATTCCACAGGCAGTTCCCTTGGCCACCTCACTTCCAGCTCAGATTGTCAGACTGTATCGGGAGGTGAGCGGAAGCAGTTTTGAAGTCAGATTCAGTCTGACAGATTTCAGTTACATGTTGGCATCACCTGTGTCCCTAGAAGGCAGTTTCTGGTGATTCTCTATTTATGCTGCACTTGGAAATTGACCCTCTCTGGTTTGTCTTTCCCAATTTACAGCTCTCGGGGACCTTGATGCCCGATGCATCAGGAGCCAGCTTCCCCAGAGTTGAGCACTAGCCTTTGGAGAAGATCACACCTGTCTGTAAAAGGTAGGCTTTAACTTCTGCTGCATGGCCTCCTGGTGGCTTTCAAGCAGATAGTTTCATAAACACTTTATCCTAGCTGGGAGGTGCACTGGGAGAATCCTTCAGTTCGCTGTTAGGACACGTGGCTGCGACAGGCTTCTTACCCAGAAGTGCTGATGCTGGCTGGGGCAGGGTGCTGCCAGCTCTCTTCTTCCTCAGGCCGACACCAAGCTCAGCAACATCCCCTCAGCACAACTTCATCCTTTATTCTTCATCTGTTTGTTCTTTGCCATCTTGAATCAGCCAGGAGGGAACACACCCCTGAAAGAGAGCTTAGCTAGCTGCCTCCAACAAGAAGCTCCTCCAACTGGTCCCAGCAGGAACTCTCCTCAAACTGATCAGCTTCTTGCTTTTTCTGTTGCTCCACCTCGTTGCTGCTTCTCTCTTCTGTTGCTTCTCTCTGACTGGTTCAGTTCCTGGCTGATCTCGCTCTAGCCTCACCCACCACCCCAACCACCATCACCTTGGGGTAGTTGGGGCCTCACACAGGTGGGCCAGGTTCTGCCTCTGGGGCCTTGGGGAACAAAACGTGTTGCTGGGTTGTGACTCATCCAGCACTTCAGGCAGGTACATCATTCTCCTGAGCTGCGGTGTGGAAATTAAGTAGCTTGGGAAGTTGGGGGTTAAGCAAACTGGTGAAATAATAAAAAGGGGAAAGTGGCTGCCCTCAAATGAGGAGTGGGAAAAATGGGGTATGGGTGCATGACAGAAAATGGACTCTCTTGTGAGAGGGGAGAAGAGCATTTGGGGGAGCTTGTTGAGCACAACATTAGGGAGNGCATCAGGAGCCAGCTTCCCCAGAGTTGAGCACTAGCCTTTGGAGAAGATCACACCTGTCTGTAAAAGGTAGGCTTTAACTTCTGCTGCATGGCCTCCTGGTGGCTTTCAAGCAGATAGTTTCATAAACACTTTATCCTAGCTGGGAGGTGCACTGGGAGAATCCTTCAGTTCGCTGTTAGGACACGTGGCTGCGACAGGCTTCTTACCCAGAAGTGCTGATGCTGGCTGGGGCAGGGTGCTGCCAGCTCTCTTCTTCCTCAGGCCGACACCAAGCTCAGCAACATCCCCTCAGCACAACTTCATCCTTTATTCTTCATCTGTTTGTTCTTTGCCATCTTGGATCAGCCAGGAGGGAACACACCCCTGAAAGAGAGCTTAGCTAGCTGCCTCCAACAAGAAGCTCCTCCAACTGGTCCCAGCAGGAACTCTCCTCAAACTGATCAGCTTCTTGCTTTTTCTGTTGCTCCACCTCGTTGCTGCTTCTCTCTTCTGTTGCTTCTCTCTGACTGGTTCAGTTCCTGGCTGATCTCGCTCTAGCCTCACCCACCACCCCAACCACCATCACCTTGGGGTAGTTGGGGCCTCACACAGGTGGGCCAGGTTCTGCCTCTGGGGCCTTGGGGAACAAAACGTGTTGCTGGGTTGTGACTCATCCAGCACTTCAGGCAGGTACATCATTCTCCTGAGCTGCGGTGTGGAAATTAAGTAGCTTGGGAAGTTGGGGGTTAAGCAAACTGGTGAAATAATAAAAAGGGGAAAGTGGCTGCCCTCAAATGAGGAGTGGGAAAAATGGGGTATGGGTGCATGACAGAAAATGGACTCTCTTGTGAGAGGGGAGAAGAGCATTTGGGGGAGCTTGTTGAGCACAACATTAGGGAGAATTTTTAGTAACTCTGTTGTGTGATCTGAATTCATTGCATGTAGCTGTTGATACCTCAGTGCTCTCCAAGCATGAGAGAGGAGTCAGGGAGAGAAGGCAGCTTAGGAAAAGTCCTGGCTCTGTGGTTAGCTTGTAGTCCTGAGATTGATGGACTAGGTTTGAACACTGCCCCTCTGTCTGCACTCCAACTTGTTGCTCCAGATCGTTTAAAGCTGAGGCTTTTCAATGTGGGTTTTAATAGTTTCTCATCTTGCCCATTGAAAGATGTGCAGTTTTCTAATAAATCCTTTTGTCTGAAAGGAAACTCGGAGGGGAAAAAAAAGCCATGTGGTTTTGCTTGTTGCTTTTCTTTTTTTCTATTGGGGTATTGTTACCTCCTGTTGCTGAGCTCCTTCCAGAGAGTCTGCTGTTTGTGCTGGGCCTTGTTTCATCCTCTGGAAAGCAAGAGCTGCAGTGCTTAGCTGAGGGTTTTTACTCTTCCCTTGCTCGATTTGTCTCCTCCATGAAGCACAGAGGTGCAAGTGCACAGCTTTAGCTGTAGTAAGTCACAACCAAGGAAGTGCATCAGCAGGGAGTGCCTCTGTGATTTTGTAGCCTGGTCATGACATCATTCTGCTTTTCTCCTCTTGATGCAGGTGGCTGAAACAGTGGGGACAGAACACCTGAGTTTCCAGGTGCTGAAGCTCCAGGTCTCTGCAGGAGAGAGGAGCAGCCCTTCCTCTCCAGTTAGTGCTGCCATGGGAAGTGGCTCACGTCCGGCCCAAGGACGGAGCTCGTGCTGCCGTTGCTGCTGTTTCTTGCATGCAAAAACCAGCCTCTGAATTGCTGACTCTCTGGCCTAGGGCCGGCTCTTGTCTGAGGTTGCTCAGAGAAAAATGGTGGTTCTTGGTGTGCAGCAAGGGCAGAAGCTGATTGAGGGGATTGGGAAGGAGGCTGGGCCGGCTTTTGTCTAACTGCTGCTCTCCTGGGGGTTCCCTTTTTAGGTGAGCAGCAAAGAGAGTAGGTAGCTGCTGAATTTGCCACGTTTTGCTGGGCTACCTGGCCTGGATTGGAAGGCACCTTCGCCTTGAGAAAGGTGTCAGTGAAGGAGATGTTTGTGCAAGAGATAACAACGTTTAAATCTGGAAATGTTACACTGTCCCTTGGAAACCCCTGCTCGTGCTGAGCAGTGTGCGTGAGGTTCCTGTCCCTCCGTGCTTGTGTCCCCTAGGCTTTGGGTGGTTGTCTCTCAGGTGTGCAGCTGGGCCTGGGCCACGCCGGGTGCGTGTCTGGCTGCTGTTCGAGATGAAGGAAGAACAGCCCTGTGAAATACTGAGCTGTGATGCAGTGGGGAGGTGGAACAGCTTTGGTGAACACTCAGTAACTCAGCGAGGGCATCGGTGCTTTAGGGCCCTCGGGGGAGTGGGACATGGAAGCATAAACCCCATGGGGACATGAAGCTGGCCTTGCTTTTCTCTCAGGATGGGCAGGAGCCCAGCTTTGCCTGACTGCCCTCACGGCGGTGGTTCCTCATGGCTGTTTTGCAGCTGCTCGGGGCTGCTGCCACAGCTCCCCCCCCCACCCCGAGGGTGGAGTTCATTCTGGAACTTGTTTTCCCAAGATATGGCCTCTCCCATCCGCAGGTCAGGGCAGAGCACAGCCTCTGTACTTTCACCTTTGTAAATAAAAGTGTAGTCTACTTCCAGCTGGGTTTGGGCATGGGTGCCTGAGGTGTGCTGACATGTTCTCCCCTAGGCTTGGCGTGGCATCTGCTCCCTCATACCGCTGGCGTTGCCTCAACTGAAAATTGGGACAGGGGGGTGGTGGTGAGCCCCTCCCAAGATGGCGGCAATGCCACACCCACCAAATGGAGGGTGAGTCACCACCAAGATGGTGGCGACCTCTGGGATATCATTTTGTGGGCGTGGCCTAGCCACAAGGGGGTGTGACTTGTGCCCCTCGAGGGTGGGGCTTCGGCTCTTCACACTTTCAGCCACTCCTCTGTGTGACAAAGCTGCGCCCCCAAACAGCCGAAGTCCCGCTCCAAAGAGCCGAAGCTGCACCCTGAGTGCCCAGAGCTACGCCCCGGGCTTCAGAAACCGCACCCCCGAGTGCCTGCAAAGCCCAAACGGCACCCCTAATTGCCGGAACCACGCCCACAAAATGGCTGTCGGTCCGCCATTTTGAGTGAGGGCACCGCCATCTTGGTGGTGCCCATCCGCCATTTTGTGGGCATGGCTTCGGCAGCCAGGGGGCGCGGCTTCTGGCGATGGGTGCGTGGTGAGGCAACCGCCCCCCCCAACATGGCGCCGCGGCCGAGCGCCCGAAGAAATGCTCCCGAACGCCTGAAGACGCGCCTCTATTTACCGAAACCGCGCCCCTTAGCGGCCGAGGCTGTGCCCACAAAATGGCGGCCATCCTCCATTTTGAGTGTGGGCGCCGCCATCTTGGTGGTGC
>VYZX01027874.1:44028-71207 GCA_013401335.1 Brachypteracias leptosomus | reverse complement strand
TTTAGATGGAGCAGAGGCTGGGCAGCCTTTTTGCCGTAGGTTAAGTAGAAGAGAAGCAGCTTCTGATAGCTGAGGAGAAAGGCTTGGTTGTGATCCTAGGTGGATTTTCTATCTCCTTTTAAAATCAAAAGTCTTGCACAATGAATAATTCACCACTTCTCTCTGGAAATAAAACTTTAACATAGTCTAAGTAGTTGGTTTGCAGGGTTCCAAGAACACAGAACAAAACTGCAAGACAGTTGATAAATATTTACTTCAATACTGGTGACAAAGGATTGGAAATTAAGATTCCCATGAGGTATAACTTCATAAAGCCACATAAGAGACACATTTCACATCCTGAGCAAGCCTCAGATCCCAGAGCAGGAAGGGTGAGCAGAACCAGAGAGGAAGTACACTCGGTCCTTGGGGAAGGGTGTTCCTTGCAACTCTGATCCTTCTTGCCAGTCCAAGAGCAATTCTGACTAACAGAAAGAACTGGCATTAAAACAGGATCTGTAGGAGTTGTAAAACAAGGAGAAAACACAGGTGCTGAAGTACAAAGAAAGCTCCAAGAAGTAGACCAGATACCACACCCTTAACCTATAAGGCCAGGAGGAGAGGAGATAGCAAGGCCTTCATGGAAGCTTCTCTGTGGAAAGTTCAGGATGTTGAACTAAGTGTGAATAGGTGCCTTTTGTTTCCACTATCCATGAGCAAAGGTACATGCCAGCATCCTGTGTGAAAACAAACTGAAGCTGGCTTCACATGCCCTGGTTATCACAGATAAAGACCTGGGAGAGGAACAAGATTTGAAAAAGTACATAGATTAGCAATCCAGAATTCTCTTACTAGACAGTTTACTAGCTGATAGCATGTTTTCTGATCTGCAGCATGTCCCAGTTCTCTGTTTCCATCTGTAGATCTTGTTCAGTATACTCCTTTGTCCACTGAAGTCTGCCTTGCCTGCTCAATCAGTGACACAAGTTGCATTCACTACAACCAGACGAAGAAACCCTGCACGATAAGGAGCTTCTTAAATGGACAACAAACACATTGCAGGTGATGCTGAACTGTTCTTTCACTAATGAGGGTGGGGAGCCCTTAGACAAACCAATAACGCTCAGATAATAGTGATATGACCTCTGGAGAAGTTCCAGAATTTAATGGGCTTACAGGGTTTTACAGAGCAGGAGCAATGATGGTTCACTTATTGACTAAGGACGTGTCCGAACAACTAAATATCTGGGCATTATCATTCTCCGTTCTGGATGAATACTAATCATCAAAACAATTCTGATAATTCTCTTATTGTGAAAGTGCTAATCCCATTTTGCAGATGAATAAACTGAGGGAGAAAGTTTAAGTGACAACAGTAAAAGCCAACATCAAAGCTAGGATTGTATTTAGAAAAATGCTATGTTTTAGCAAAGTTCACAGAATTAACACACAGATAAGACTGACCACTAGCTACCATTTCCACAGTAATGCTCCAGAGACTATGGGCTTTCCAAGGATCACAGTGGTCCCATTGCACTAACAAGCATCCCGGTACTGTTGCTCACCAACTGCCTGCAAATTACCTGTCCCACGTACTGCTTGTAATTTCATCTCATCCAGAAGCCAGCCTTGGTCTGACCTCATAGCAAATAATACTCGAGGCATCTTGAACAGACCCTTCTTGCTCTTTGATGGACTACAGAAATCCTTTGCTCATTAGTCTGTTATCAAGCTGCTCAGAAGTTACTCTTTCAAGCTTCTCATTTGCAGTTATGCAGCTACAATTAAATTTCATAATTGTCAGTGGATTGCTTTAGTCTACACATTTCACACAATTCAGCTGGCCCCATCTTTATTCAGACTTAGATGCTTATTGGTTCATAGCAATGTTACATGCTTAGAACATAGTGTTAATGCTTTAGGACACAGAAGCATATATCATATCAGTGGTAGTATCACTGTTCACATGGGTGGAACATGAATAATGCACGCAATATAGACAAGCTAATGGCTGAGACATACTCCTTAAAGAGAATATGAAAGTAGGCTGACATTAAATTTTTGGCAATTAGTTTGTTCAGTAAGAATACCACTTCTCTGTATCTGAAGATCAGTATCTCAATGAAATTAAAATATTGTGCTATTGTAGAAAAAAAACCATGATCCTTACAATAAGGTAGTACTTTTCTCCAGTTCATAGGTTTTGGCTTTGGTTTTTTTTGGTTGGTTGGTTTTTTTGGTGGTTTTGTTTGTTTCCTTCTGAATTGCTCTTATGCCATGTGCCAACTGATACATCACAACTCTCCAGACAGGAGAATTACTCTGGCTTTTCAACCCCACAGCTACTACAGAGATACACACTACTGAATATTTGTTAGCAGAGATGTTTGCCACTATCTCGTGCTTGATCCAAACAAACAAACCAAGGATGGAGAAACCCGAGATTTAATCAAATAGACTTTTTTGTTAGCTTCCCATTATCCTACAGCTGAAACAGGAACGGAGAACTCACTACTCCCATCGATGCTGCAGGTAGACACTAATCAACATATTTAAACAATGAAACGTGCCATGCAAGTTGTCAGATGGCAACTACACTATCTCATGTTTTATTGATTGCAATTTAGGAATACTGGCTCCTCAGCTTGTAACCAAATATTGTCTCAACAATTCACATCAATTTGATATCAACTTCACCAGGACTAAAAAGGTTTCTTACATATCACTTTATTTGTACGAAGTTAATAAGATTTCTATGGATTATATTGGCTTCTTGAACATGTTCTTCTGGGGACAGAAGAACAGAATGAATTACTACCAGAGGCAGTCTTGCTCAAGTGATCAAATTCCAGTTACCTCTGCCCACTGGTAATTCTTATCAGTGTTACTAAAGAATAATGGTATTTTACTATTCTTACAGTATTCCCAGAGATCTCAGACAACTCCACACATATTAGCAGCCTTCTGAAAGGGTGTTATCTTCCTTTCACAGACAGCACAGCCAAGCACAGAGTGGCATGGTGACCCACGTCACAGAACAAGCCAGCAGAGAGCTAAAAACTGATATTAGGGGTCCATTCACTCTAACAAACCACAATACATACAAGAGGTCTTGATCTGAGACTCTAGAAGTAGCTGTCTGTATTTTAGATGCTGGAAAGGGGATGAATGGGGCTCCCATATCTATAAAAATGGACTTAAATTATCCTCCAATTAGACAACTGAGTGTGAGCACAATTCTTACCTGTAGGTTTCAATCTCCAGGATGAGGCCAGCTTTCACCTGCAGGAGGTCTTGGTAGTCCTTCAAGTAATCTGTGATAGACATGGTCAGGAACTGCTTTTCTTCTTCTAGGGCGTCAATTATCCTCTAAACAGAAATACCAGGCTTTAGTTTTAAACTAACATAAAAATATGTACATTTGTATGCCTAATAACTTAACATTTTTGATTAAAAAAATAATCTGAGAGTACAATAAATCAATATGTTCCGTCACTTCAAAAACCAGAACAAATCAGCTCTATGACCTCCTCTTACACAATCTGAAATACGTTGTTACTGAAGCTGAGTTTTATGCTAAGATTTCGTTTTATGCCTTACTAAGCTAATTAAGTATTTCAGTAAAATCCATTCAGATGCCCTGTACAAAAGCTACCAAGTATACATAGCAAGGAAAATATACTCCTTTATAAATGTGGCTTAAATGTGACCCATTTTGTCATTTTAAGAGCATGCTTCAATCATACTTGAGATCAGGATTTCAGCGACTGCTTTGCCATGAGAACTTGGCCTATTTCGCTTTATCAGTATTTTCAGTTCCATGGACATATGGGTCCAAATCAGTTTTTGGATTCTAGCATCAGGAGATATTCACAGTGCATAGAAGGTGAAGGATGAACCTCCAACAGTTCCTTCAAGCCAAGTTTTCTACACTATTTGGACACCTGCTTTGGAGTCCACCCCACTTTGTCCTAACTGCTACTCAGAAGATATCCAAGAGATTGCTTATTTTTATCTTGATAACTAAATATAGCTTTGTACCTTCATAGGTACATACGGGAAGAGTGTGGTTTATAAGACACCCACAAATGACTCGAGAGCACCAGCACTGATGAGATAGTAGGTAAGGCCTGCCTACTTTTCTTTAACAAATTTTGGAAATGGAGAAAGGGACTGATAAGCTGAAAAATACTAAAGCCCAAAATAATCTAAATTTGAACATACTCTGAAATACTAAATGGAAGATTACTGAATAACTGTACATGACAGAAAAAGCAATGAAGACTTATGCAACAGAACATTAAGATTTGATTTAGACCAAGACAATTGACTCTCATGCTCTTCACCACAGAAAGCAAGTGCTTTAATCACTGGTGTTACCTCTCACATGAAGGGCAAATTGCCATCTTCCAGAAAATAAGCCCTCCCCTGATAATTGAGAGGAGCTTGTTCCGTACAGACTCAGAACTAAAAGTATCCGTATTAGCTGTTCAGAATGGTTCTTTATGGTTTCCTCACTGTGGATAGAATCTACTAACTCAGACCAACCCTCCTTAGCCAGCAGATTGATGCTACCCCAACTACTATAGACTGCACTTTGTTCTGGGGCTGGGAAGACAGAAATTAAATCTCAGCAAAGGCTGATTCTTGTTGTTCACATTGCTCTGCACTATGCAAGGACACTGAACTGTCATTTACAGGGCAAAACCTCACACACATGTACAACACTGAACAGGAATTCATGACAGTGGATTTTAGATTGCATCCAAACAAATGCTTCTCAATACAAACTGGAAAATCAAGGCACCGATAGTCTAGTTTTAAAAAATTCAAAATGCATCATCTATACATAGCAAGTGTTCAGGTATCACAGTGTGAGCAACAGCATAAAATGAAGAAACCAATTTGGGGAGTCCCCTGATGTAAATGCCAGTATGATATGCTAGGGAGAAGCAAGGTTTAAGAACTAGGAATATAAAGTGCTGGCATTTAAAACATAATAAATAAATAATTTCTATTAAAGTAAAAGTAGAAAGAAAGCTTTGTGAAGCTGCCTGTGTTTTCATATACATGTCAGTATATCTCTAAATACAACATGTTAATCTACGTCTTCATTTGCATTTGCATCTGTTAAATGACTACACTGATGTTTTCTTTGATATAAGCCTTACCTACAGTCTTTGGTGTACCTAAAACTCTCTTTTTATGGCAGATGCCCTACAATCTACAGTGTACCTAAACTGCTTTTTTCATGGCAGAAGCCAAATCCTATCTGCATATCTGAAAAAGCACTATCATCCATCCAACAGCCTCATCCAGGCTGCAGAGGAGGTGACACCCTGCACGGTCCCACACAGCAGCAAGCAGAACCAATGACCTTTAGCAGTACTGAGGCAACAATCCTGTTCAAGAACTGGCACAATGGAAAATCCCAAGATGAGAAGAAAAGTGCCAGGCCTTGCTTTTAAAAGGAAAAGGTTATCGAGCAAGAATGGGCAGGGTGTTGACAGAACCAGGAGTCAACAAAAGGAGCAAAAGACAAGAAAGACTGAAGGGTGGTAAGAGCTCTGATACAAAACGTGCCATGATTCAGGTGTTTGTTGGCTCCCCATTAAACATAGAGACTAATCTGTTAAAGAGCTTCAAATGAACAGATTTTGCTACAGTCCCAGAAGAATCCATACAGGGAACCTGTGCACTGAACTATAGGGGGTCTAGAGCTCTGAAAGACTGGGAATATTCACTTCTAAAGACATCAGAACTTCAGTTCCTCACCCCCAAGTTCTCCCTTTGAAAATCTACCTAGATTCTACCCATCGGATTTGGAGAGCACTGAGGATCCAAATGTTTGAGTTAATGATTACCATAAGGGGCTACAGAACTCAGCCAGCTGTGTAATAGTTCCAAAGGAACTCATTCCAACAGGAGCAGACACTGTACAGACTGGGTGGCAGTCACTCCTCCAGCCCTCCCGTCACTGCTGCTTAAACATCACATAGAGGACAATTGGTCTTAAGTCCTGTTTTCAAGCATGCCAAAAACTACATAAACCACTTTGGCAAAGTTCAGGAGACTGCGAGCCAAAAAACTTCCGTTTTGCAAAAAGTAACCTGTACCACTGCAGTTGTGTTGGCTTCTCACAGGACTTTCTTGGAGAGATCTGCTTCTCAACCACATCAATCCCATGCCCCCCCAAATGCCAGTGATGTTCTGCTAGAGCTAAGCAAGTGAACAGAGCTGATTTCTCACCCTCTAGATGTCCCTTTCCAGGCAGCAGTGGGAAATTTTAGAAGGGCAGCAGGGGGAAAAGAATTTATTTGGGCTGTCCAAGCTACACCTGCTCAGGGAATAAAGAGAGGATTCTAGGCTTCAGCTCTTTCCATCTGGTACTATTTACTGCTCCCACAGCTCATTCAGTGGCTCAGCAGGGGAGGAACTGACACTGCACTTAGCTGGCTAGAAACTGGCACACAAAAACCATACGTGACATATTGAGATACGTTCATTTGACAAGATATTTTCTTCTTCTCTGGAGCTCACAAAACTAATGCAGGAACTGATCCTAAACCCACTGTATTAGTGAAAAATATCTGCCTTGCTGCAAAGCAGCAGGATGAGCCATGATCATTTTCACATCCAAAAAATACAGGGCTTTCTCAAGTCACTGAGAGTTTTTGCATAAGTACTGTCACAGCACACAGCTAAAATTATGGAAGCAAGAGACCTACTGAGTCATCCCTTTAGCACCCAGGATCAGTGAAAAATTTCCAAACAATTATATTGTTTGGAAAGCTAAATCATAAGTCCAAATAAATAATTCTATTTAATATTGCTGAAAGCTTTAGTGAGAACAAGGACAGTGTAGGAGGCAAAGATGGACATATAAGGCGACTGGATGATATATGGAAAGTATGAATAAATCTAGTTGCCATTGCTGCTGTAATGAACAATAATCATTTGACTTAAATCTGTACATACAAAGCATTTCTATGTGACACTTCACAATAAATAAGCATGGAATAGATGCTCTTTAAAGAGCAGTTTAAAATCCATGCTGAACATACTTTCACCAATAATGAGGAAGGAAAAAAAGCTTTGATCATGAGAAAAAAACCCTTCAACAGCTACTTCTACATGTTCTGTAATTTTTCTTCTTGGATATGAGCAAAATATGTTTTATTTCTCATGTACAGTAGACAGGCCACTGGGAAAGGCCTATTTTATTAGAAACCAAACATTTTAAATATGAAACCATTTAGAAGTTATAAACCAAATGGTATCATTTTCACCAGAATTTAAATATTATCTAGATATATATTCAAAGATAAGACATGTTTTCAGATTGGCTATCAAAGCATTTTTTCTTTTTTTTTGTATTACTAAGATTTGAAGCTATTGTCCATGTAAAACCCAAAGCAGACCAAAGCTCATGAGAGTAAACCAAACATTTGTCATGTTGGTATCAAAACAATCTACTTTTGAGTATTGGATCAGGATAAATCCAGGGTGCACATCGACTTTGATTATCTGACTTCTACAACGGGTTGCTCTGTCTCCACCTGCTTTTCCGGATAAAATTCATTAAAAATACAACCAGAGACAACATACTGGTATAGAAATACCTGACTCTGCTCAACACGGCATCTGAACACACCCATTCTAATGGGCTTTAGAAGAAAATCTTGGAGGGTGGATAGTGAGCTCTACAAAATGTTCTTAGTAAAGTAACACCCTATTTAAAGGTAATGATGATGGAAGAGGAGTGAAATTTTCATTACCAATCCCTCATAACAAATACAGCAAGGAGGACAAATTTTGAGATGAAAGTAACTTTAAATATTAGTAGACTTATGTACATTTATATAACCTTCAATACCTTCAAAAGCAGGGAAAAAATGAAGAGGATTTTTTTTCTTTACATTTTTACTTGGCTTTGACTGACAGGTAGATTAAATTAATAAGAGATTTAGATTTAACATCATCTTCTAAAGCTTTGGAAACGTTTACATCTATGATTGGAAAAATGAATTGTTCTGTCAGAAGTGAAAAGAAAATATTTATTTAAAAGTTAAAAGCCTTTCTGATTACTTCTTACATACCTAATCTGCCTCAGTTCACAGCATCTGCAAACTATGCAACTTGCAAACAATCTAGCAATGTACAAAAGCCAGACACACACAGAGCAACAGGTCCCGGTCCTTTCCCAGCTGCCAGCACCTCCATAATCTACCAGGGCTGCTGGACACAATGTGATCATTAGCACACGGGGTTCAGACAAACACCGAGCTCCAGCAGGGTGTTAATAAAAGGTCTAACAATGAACAAAAGAAATGTTGCCCTCAGGAAACAGATCGATGCTCTGGATGATCTAATATGTGCTCTCCACTCTAAATGTGATGAACCCATGCTTTGCTGTTCCGGCAGCTGCCGATCTGTTCGCACGCACGGGGTGATTAGACGTCGTTACACCAAACATTATTCTGACAGCAAGCAAATTCTCAGCTACAGATGCTGTAACTCTCTGTTTAACAACACCAAACATCTGCCTCAAACAGGTACCAGTCACCTACATCGTTACAGTTTTATTTCCAAAAATTCCCGCTCTGCTCACTGCCCGTAGCACCGAAATGACTCTTCCTGCCTTTAGACAACTGAAAGTTTCCTTAACTCGCTGGGGACCACAAGCTTTTTTCTTGGCTCAGGGTGCACAGGAGCACATGTGAAGAAAGAGGTAAAATTCAGATCATTTCTCCGATCACGACAGGTCAATCTCAAGTCTCAGGCTAGAAGGGAAGCTTCATGTCCCACCACACAGGGACTTGATTCATTTGCACCCAGGGACTGCTCCACGTACTCATGACAACCCGACCAGGAGCCCTGGCAAGCCCAGGCGCCGGCTCCACACTCATATGTGCTTGGGGAATGGAGCACCTGTCACCAGGATGATGTCCTCAGGGTCATCATCTCTCTTTTGATCCCTACCCTTCACACCCAGTTCTCCCCAATGGAGCAATGGATCTCAAAGGGACTCCCTGCTCCACCCGGAGGGGGCTCAACAGCAACAAGCATTTGCTGGGCCACCTTCTCCTCCAGCCTGGAAAATCCTATTGCAGGGAAACAAAGCGGGACAAGAAAGCCCTGACCCACGGAGAGTCAGAGGAGCCTTCAGAGGGGTTTAGGTGAAGGAGCAGGGGGGATGGGAGCGGAGTGCTAGGGTCATGAGAAATCGTGGTCACGTCCCATGACGGGCCAGAGCTGAAGGGAGAAAGCGAGTGGGAGGGAGGAAGGAGACTCGGCGGAGCACCAAAACAAGCAGCGGAGCGCGGGAAGGAAGCGACATGGATAGAGAGAGAGTCCCGGCGAAGATGGCCGGGAGAGACCCGGGACCGGGGGACACCGGCCGGGGCCCTGCCACGCACCTGGTACTCCTCGACCTCGGCGCAGTGGCGGTCCTGCAAGGCGAGCAGCTCCTGCTCCAGCCGCTCCCGGAGCCCGCACAGCTCCTGGCCCTGGCGCTGCAGGTCCTCCAGGTGCTGGCGGCACTGCCGGCTCTCCTCCCGCAGGAGCTCCAGGTTCTCCCGGCTCCGCTGCGCCTCCTGCTCCTGCAGCACCTGGAGCTGTTCCTGGTAGCGCAGCAGGGTCTCCTGGCAGCACTGGCCGAGCAGCATCTCGTAGGTCTCCTCCAGCTCCTCCAGGCTCAGCCCGGCCAAGGGCGGCGGCAGGGCGGCCAGGTCCATCCGCAGCTCCCGAATCTCCACCGCCTCCCGCCGCTGCCGCTCGGCCAGGTGCCCGTGCTCGGCCTGCAACTGCAGCAGCAGTTCCTCCAGGGCGAAGCACTCGCCCCTCAGCCGCTCCAGCAGCTCCCGCTGCCCGGCCAGCTCGGGCTCCAGCCGCCGCCGCATCGCCAGGACCTCAGAGCCCAGCAGCTGCAGCTGCTCCAGCTCCCGCCGCAACCCGTCCCGCTCCAGCTCCGCTTCCAGCTTCGCCTGGCTCAGCTCCTCCAGCTGCATCCGCAGCCAGGCCAGCTCCTGCTCGGGCACCCGCAGCCCCACCAGCTCCTGCTCCCGCAGTTCCGCCAGCTCCCGCGCCAGAAAGCGGTTCTCCTCCTCCAGCTCCCGCACGCGGGACACGAAGACCCGCAGCCGGGAGTTGAGCTCCTGCAGCTCCCTCTTCTCGTCCCATCCCGCTTCCCAGCGCCGCCACATCTTGCCCGGGACAGCGGGGTCGGAGCCGCGGTAGCTCCCGAGCTGCCGGCGCTGCGCAGCTACCACCCGACCATGGGATTCTGCACGCCGCTCCCGCCAGGCCCCGCCCCCGGCCCCGCCCAATCAGGGCACGCCCCCCGCGCTCCGCCGCTGCCTTGCGGCGCCCCCTGCCGGGCTCCTGGCGCCTCCCCCTGAGCTGCTCCCGGGGGAGATAAAGCCCCGCTTAGGGAGCAAAGCCCCTCTTATGGACTAAAGCCCCCTTCAGAATCACAGAATTATAGACTATCTCAATTTGAAAGGGTCCCATAAGGATCATCGAGCCCAACTCCCAAAACACCGTGACCCAGGGGTGTTGGACAAGATGATCTTTCAAGGTCCCTTCCAATCCCCAACATCCTGTGATTCTGTGTGATATTATTATTATATTGTTGTTTGAGAAACAGGATGCTGTATAACAAAGAATTACAAGTAAACAAGAAGTGGCATAAATGTGACACGTGCAGGGTTACATGGCTCTATTTGACTTCTGAGGACTTGCTACAGGCTTTTTAGGTTCTCATGTAATTCCTTGAGAGATGCACCCACAGTTTACCTGCAGAGATAACCACAGTGTGCCATGCTTTGAGTGTTATGGGCATGGAAATAAAAAGCTGTGACTTGAGACAAAGCTTGGCCCTTTCTGAAAGAGGTGTCAAAATCTCTACAAAATCCTCGCCCTCCTCTCCTGCAGTGTGGGGCTGTACCAGCTAAGGCTCAGCCCGCTCTTCTATCCCCACGCCATGGGAGCTCTGCTCTCCAGGAGGTATTTATTCAGTTTCTGATCCATTGGCCGCTGTTACTGTACCATGGCTGGGCTTAAGTTAATATAAAATGTCAAATGTCATTTTAGAATGCCACTTCTAAGTTGAGGAAGCCACTGAAATGCCTCCGTTTTTGAGCTTGTGTCACAACTCATCAAATCTTTGCACAACAGAAAAGCATCCCACCTCCTGGGCTCAAGGCGCAGCAGAAGCGCCTGCAGCCAGTGCGTCCCTGTGCCCGCTTCTCCTCTGCCTTGCTCTGCACCATACATGGACTGGATCCAGAGAAGTCCTCTCATTGACTTCACTGAAGCTGGCTCCACACGAGCTGGTCAGCAAGCAGGCAGTGAAGCATCACACCCTGTATTATCTAGCAAATTAGACAAAAAGATGAGGAGTGACTCATTTCAACCTTTTTCATCTCCCCAGGCATTCTTTCTCTCCCTCCTTCTCTCACAAACACGTTTAAATTTCACCCAGTGCTGCAGCTCTGGGAGTTTTGCAGAGATTTGCTGCTCTGTGTAAGGCAGCACAGCTCCCACATCTGGGTTTACTCCTCAGGACCACTCCCAACCAAAGCTCACCCAGGGAAAGGTCTGGAATTTGGCACATGCCCTGCCAAGCTGGGCTCAGTTCTACCACACCAGTCTACTCTGGGCACTGCACCCCCTTCTTTGCTCTGTCCTGCAGCCTTCCCCCTCAGCACCACAGCTCCCTGCTGTCAGAAAGGCCAAAGTTTGGCTGTTCCTTTGCTCTCTGCTGAGTAAGTTTCCTTCTAGTCTTAATAAAGCCTCCAGGATTTGAGACCAACCAGCACAGATAAATCATTGGCTTTGGCCTAAGTCAGCCAATTTAGCCTTGACAGATTTGTTCCATCAGAGGTCACTGAGAAGCTGAGATTTACTAAAGACATTTGCTTTTTCTTGGCTTTGTGGTCAAAATCAAGTCCCTCGCTGACACTCTTAACACCTGCAGTTCTTTTATGAGGGAAACCACTATGCTTCTGGGAAGAGGTAAGTTCCTGTGGTTTACGAGGCTTTTTCTGCCTCTGATGTCACTGTTATCCTAAAAACCCCAAGTAAAGAGCACACTGATAACCAGTGTTCAGCACAAAGCAAGGCTACTGCCTCAGCAGGGGCAGGGTGGCTGCTTCAAACAAACTTTCTGGGCTCACCGTGAATGTCCTGAAACACCAAGCTAGCAGTGGCTTGACTTGTCTTACTGACAATCTGACTAATTTTTTGCTGCAACTGTATTCATGAATTTTTATGATTTCATTGTTGAAAACACAATAGGTCATAGAATCATAGAATGGTTTGGGCTGGAAGGGACTTTAAAGATCATCTTGTTCCAGCCCCTCATGCCATGAACAGGGACCACCTTCCACTAGATCAGGTCCCTCAAAGTCTCATCCAACCTGGTCTTGAACACATCCAGTGCTGGAGCATCCACAACTTCCCTGGGCAACCTGTTCAAGTGTCTCACCGCATTCACAGTGAAGAACTTTAGATGCTGAACCTCTGCTTCTATCTCTCTTGACACTCTCTCTAGATGTTGGATGGCTTTCCAGGCTGGGGGATCTACTTCTTCATCAAAGTTGTATATGCTGATGTCTGCTAAACAGCCTCTAGATAATTCCTGGGCCTAGGCATGCAGTTGGGCAAGGAATTTTTTATCTAGGGCAAGGAATGCCAGAAATGGGCAAAGTCTAGGCAAGCTATTTCTGAATCAGATCTTAAAGTTTTGTTGACTGGGTTCTAACACTCAAGAGGCCTTTGAGAATCCCCTGACCAATGCAGTTATGTGGAGACCTGAAATACAAACAAGTCATCGGAATCCTTCTCCCTGAAGATTTAATGAATTAATTTGCACCTGCAGAAAAAGGGAAAGTAACCTGATGTGCTCTACCAGTGACGGACAAATGAAAAACACCCAGAGGCTTCTGCTGCTGCAGTTATTTCTCTCTCTTTGTGATAAGAAGTGTGCTGGAGCCACAGCTTTGTGCTGTCACCGGCACTGAAGAAAGCTGCAGGAGAGCCTGGGAGAAGAGAAAATGAAGCAGCAGATCTTTGGCACAACTGAGACAATCAATAGCATAGAACATCCCTCTTCCCAAGGTAAATCCCTGGCGCCAAGGGTCTCCTCCTGCCCTTCAGAAGTCAGCTATAATACACAGGCAATAGTAGCAAAGATCTGCGGAGGGAGAGGGCAGGGGGAACTTAGGATCTTCATTGCCACTTCAGTGATAGCAGAGGCAAGTTGGATCTCCATGATCTCTTAAGCTCCAGTGAAAGGTCTTGTGCTTTTGAGAGGCTCATTGTCAGCATCCTACAAACTGCAAAGTGTCACCCTGGAAACTCTTAATCCTGCTCCAGCACAGATTGTTTTACATGCTCTCTCATCTGCAGAGTTTAAAGGATGAAGCTGTCACTGGGGAAATGTTCTGATTCCAACATTCTTGAGATAGATTGCCACAAAGAAAACATAGTTTATCAAAATGGTGCAAGATGTTGTGACTCCCATTTATATGAGAGTTTCCAAACACATTTGTTTACAGATAGTTCCAGCAACTCGATCAATGTAGGAATATTCCCCTAGGGTGGGTGGGGAAGGATTTTGAGGTGCCCTATTTCCCATCTTCACCTTTTGGCTTCATAATAGAGATAATGAAGCAAACACCACCAACCATTTAGTGTTGTAATGAATATCAGATACTTCCTCAATACTGGAGAAAGCTGGACTTCAGCTCTCTGCATCCCCTTTGCTGAGCTCTATAAAGCTTGGAAACCCACCAAAACTGGCTAAAATGTCACCAGAGGAGGGAATGTTTCTCCACGAGCTGGAACCGAGGATCCTCTCTCTGCTTTCAGACCAGGGGAATGCTTTGTGGCTCCCACAATCCCTGCAGTGTCTCCACTGTCCTCGCTGACTTCAGCAGGAGTTTGACAGTTTATGGATTTCTTCTCCAAGAGGTACCTTGGAAGATCAATTTGCTATAGGCTATCCTGTCATATTTGCACCCCTTTGGATAAATCTTTGCCGACATAAAATCTGAAAGCAAGAGTCTATCTGCAGAGGCATTTGTGCTGCCCATACGTGCCACAGCCCCCAGCATGAGCACCTTCCTTCCATCATCTTTAGATGACATGAGCAGTAACCTGGTTTCCTTTTCAAAAGGCCTTTGAGAACGGGAGTCTTATTCTACTTGATACCGAAGTGTCTTTTTTAGAAAATTCCCCCAGAAATATATATTTCAAAGAATTCAAGGGCTCTGATTAAGGTATTTTTCTTGCCTCCATCGAGGTGAACTTCTGTCGGCAGTTTTTTGGAAGAGCACTTGCAGAAGTGGTGTCCTCCTCTAGATGGTGTGTTTTACTCAGGAGAGCTTTATACCCGGGCCTTTACATAACTTTGGCTCACTTGTCTGAGGTTACAAACACTCTCCAACCAAACCACACATATTTTAGTATTTCCTTGTTTTCTTAACATGAGAATCCGGATGCAGTGTAATACAAAAATGATGAAAATACATTACTTAGATGCTTTAAAAAGATACATTATATGACACATTTGGTTGAACGTGTGAGGTATCTACCATGTAACGTATCTACTATGTGACTGATAGTAGTGTGTGTCTTCTGAGTTCATTCCTGTGCTAACTAAATTAAAACAGAATCTAATTTTTTCCAATACAATGCCTCTGCTCTTATACTTGAATGTAAAGAAAGAGGGAGCTAAGATGGGTGATACCACAAGGCTAAAATGGTGGTGGTGGTGCAATAACTAACTCTGTCCCCAGTATTTATGCTTCTTTTCTCTGGAAAGCATAAAATGGAGCTATGAAGCTCTGGAGGAAAAAATATTTTAGCAAGTATGTAACATTCCCACAAACTTCTGAATCTCTTTTAGAGCTGTAGGCTGCCTGGGGAGATGATTCCTGACTGGTTTAAGATGGTTTCTGTGGGACATGCTGCACAAAAAGCTAAAGAACTCTTTCTAAATCTTAATTAATTAAGATTTAAAACCTTTCTGCGAGGCAGATTAAGTGAACCTGTGATGGTCTTCATGTCTCAGGCCCCTTTCAGGACATCACAGCTGCTCTAAATACTTAGCAGGGCAGTTCAGGGCAGACAATAAAGAAGTTGACAATTAGATCTATGTCATGGAGGGCCATCACAACTCCCCACAGTCTGAATTTGCATCTTAGCAGCACAGCTCTTACGGTGGTGGTGGAAGGACGGCAGGCAGGGGTTTGCTTTGCTGTGGGATGTGAATAGCCAGGGAGTTACACATTACGTGCATGTAGGGCTGGGCTGGGCTGCACGATAGGCCTTGTAGGATCGCTCTGTGCAAATGTCTTGGAAGAATCAACATCTGATCTGTCAGGGGACTTGTGATTTTATTTTCACCTGTTTTTTGATAGTCTGGAGGAAAGGTGTACTGATGTCTGAGAAGAATGAGTGTCACAGATTATGTTATTCTGGTTTAATTCTCTAATATTTAATTCCCTTCAATACCCGGGAGTGTAACTAAGGGATATTCCCTGGTTAACCAAAGAGGCAAGATACAGTTTGTGACTTACTTGAAACAGAGAGTGGTTTCCTTCTCTATGTCAGCACTTCCCTGCTTGAAGGAACAGCACACGATAATTTAACTCCTCGGTTTTGGTCACTCTAGAAAAGCAATAAGGAGGAATTAATATCACTGGTTTGAGGTAAGGGATAAGGGCCATTTGGTTTTGCTGCTTTTTGGTTTGGGTTCGTTTTTGTGTTTGCTTTTTTTAAAAGAAATTGAAAGAACATGTAGTTGTCTTCACTGCTCTTGAGCACAGGAATGGTACAGTTAAACTAACTAGGAGCAGGAAAGAAAAAACCTGCTTGCACTGTCCGACTGAAATATACAGAAAGTAACCAAACTGAATAAATGATAAAGAAATTAGATCAAAAATCCTACTGGGCTTTCATAAGCTAAAGCATTCTTCATAACACAGGTAAGGAAATTGCTTGTGCCACCTTCAATGGATTCAAGATTTTCTCCATGATTTCTAACCTGAAATTGCTGCTTTTAGAGGTTAAAAAAAAAGGCCTTGTACAGAATCAACTTTTGTAGTGCATTATGAGTAATATCTACTGCTTTTATTTTACATCTCAGCGATAGAACTTTCTTGTAAATAAAGGTTATTTCCACTAAAAGGCTGTTACAAAGTTATCTTTGATGCTGAGGCTACAGTCTCAGTTCCTGAGCGTAGAAGAACACTTTAGGATGTAAACAGCTTTGTTATGTCTGCTTAAATACCCTGTTTTCTCCCCGAGCAGCCCAGGGAGGAGTGAGGACACAACCTGGGCTGCTTCACTGCAGCGTGAGACATTTCACACTCCGCTGGCGGGTCCCTGACAAAAGGCCACCAGACAGGAATTGGGCTTTCATGTGGTTATCACAGGGTGTTGCTAGAGGGTTTCATTTACCTTTTTACTAGGAGATTTTTTCCTCCCGATTGCTGAGAGGCCCATAAATGCCATCAGAAGTCCCTCTCCCACTGAGTCTCTCTGTTTTGTGCTTGATGTGACCGGGACTGAGCAGCCACGTGGTTTATTGCTTGGTCCTGACTTCATGCAATGTTCTCCTTCATTGCTTTCAGATGCTGGAGGTGGGTCTTGAGATTCATTCTTATATCATTTGGGTTTTTTCTTTTTTCCAATTTATATCACCTACTTTTAGTGTGGATGACAGATGTTCCTTGCTGCAACCCAGAAGCCATTGGGAAAAGACAGCACTCAAAGCCTTCTCAGAGGACATCTCTGTCCCCTTCCCACTTCTTGGCCTCCTGGTCTTCTTCAACCTCCCAGTCTCTGCCGCCTTCCCACACTCTTCCAGTCTCCCCCATTTCTGGGCCTCCCATTCACTCTCTTTGGGACCCCAATCCCTCCTGGTCACCAACTCCTTTGCAGCCCCAACTGCCTCCAGATGATTTTTTTGGCTTCACACCCCTTTTTGACCTCCTGGCCTCCCACCACACTATTCAGTCTCCAACCCCTTTTCTGCTTCCCAACCCCTCCCAAACTCCCACCCCCTTTTCAGCCCCCCATCCAATTTTTTAGCCTACCACCCACTTTTTTTGCTGCCCACCCCTCTCCCAGCCTTTCCATCCCTTTTTGAACCTCCCATGATTTTTGACCTGCCTCCCCTTCTGGGTCTGCAATCCTATTTTCAATCTGACATCCTTTTTTTCTGCATGCATCCCTATTTTCAGCATGGCACCCCTACTTCAGCCCTTTTTAAGTCTCTCATCCCTTTTTAGACTTCTACATTTTTTTTGGCCTCTAACCTCCTCCTGGAGGGGGAAGTTTTGTGAAGGGCAGCACCGCAGCTGGGCTATTTTAGATTCTGGAAAACACACCTGAGAGCCTGTTGATCACATTTTTTAACAGCAGGTTGTTTGCGAGGAAACTGCTGAGAGCGTTTGCACTTGGAATTTAATCAGGCCCAAAATATTCAGCAAAGCCTCAGCAACAGCACTCTTCTCCTCGTCTGTCAGCCAGGCGTCTGTGCAGGCGAACGTGGGGAGAAGTGGTAGATCTGGTCTCATAGGTACATCACCTCTGACATTAGCCTTATCATCTTGCTTTTCTGCGTCCTCACAATCTTTTGCCCATGGTTAAGCATCAGCTGTAATTGTTATTGAAGATTAAAAACCCTCATGCTCTTGGGAGAGGGTGGTACCTCCCACATTGGTGGTCCTACCTCGCCTGGAGTGGTGGCACAGGGCAAGGAGAGCTGGGTAAGGGCAGCTTGCAGGGGCCAGGCTGGTCTCTCATTTCCTCAGCCTTGGTAGCTTGGAACCTTCAAAATGGACATTTTCAGCCCACGTATCGAGGCAACATATTCTCCCTGCAATCTCCCTCACTCCATTCACCCCTTGGTATTGTCCTGGCTGGGAAAACATTGGCAGTTCTCACATAGGAGACAAGTTTATGTTTCTTCATGCACAAAGAAATTCATTTTCCAAGCCATGCAATTATTGTCAGCTTTCTAAAAAGCTTTCTAAAAGATGGTGGACCATCTCAGTTTCACCCCAGTTTTATCTCAGACTTGCATAAAGTTCAAGCAATTAGATTTGCAGGACGAATCTTAATGTTCCTCCTCCCATGCCCTTACCTATTTTGACAGGGAGGCAAATTTAATCTGTTATTCCAGCAATACTGACCATTAACGTTGGATCCCTATTTAGGACAATATTTAATCACAGGCTTAAAAAGCCTTGCAAGGAGTCATTTTTATAAATGATAATTTGAGCCATTTGTCCTGTTCGAGGCCTTGAGAGTTAACAACAGGAATATCTGCAAGACAGTTATTGTGGCAATCAATTCCAAAATACAAATAGCTCAATAATTTATAATAGACCCCCACCATTAAATTATACTGTGCTATATTTATAGATTGCAGTGCTTATGATGTGTGCTACTCTCATTTCTAATAATCTATCTGACCTTTTCATTTAACCAGATTTAGCTCTGGTTTGGTACTGGAAAGTCTATGAAGCTGGATCTACCATTTTAATTATTATTCCAGTTCACTGGATGAAACAAATCTGAATTAGGAACTAACTTTGAGCTACATCAGAGTGATGAATTCTTGTTGTTCAGAGGAACCAGAAGACCATGCAGTTGTTTTGTCTTTTCGGGTTTCAGAGTCCCAGCCCAAATTTTAGTTTTTGCCCTGGAACCATTTTTTCTCATATTAACTCTGTCTCAGAGAGAAAAGTCACCTGGTCCTTACCCCACCTTTGTCAGTGCTTCTGCAGCAACACTTGGAGCACAGTCACATTAAGAGCCAAAATGATGAGCACCTGGCTTCTGCTCTGGGATCTTTTATAACACCAGAGCTCTCAACATCCCTCTCCCCCACAGACAAGCCTCAGCTTTGCAGGTGAAGGCTGCAGTGTTGTGGTCAAAGGGTGCAGAACTGGAAGCCCAGAAACTCATCCTCACTCCCAGCAGACGTGAGGACAAGCAGAGCAGTTGGCTCTGGACAGACCACTGGAAAGGGAAGAGGCATGAAGATATTGTGATTTTGGGGTGTAGATGCAGCCTGAGGGCATCTGCTTCTTAGTCATGCAGCCAAGGTGGCTTGTGCAGGGAATTTGGTTCCTATACTAGGGTTCCTGTCAGGTTCTCCTTGGCAGATAATGTCAAAGTGAGACAGGCATGGGGTGAAAGCTCTCGAAGAAGTGTGTGAGGTGGTGCCAGAGGTTTTGCAGGTGACACTTGTTATTTCTGAGTGAGAGTGGAGGTGGTGTGGGGCAGGGTGTTGTGTTGTGCTGTCTGGATGAGCTGAGAAAACAAGGTCATTAGGGATGCTGGGTGGCTCGGTGCTAGAGCAGAGCTGTGCATTGTGCAGCACAGGGAAGGGTCTAAAGCTCAGCTGCACGCACAGCTCCTCAGCCTCACCTGGGCTTTCTTGTTCTTACAAATTGAGAAGCTTTATGCAAACTGCCATTTCTCAGAGGAGTCAGATCAGGTGCTTGCTCAGGGGGATTCAGTGATTTGATTTTTAGACATCTTTGACCAGAAAGAGAGAGTTATACAAATAAATTCCTCAGCAGAAAGGTCTTTTCCCAGCCAGATTTCCTCACACCCTTCCTGGTCTCCATCTCCCACCAGACAAGCACTGTGCTCCCACTCCCTTGGCACTTGGGAGGGTGGGCTGATCCTGCTGCTGGTAGTGGAGAGGGCTGAGCTTCAGTCCCCATGGAAACACTTTGGAGAGTTTTCTGAGCTTGTGTAGCATTGCTGTGCTGTGTTTTGCCTTCCTTTTCACTTTCATCAGGAGGGCTGCAAAGCTTTAATTCATTCATGTTTGAAAAGCACTTTGAGGTCCTTGAAGAAGGTGCTACAGAGGAGGGAAGTGTTATTACCTCAGATTAACTGTTTCTGTTTTGCCCTGGAGTCACAGCTGCGAGTGTTCACTATGCTTGGTGGAAGCCAGAATAAGGGAGCAAGGTCTTCTTGTAATGATGGCCTCCTGGAGAGCTCTTCTGCCAGCATGTCCACGCTGCAGAAAGTCACCTTGACACTGATGGGAAGTCTCAGAGAAACTTCTGCAGCTGCAGTCAGACAGGGAATACATTCTGGAAAGCTCAGCAGTGTGATTTACACGGGTGAAATGAAGGGAATTCATAAAAAGAAACAGCACTGCATGGTCCCTGTGCTCTGGTGCACATCTAGACCTAGCAGTGAGCAGGATGGAACGGGTGAGAGCTCACAGCATTCTGAATGGCAGGGGAACTAGGCATGCACTGCCACCTTGGGTGTGAGGAGCACCCCCCAAAAACTCCGTTAGAGGACACTGTTTACTGCTATTAAAATATTCAGCCACTCCAGGAGTATGTATCCACTTAATGCAGTTACAATTAGGAGGCCAATGTCTGATCAAGACTTCAATGGTGTGAATGCAGAGCTCTCTGGTAAAGCTTGGAGATGACTGCACCCTGATGCTGTGGCAGAGTAATAGCACATTCTTGTCTGTAACTCAGGAATGTAACGTTCTATGGCCTAAGGGATTTTACATTTCTATTCCCTAACAAGTGTCTTAGCACCTTTCAGATACCTGCTGCTCTCCAGCTCCACCTGAACTTCTGCTAAACCCATTTGCACTTGGGAATCACTGCACAGCTCTGGATACTTCTGTGTCTATGGACTGGGTTCCAGTTTCCCCATCCCTCACTCCTCTCTCCACTCCCTGGTGTGGGAGACCCTATAGGGTGGGCTCCCTGAAAAATCCTCTCCATGTTCTAGACACGTTGGCCTCTCCAAATCTGGAAAAGGAGCCTGCAGCTCTAGGTTTCCTGAGGAACCTCCCCATGGGTAAGTTGTCTGGGATAGCTTTTTCCTTCCTTCCTTCAATTCTGGATTTTTTTTTTCAGGGGGTGTTTTTGTTTGTTTTTTTATTAATTGTTTTTCTTTTCAATTAATCATGTTTTATTTGGGAAGTTATGCATAATAAACACAAGCTAAATCTGTGCTGCCTGCCTTGTTGTGGATACAGGGAGCTGGGACCACATTGCCCCATCCCTGCTCTTAGTTCCAGCAGCAATTACAAAAGCCAGTTTTAAACTGTTTGTTTTAACATCAAAACCAAATTTTTTTCTATCTATGCTTCCTCCAGTTTGGCATGATCAGCTGAAAACTAACCATACCCAAAAATGAAGGGATTGCTTTCCATCTTGTCAAGTCTTTACCCAAGGCTGGCCAAACCCTGGGCAAGGGAGAAGCAACGGGACACGGCAGAGTGAGGGCGACCAGGAGGGGACCTTCTGTCACAGCAGCCTTAGATCAGCTTGGCTCACTCAAAAGTACACCTTCACTTCATCTTCCTCTTCCCTGGAGATGCTCCATCCCCTTCCAGCCTCTCCCCTTGCCCCTCACAGGGCTGCACCTTCTGCCCATCCTGTTCTAGGTTTCCTTTCCCCCTTCTCTACATCCTCATTGCCATGATTCATTAATGCCCCAGAGATAGCAGTGAATGGAAAAAACCTAACCAAACATCAGGTTGTGTTGCTCTGTACATTTTCTATAGTGACTCACAAGCCTGACCAGATAACTCCCCTTCCCTCTGCCTTAGTCACTCTCTACCTCCCTGATAGGCTTGTCTGACTCTGCTCCACTCCTGGCTTATTATTACTCTGTTTTCTTTGCCATTCCCTTTCCAGCCCATGGTCTATGGCAGAGCTTCGGGATGTGAAGTTCTCCCTTGTTGACCCATCACACACAATGAAGAGCAAAGGAAAACACTGACTGCAGCAACTTTGCCTATGGAGAAACCATAGAGCAGAACCTCACTCTCTTCCTCCAACCCCTCCTTTCTCCGCTCGGGCTACACACAAATTACTTTGTCATTGTGGCGAAACAAATAAGGCTTCATTATCATTACCATTCTGATGAGAGTAAACAAGTTTATTTACACTTGAGCACTGCTGAAGAATAAAGTCATAGAGAAAAGTTCAGGGTAGGTGGCCTGTCTTTGTCATTAGGGACAGCTTACACAAAATCGCTGCCCGCTCGGCCAGACAGGCTGCTATTCAGGCAGGCCCGGGTTAATGAAAGTACGGTGTGTGCTTGTTAAAAGGAGGACTACAACACTTGTAATCATGGGTGGTCACATTTTTATTTAATGATACGTATCTTTCCTCTCCCCAGCGTCTGCGCGTAACCCTTTGCCTCCCACTCGCCAGCCCTTATGCAATGACTAATTATAACTCGCCAAGTAAAATCCAATTCCAGGTCCAGAACAAGCTAAACCCACTTAACAAGTGATTTTTATTTTTAAAAAATCTTTTTATGAACAGCTCTGAGATTCTGACAAAGCAAAAAGATCTCAGAACACGAAGGGCCCCACGTATATAATCACTGGAGTTAAAACAATAATAAAAGAACAACTGCAAACAAACTTGTGGGAAGAAAGGGCTGCAAAACAGAGCTGCTTCCTTTCTTTCAAGGCTCTCGTGTGCCTCCAGTGATCAATCTGTTAGGACAAGGATACTTCAAAGTCAGAGGTCGAACTCTTCTCCCACTTATGTGAGTCTCACAACTCCTGTCAATGGAATCACACCCAGGCAGGAGGTTCAGACTTGCTGTTCTGCTCTCAGAAATGTAATGAAAGCCAAAACCAGCCATGACCAGGAAAAACATCTATTTATCTATGGCATAACCTTGCTGAAGTGCTGGGTACAATCATGCTACACTAAAAAAACCTCCCAACATCTCCCCACTTCCCTGCTATTTCTTACAACTAACCCATCCAAAATGCTTCCACCTGGATCGTGGGGAAGTTTAAGCTCAGATGTACCTTTTTTTTTGCACCTACTGGGTGTATTAAAGAGCCACATGAAAAGATTTGAATGCAGCAAAGACAAAATTCATCATCACTCACCCAATATTTTCACCTGCCTGTTGCAGGCTGTAACTTTTTTCTGTGGTCACGTACAGAAAGTTTCTCTGCCTGCACCCTTCTCTCCCCACTGCCATTCTTGACTTCACAATCACAAATGACAGAGGAGCAGAGATGTGAAGACACTAAATTTCTCCTGCTTTTACAAAACCCACCACTGTGTAAAAACCTGATGCTCCGGTACATGTGAATTATCACCTGTCGCTTAGGTATCTTATTCACAAACATTTTCCAATGGTACTCGGGAATGTAAAAACCCAAATTACATGCAGTTTTGGGAACGGGGAAGATTCCCTCCTCAGATGTTGCATCTGCTAGTGATCCCTTCTGTTTAGGACAGGGAGAACAAACTGCTTAAGGCAAATTTTGTGCAGTGATGTTACTTAGCTGCAACCCACCTCTTTGGTTTCCTTATCTGGTCAGGAAAGACATTCTCACCATGGCTCCTGCCCTGTTGTCACCTTGTGCTCCCCTCGCCCAGGAGGGGACAAGATCATCTGTCCCCACATCCCCATCCAAAGCCTCAGGCAGCACTTGAGCAGGAAGAGCTGCCACTGATTCAGAGAGAGAAGGAGTAACACGAACGTGTCAGTGCCTGCCCTGGTGCTTCCAGCGCTCCCTGGCCCTGTTTTAACCTCTATTTCAAGGTATATTTATTATTCTGGAGGAAACAGGCAATTGGCTCCATGAGTTATGATAAGGGGGTGAATGATGGACTTTCAAACTTGGGGCAGCCTGAGCATCCGCATATTTCAGGTTCATCAAGGAAAACTCAAGTAGCTAAAGGTATAATTCAGTACTGTTGTCACAAGCCTGTAGGAATTAACTTCAGCCAAGCTCCCATAGCTCCAGGGGGAAGGCTGCACAGGAACCAAGCTGGGAGACCACTAGAGACTGTTGGGGAGCTTGGCCATAGCCACAGGGCAAGCTGCCCTCCTAGAGAAGTGACCAAAAGCCTCCTTCCCTTATGCTGCGCAAAGCAACAGATGGAAATGGCTTTTTTTAAAAAATCCAAATGCATTCTAAAAAGCACAAGAACACTGGCAGCAATTAACATCACTGAGGGGTTTGGTGGGGGAGCCAGATCATGCCTTTAGCCCCAGAGCTCTAAGGTGCCAAGGAAGAGTGGGAAACCTGCCCAGATGCTCTCCACACACCTCATCCCCAATCTGCATGTACCAGCCCAGGGTGTGAAGGCACCTGCACATTAGTCAGGGGGAAAATTACCACAAATAAGGAGAACAGGCGAAGCACCGTGGCAGGGGATGAACAGAAGCATTGTTGAAGCTGCAGGTGACAAACAGGGCAGAGTGTTTCCTCTGAAACAGAGGATACAGGCGTATTTATTAAATAAATACACTAAGATAATAGGCTATGCTGAAACAATGTGCATAACTAATACTTATTGCTTGAAAATCATTAACCTCTCTGAGCGCGTTACAACGGACAGAGCTCTGGGCTCTCCCTGCAGGAGACAGAGCGAGATGCAGAGTGCAGAATCCCATCTCCAGATGATGCTCCTGAGTTTGGGAGCCCAGTATGAGCCCCTCTGAACTAAAGGGAATGGTTTGTAAAAAAAGCCGATGTGAATGGGGGCGGGGTGGGTTAATGCAGAGTGATAGGAACAGTGTCTCTATGTACACAGCAGGGATTAATGCAGATGAAAAAAATTCTAAGTGACTACGTGAACCTCTCACCTTACTTACTGCTTTGTGCTCAGAGGCAGAAACAAACCCAAGCAGGCAACCAGGAGCAGTCAAGGCCTTCCCTGAGCTCTGCAGTCATTAAAGGCATCTCTGGGTGTTTTTCTTCACCTTTTCTTTTCTTCCCTGTCCTTTTCCCCATCATTTACAGAAGGCAAAGAGGAGTCACTGGCTGTGCAAGGGTTAATGAGTGAAATCTTGCACCTTGCTACAGCGAAGCAAAAGCTTCTGAGTCTTCATGTTGTCACGAAGGTGTTGCTGAGCTTACGCTGCATGAAATATCCCAGAGCTCCTGCAAACTGTGGGATTTAAATTCACAGGCTATAATTACAGAGTCTCCAGCACCCTCCCACTCTCTGCAATGCCTCCACAAGCGAGAGCAGCAAGAACACCCATCCTGGGCTCCTGGGGGCTTGGAGGCCCTTGCCCATGTCCAGGAAGGGCTGGTTCACTGGCAGGCAGCTGTGGCCATGAGGGATGCCCACTCCCAGCAAAGCCTCCTCCCTGGCAAGGCTTATGGGGTGGGAGTCTGAATTCTCCTGCGTGCATTTAAGAAACAACCCCAGAGAGCAGTCACACTTACAACCAGGTGCTCACAGCCAGGTTAATTTGGTGCTGTTTTATAGCCAGCTAGATGACTGCCTTAAATGTGGCTGGGAGGACATGGAGAAGCAAGACAGTGGAAATAGCTTTCCTGGGATTGCTGCTGCCTGAGTGAGCCCAGGGAGCATCCCAGCTGTGAACCTCCAGCAATGCTCCTGAGGCTCTTTGGGGCTCTCCCAGATGACATCAGCACAACAAACTTAGTACTATCCCAGTTCCCAAGGTGGAACCAGCCCTTGGTTGCTGCTGTGTAAATCAGGTGTGAGTAAAAGGGGTGGTTTCACTTGAGGGTGTGAGGGAGTGGTTAAATTGATATAAAACACCCAATTATCAAGAAGGCCATCCCAGCATGCTTTGAGCCTATGTTAGATCGGTCCTGCTTAGGATCAAGCTCACCTCTACACATGCAGGAGCATCCCCTGTGCCCTGGCAGGAACTTGGGTGGCAGGCAAAGTCCCTAAGGCTCTGGGGAGGGAGCAGAGAGTCCTTCCAAGCTTTATCAGGACTAGGCTGTCTTTGGTCTGCAGCTTGCCTCCACCACGGCCAGGAGCAGGTTCCCTCAGCGACACAGAACAGAACCTCCTTGGGCATGTTGTTGTGAAGCCAGTTGTGAGCTGATGTCATGAGAGGCTTTGCCCGGACTGGCACAGACAGGCTTCTGCACAGAGCTGGTTCTCTCTGCCTCCGAGGCACTTTTTGGAGAGCCCTTCCACAGCATCCTCCCTCCCTGCCCCCACAGCTGAGCAGCAAGGTGAGGAGGAGAGCTTCCTTCCTCCTCCTGCTCTTCAAGTTATGGCCATGCTAATGCCAGAGCCAGCAGAGCCAGTTGGTGGGGGAGAATCTCCCCAGGACCTCACTAGGCAGCATCTGGATCACCTAGGGGAAGAGAGAGCCCACAGCCCAGGGCCACCTTGGGAATGCAGCTACAGCACTTACCCAACAAATCCCACATGCTAAATGGGGTAAATGTAGAGGCTGGAGCTGTCAAGCATATCTACAGCCACCAGCCAAAATGAAGCAGCACCAGGAGATGGTGAAGCCTTGGATTGCATGGGGACAGCAACACCTGCATCACGTGGGGTAAGTGCATCCATGCTGAGAAAGTCTCTCTGTTCTTCTCTCTCTGTCCTTATGCACTTAATTGTTTTTTTTTTTATCCTCTGCTGATTTTATCTTGCCCCATGGTGATATGGGAGGGTATTTCCCACCATAATGAGTTTGAGAGTTAATATTGGATCCTCTGGTGTGTGGCAGAAGGTGCATTGCAGCTACACCCATCCCTGAATGCGTGTTTGCTGCCTTCCCTCCCCGCCCTTTCTCCCCTGCTGCAGCCCATTCCATCAGAGGCCTCAGACCTCTAATGAGCCTGTTTGCTCCTCAACCTTCAGCCCATCTTTATTCTTCTGCCCGCACCCATCTATCTGCTCTCCTACCTGTTGGCTGCTTTAGCAAATGAGTCCTGGAGCTGCAGGAAGGACCCCACACAACCCCTCCAGCTTTGGTCTACACTAACATCCTCTGCATCCTAGGGGAGCAGAGATAACCTGGAGCCTTCTCAATGGGACCAAAGGCCCTCTGTGGCCTCTGCTCCTGGCTCTCCTTGTGTGACACACTCTGGGTCATCAGTGTGGCCAGCTGCAACCCCTGAGCTCCTCCTGCACACTCTGTACTGACGTGACCCTGACTGAGCTTTCCACCACTTGTTTGTGTGACTCCACTCTGCCTGGATTTGGGCTGACATCGAACACCCCTCTCATTTACTGCTACCCATTATCATTGTAGCTGTTACTTTATTAGCCCTCAGCAGTTGGTCCTCCGCTGTTTCACTCTGAGGTGACTAATGCTGAATCTGATAAAGTGCACCTGATATTCCCGTGAATAGCTGATGTAAACTTAGCAGGCAGTCGTATGATGCGTCATGTGGGCAAATTAATAGACACCCC
>VYZX01027874.1:10138-44018 GCA_013401335.1 Brachypteracias leptosomus | reverse complement strand
CCCCCCCAATAAATTCAGTGTGTGTCCTATAATCCCACTCCAAGGGCATCTCTTATGTCAACATCCCTAAGTTAGCTACTGGGCTCCCCTGGGAACACCACACTGGAACTTTTCAGGTCAGAGGGATTCCCCTCTTGCTGCTGCGACCATGGGGCAACAGCTCCAGCCACTGCCAAACACTCATGCTGAGCTGGAGATAAAATGTGTGTGTAGCTCTTAGGGGGGACTTTCCACTCACCAATTAGTAAAATAGCATAAATTGTTCCTTACCTGCTTCTTGTGATTTAACTCATTTCTTTCTTTGTGCCACTCAAATTGAGTTGTGGGACTTAGGGCAAAGTACATTCCCTGTGGGGAGAGCAGAAAACACTCCCCTGAGAGGAGGAAGCTCAAGCCTTGTAGCTGCTCTTGGATTGTCCATGGCACTGCAGGAGTCAAGTTTGCATTGGAGGATTTGGGAGTTCATATGCAGATTGGTTCCCAGGCCAGGGGTCTGGTTCTTGCAGGGTGAGACATCCCACCTACCAACAGGGTGCTCAGGAGGAATGGCACCATCAGGACCAGCGTTTCTTATGGGCCACTCATCCTTGCTGCTGAGAGGCTTCAGTCTATGCAGCTCCTGTGCCACAATCAGGGTGGTGAGACCCCACAGTGACCATAAGTGCTCTGGGAGGGTCTGCCAGCAGAAGAGGCCATGGCCTGCATGGCCTGTGCTCTGCACAAGACAGTGGCCCTGAGCCCCATTGCACTGCTGAGGGTCTTGGTCTTAGCACTCTCTTCCTCAGATGTGCTTGTCTGTTCAAATAGCATCCGATCCAGTGTGTAGTGGAGCAACAGGCAGCATCCTTCCTATGCTGGAAGTCAGACACACTCCCCCTTCATAAACGGCTTACTCCCCCAGATCCCTATGGGGATGAACACGTTGCAGCTGCTCAAATGAACTATTTCAATGGTGATTTTGACCTTGCCCAAATGAAAAAGGAAACAAAGGGATATGAGAAAGGCAGAAACAGAGAGTATTTTGGCTTTCAGAAACCCAAAATCATCTGACTGAGGAACCAAAGCGTTTAAACCAGGATCCAAACCCGTTCGTTGAGCTCTGCATTTCTCATGGGACCAGGACAGTGTTTCTCAAACTGCTCCAAACTGCTGTCACATCAACCCATGGTGAGCAGCACGGTACCGGCCAGGGCAGCTTGAGCCGGGGGCCACCCACGGAGCCTCCGCCTGCGTCACGCTCGCTCTGGAGGGCTCAGTCCAACCGTGGGTGTCCCAGACAAGGTCCTTCAGGGGCAGCTCTGAGGTCCAACATCTCTGCAAAGCACCCCCAGGATCCCCTGCTCAGCCCCCGCATCCTCCTCTGTGCTCTGCAAGATCACCCCTCATTTCTGTTTGCTCTGAGACCTCCTTCTGCAATCACACAAACCCCTTATGATCCTTCAGTGCACACTCCATTTGCTCCTCTGCATTGTTCCCCCGGTGGATATTTATTTGAAGGGTTTCATTAGATTATCACACCAGCACCAGTTGGTACACAGCTACAAATTAATTTAGTCGGTTTGCATTTCAGCTGACCTAATATTCATTATATTCCAGTCAAGTGGATGTGTTTTCTATTTGACGGTTTGTTTCGTGATAAGATACGTGGTCCAAAGTACTATACTTAGAAATAGAGGTAATATTTACAGACACTCCACGCAAATACTGCAATTACCTGATTAATTATAGCCCTTGCGTTCGGTTCTGCAGATTACATTAGTATCCCTCCTTCCTCCCCCCCTTCCCCAGTTGCCATGTTTGTATGTATCAGATAGGAATAGTCTTTAGATCTATATAAACAAAGCAAACCTGGCTGGTTTTAAAGCCTAAACACTAAGTGGTCACCCAGAGCCGCCCCCTCCCCAGAGCTGTGCTCGCCTGCAGTGGTTTGTTGTGGTTGGGATGTGTGGAGCGCTCCAGCGCTGCATTTTAATATCAATCTCAGTCCAGGAGATTGGAAATCAGAGTCTAAACATAGCCCTGAAGAAGGATGAAAAGGGAAGTCAAGAGGGACTTTCAAGCAGTGTTAAACATGCAGGAGTGCTGTAACTGCGGCTCCCCTGAACTGCAGAAAATAAGCAAGCTGCAGCCCGAGCTCTGGGGATTGGCAGACAGACAGTTGTACAAGGGGATGTTACATTTATACAGCACTTTTCATCCTGGGATCAAAAAGCTCAACTGAGCAAAATGCAGCCACTGAAGTGACTAGTCCTGAGGTGAGACGCAGCCACGGGTTGCCCCAGCCCAGCACATGTCATCGTCAGGTTTCTCTGCCTGGTTTTTATGATCTTTTTTTAATTTAAGTTTGATTAGGGGGAAAGATTCAGGCATGAACATTTGGCTTCGTTCTTGTCTGATGCTGTGTTGGACCATTCTGGTGTCAGGGAAGTCGTTTCTGATTTACACCAGTTTAGGAGGGCCTGTAGGTAGTTTTTGTTGCAACCCAAGAGATGCCTGAGCTGTGCCCTCTGGCATTACCCCACCGTTGTTCTTCCCAGGGCAGCCTGGGGCAGAGGTGACCCTTGTGGCAGTATGAGTTTGACCCCAGTGGAGGAAATCAAAACAGAGTGGTAGGATGGAGGTCTGTTGGGAGCAGATGGCCATTGGTGAGGCAATTGGCTCATCACCCCTCCAGCAAAACCACGTGTAGCTCCAGAGCCATAGCTGCTCCAGTGCAGCAGCATTCCCCACCCACTTCTACCCAGTGCAAAGTACAACACTGGGGTAAGGTGGAGGACAACCGTGCCCCAAGTTTGGCCACGTTTCAAAAACTGCACATGGTAGAGCCATGTCTCTTCTGCCTGCTTAATGAAAAGGATGTGTGGGATGGGAAGCGCAGCTGGAGGACTGGAAACTGCTCCCAGCTTGATGGCAATGGTGCGTAAGTGGGATTTGCTTAGGAGACCTCATCATGAAAAAGAAGGAAACGGGAACAAGCACTAGAGCTTGAACTGGCCCCATTGCCCCATTGCTGGGGCTTGTGTATCTTCAGCCTCTGCTGTTTCTCACCTGCTTGCAGGTACAACTCTTTCCTGCCACCTCTTCCCATAATTCCTGCCAAGTGCCAGGCTTCCTGCCCCCTGCCAGGAGACTTCCTAGGGGCTTCTTCTGTGCTTAAGCACCTTGCAGTCAGGAACCCTCCAGCAATGCAGTTTCATTATCTGCGTGCCAAATCCATCAATGAGCGGGTCTCCAAGGTGAAATAAAAGCATGCATTACAAATGAAATGCTCTATTGCTCTCCTTTGCCTCCTGCCATCACCGGAGATCTTTGTGGCTGGTGTGCAAGACAGCTCTTCCCTGCTAATTAACATTTAAAAGTCTTCCTCTCTCCCCCTGTCACCATGACACGGGGGCTGCCTTAGCCCAGGTTGTTCCTTGAAGGAATTCATCACTTGAGAAACATCAGAGAGCTCCTTGTGATCCCACAGACCTGTCCTAAAACTGAATCTGTCCTCCTGCATCTGATGCAATAGTCCCTGCAAAGGCTGGCTCAGGACTTTAACCAGATTTAATTCTTAGAAACGCCTTTCCAAACAGTATCTGTCTGATTTTACAAGTAGGATTTGGTTTTTCACATCAGTAAATAGTCTGAGCAAATAAAACACTCCGTTGTGGGTCACCTGTGAAAAAATCACTAGATATACCCGTTTCCAGTTTCCTATTGAAATCCTACCCTTTCTTTGCATAGATCATAAGTAGCTGGAGAGAGATATTGCTCTTTACTTTGCATATTTGCAGTCCTTAGTACAAGAGCCTAATTCCTTATAGATTTTCTCTTGTCCTGCAAAACTCATAAAAGACAATCCACCTATATCTGCAGTTTCCCACCCAGCAGCTGAATAACTGAGGGGCCAGAGTGACTCACAGAGCTCCTGTTTGCAGGGGCTTGTGCTGCAAAAGTGGGCTTATGTCCCCCTTGGCATCAACATCAGGGGTATTTTCACCCTGTTCCCATCCTAGCATCAAACCTGCAAAATCAGGGAAATCCCATTTGCTCCAACTCACCTTCCATATCCTCATGGTTTCAAACCATGATGCGAGCGATGCTTTTTCTTTCTATTTGTGGGCCCTTGCAACAGCAATGAACTCTGGAGGTCTTAACAGTTTTGGTCCTGCCTCCTTCATTTCCTTCAAGTGTTATTTCCATACCAAATGCGGAAGAGATTTGTTTCCAGTGTAACACAACCATTACCCACCAAACACTCCTACCACAGAGCCTGGTTGTGCTCAGGCTTCCTGCAAACCCTTCCTAGGCTTTTGTCAGCAGGCACCAGTGGATTTTGTACTCAGGCCTGTGGCTCATGTAATCAGGGAAAAAAGTAAGAGAGTTCATCTACTCAGCAGTGGCTCAACCTTGGAAAGTGAAGGAAAAGTACTAAATCAATGGCTGTTAACCTCTCTCACCTACACCAGCAGTTCCTCAACTCTTTTAGCCCAGGGACTATTGACAGGACAGCGGGAGACCTCTGGGGCTCACTACAGCCGAGCATCTCAGCTGATTCACCACAGGACATGACATGGGGCTTTGCAGGGTCGCTCCGAAGGGGTGTCTGTGCCACAGCATGTGCCAAAGGCAAGGAACCATCAGCTTGGAAAGGGGATGGAAAGCAAGCCTTTCTTACTCTTGTTTTGATAGTTTTCAGTGTGGTTATTGGTCTTGCAGCACTAACCTACAGCGAGATCTCCCTTGAAGACTATTGAAAATATTCTTGTAAATTGAGTGCGACCCTCTGGGAATGTGTCTGGCTCTGCTCAGAGACAGCAAGTCCCATGGCCACTTTCACAGGATGGACCACAGCCCTTTCTGAGAAGGGAGATTAATTGTCTATGGCAAAACAAGGCACAAGCCTGATTATACCTAGTCCTAATAGCTCAGCCTAAGACTAAATTGTGCCTAGGAGATGGTCAGGCTTTGTTGTTGGTCTGCATACACCTGACAGCAGCCAATTGCCACCCTGCAAGCTGAGCACCTACCAAATCCATGTGAAATCCTACTGGGATTATTGCAACCCTCCTTCATCCTGCTCCCTTTGCTCTCTCCCTCCATCTTTCACCTCTCCCTCCATCTTTCACACATGGGTTCGAGTTTACAAATCCTGGGTGCCAGGTCTGGGGCGTGCTGCCCTTTTTGCACCAGCACTCTCTGCTCTATTAGCTTGAGGAGCAGGAGATGTGTGACCCGAAAGCTCCCTTAGTAGGAAGGCGTCTTTGCTGGTTTAGAATTTCAAAACAGCTGTATAAATGGGTTGGGTTTTCAGTATAGCCTACGTTCTCAAGCATTAAAATGATGTTGGTTCAGAGGAGTACAGAGGTATTTCAAAATGGTTCTTGCTTCTCCAGGGTGTCTTTGTCAACGTGTAAGGCTGGTGAGCTTTTCTCTCCAGTTTCACTAGTTGTCATTGGCATTTGTTAGCGGGCAGTCATGGCTTGTCTCTTCATTTAATAAAAGTAACACTTAGGTGTTCTTTAATGCTTTGTTAATTCAAGTAGCTCTGCAAATTTTCTGCCAGCCCAACATTTGTATGTGGAATGTAGCATTTTCTATCTCTGCATGCTGTGTCCTATTTTATTGAGGTGCTTCTTTCACCTAAAATACCTTTCTTATTTTACCTGCTGTACAAAGCCCTCAGGGGACACTCACTGATAAGAAAGAAGCCAGGATACAGCCCAAGCCACAATGTTCTTCCTATTTCTCTATCTTGCCTGTCCATCAATTTCTCAAGTGCTCACCACTTTCACATCCACACGTGATGTACAAGAAGAGCAAAATCTGGAATGTCCCACCACGAGCTGCCTCTGGCTGCCTCTCAGTGTACTCGGGAGTCAGGTGAAATCCAAATAGGCTGCATCTGTAAAGATCCTGCTCATGATCTAAGACATGAAGAGCCAAGTCTTGATCATTACTTGTATCTCTGGGAATGCAAACCTTGGAGAAAGAATCACAGTTTTGGGAGCACACCATGACAGAACGGTAAATTACATAATCTCCCATAAATGGAGCCCGTTTGTAGCCCAATTACCCGTCCCAGCAGCCCCATGCAGTTGATTGCAGGATTATATAAAGGGCTTTTCATTAGTCAGAGAGCCACAAAGGGAGTTCTTTCCAAGTCCTCTTTAGGATTACTGGACAAGATCATCAGACCATTATCTGGATGTGTCAGAACAATATCCACCATCCTTTCCTCAAGCACGTCTGCTCCACTCCAGCATCTTCCCACAGAGGGCTACAGAGAGGTGGGTGGTATGTTTCCTGCACGAGACAGGGTTGCCCACGTGCTGTGCTCTGGGATGGAGGGAGGTCTGCTGTGCCTCTGCCAGGGCGAGACATCTCTGGGTTTGAGCAGCTGGCTACCAAAGCCCTGAAACACCGACGTGGGCTGAGCGAGGTCAGTGGAAACCTCCTCTGCACACAGAAATGTCCCACAAGCATCAGTGAGCTGGTCGAGCACCTGTACTGTCACAGCTAAACAACTGAAGCTGCATCAGGTAGCAGATATTCTCCTCTTTCTCCTGCAATCCAGGAATGGACACGCTTTTGCAATTTCCCCTGACCTGGTACAGATAATAGAGACGCAGAGCGCTTGTGACAGCGGCACCGTAATCGCGCTGTTGCCGCCACGCTGGAGAACGTGGCCAAGGAAGCAGGTCCTAATCGCATCCTTATCTCTGCCTGGTGGTGTGACCTTAGAGAAGTTGCCTAATATAACTCGCTCACGCGTCCCTTTCTCCGTGGCACAGATAATAACAGTTCACGGGTGTCGCGGAACTTCATTCATTCACATTTGTTTCTGGTATCTCAGATTATCAAAGAGCAGTCAGGAGGAAGACTGGCAAAGAACAAGCTCCTATTCACTTGTCAGTTAGAAAGAGTAACCTATTTTAGAATAAAAAAAGGAAAAAAAAATAATCCTGAGAGTGGACGTTTTTACTGTTACCCATTTTAAAATCTCCCCCAGCCTCCACCCTGTGATTGCCTGGATGAAATGTTGACCATTTCAGAGCGCACCAAATTGGTGTCTTCCCTCCCCTGGCAGGAATGACAATGCAAACAAAAATAGATAATGCATTTAAAAAATCTACAGTGGATCGTCATGGCGATAAATAATTGTAGCATGTTGCCATAGTAACTCTAGCTGTAATAAAGAGAGGCCTATCTGCAGCTTAGCTAAATTTAGTTGTTCCAAACTATTAAAAATATTTTCAAATACTCTGCTAACTCTTTTTAAGATTTTCCAGGGTTGGAAAAAAGAGTTAATCTTCATTCATGCTTTTGTGTTGTCTCCATATTCCAAGTACACTTCGTCACTAAAATAATCAATGCCATCCAATTTAGAAGTTGTTAAGCTGAGGAAATCGCTGAGGATTTTTCTCTTTCCCACCTAGTTGAGTCTTTTCACCTGAAAGTGTCAAATCGGCCGATCGGAGATTTCCATTCTGCCAGGTCTGGTGGGAACCCACCATGGAGCTCAGGATCTGGCCACCAGCATGCACAGATGGGTGGTGGGGCAAAGGGTTTGTGTATGGGGGGATTTTTTGGAGGGGAGGGATGTGGGGGCTGAGCACCATTAGTGTGAGGGTCCTGTGCAAAACATTTGGGGTATCTCCAGTCCCAAACTGGGCTGTGTGTAACTTTCCCAGTTAACCTGTCTTCTTTAAAACAAAGCCACATTTAAGGAGATTTAAATGCTGTAGATGTCCAAAATCCCTCCCTCAGCTGCCTGCTTGGATGGGCAGCTACGTCGTGCCTGGAAATCTTCCCCCAACCAAAAGGGCTTTATTTTTCTGGAAGGAAGCCTTAACTCCCCTGATTCCTGATTTTTTTCCAGATATTGACATAAGATGGTGTCTTTTAGCTATGTCTCACTGGAAGGACAAATGAAAACACACCGTGGAGGATACGAATTCTATTCATTCTATTTTTCTGGCAGTGCTGTCTACAGGCTGAAGAATCCTGAGTTACCCCCTTAGCTCATGCACCGTGTGCCTTTAGCTGAGCCTGTTGCTTCAGATCCTCCTCAGTGGAAAGGAGCTTCATAGTTTGTCCAAAGAGATGGGGCTTCCAGATTGCAAACTCTCTAAAAGCACTTACTGCCTGTCTGATTTGGAAGCTCCAGCTTCACGTTTCTGAGCTTGTCTGGCTCTACAACAGCAAAACTTCTGGAACTGGACATTTTCATGTGAATGCTTGATAGCTGGCTCTGCAGTTTCCAAAAAGTAATTGGTGAAAACACTTGTTGCCTGAGAGCAATGGAACCTCCTTCCCACCTTCCCCTCTGGGACCCTTTGCTGGAGTTTTTTGCATGGTCAGCTTACTGGAGTTATCTAAGGTTTCCTCACTCCAGTGATGGAAAGGTGGTTTCCACCTGCGCTTATGTAGGTTTTTCCTGTAGAGTATAAATTTAATCCTCATGCCTGATCCATCTGCAGGGTAGCAAAAGAGTCCGTGCCATGGCCTGGGCTCCATCCCATGGGTAGCAGCAGATCTCCTTCCTCATGGTGGGACCTGCTGGGATTCCCAGGACGTCTTTCTGTCCACCCCAGGGAGAGTAGGATCAGCCTCTCTTGCCTCGTCTAAATTTTCTGAGGTAGACAGGCTAAAACAGACACTTCTAACAAATGCAAGTGGCAAAATAATTTAATGAACATTTTCTCGTAGTATTTATTTCGTTATCAGCCCCTGACACTGTCTTAATGGCACAATGAATTATAGTTGCTGGAGGATGAGGTAACATGTTAATAGCCCTCTTCCACAAGTAGGGCTATGTTTCTAAAAGGCACTTTTTAGCTATTTTATTGTTCCATGTCTGAAAAGAAACAAAAGCAAGTTGTTTTATTGTCTTCTCATCGAAGAAAGACTGCAGCTTATGGCTCACAAGCAACATGACATCAAAAGAGAACATACAGCTCCGTAGGCAGGAATACCTAAACAACCGCATGATTTAGGGAGATAGAAACTCTGCCTTCTTCCTCCAATGCAAAACCAGAGGAGAGCATTTGGAGAGCTCTTCAGTATGTCTGTAATTGTGGAAGTTTTGCTTTCTGCATGCCCTGAGAATCTACTGAAGTCAAGGAGAGGGCAGGAAATGCAGCCGCAAACTCAGCGCAGGGAGAAGAGCCGTGTGATTGCAGTGCCAAACACAGCCTCAGAGGTCTGCTTAACCTTTATCTTGGACTTCTGGTAGGACCTTGGGGAAAATCACCTGCAAATGTTCTGCTGCTGCTGTTTCCAAACTGCAAAACAAGACTAATGCATTTACCTCTCGCCCTTTGATCTCACTGGGAAGCTCTTCCCAGCAAAGGACCGTGTTTTGCTGGTGCATTTGCTCAGCACCCAGCGCATCCCAGCTCAAACTTCAGCAGAGCCTTGAACACACTGGTGAGGTATAATTAATTAAAATTAAACACTGTTTAGTCCTGCTTTCCTTCAGCCAGGCAGCAGTGTTGCTTTCCCTGTTAGGTTCCTGCTTACCTACAGCTCCATGTTTTGGTGTAATCGATGGTGGTATGTTTCTAGGTGCTTGTTTGAAGGTTCCCATTGACAAATAGCAAAATTTACTGTTGCACTAGGCAGTCCTGGGGTTTGAGCCTTCACTCCTTGGCAGATGTTGCCCATTCCCATATGCCCACAGCCCCAGGTGAGCTTCCTGGCAGTAGAAGCTTCATCCCTCCCAGGGTGGGCTTTGTGTGGACACTCTCTGCTGTTTTCCTTTCTGTGCTCATGTGTGAAGGTGATGTCCCTGTGGGCAATGTCCCACCCTCCCCATGGCGCTGGCAGGAGGTCCCCAAAAGCTGGACCACAAAACCCCTAAGTGGCTGTGGGGGAGCAGAAAGGGATGTGGTGCCTTCTCCTTGGGACAATTTCAAATTTTATGGACAAACCAGAATGTGGCACGAGGATGTAAAGGCTCTGCCCTGGACAAGGCAGGAAAAATATGTTATTGTGAGAATTATTGGGGATGACACAATAAAAACCACCTGCAATGTGGGCAGGAGAAAGGCTCATGACTCCCTCTTGCTCAGCCTCTGCTCCCAACACCCTTATTTACGTTTACAACTACGAAGAAGGGAGCACCATCCTTTCTCATTCACGGTCTGTTGTGAACTGATATTTTGGATACCGGGTTTAAATTAGGTTTTAAAAATAGGCCAGTGGTCTTTTTTTTTTCTTGTTATAAACAGAAATTATTATCTCATGGAAACATTTAACCTCAAACAGAACCTTATCTAATTTTTGCTGTGTTTATTATAGCCTGAGAAATATGAATGAGCATCACTGGTATAACTCTATGATTATTGAGCTGTGGTGGGCCAGCTGGAGAAGACTTGGCTGTTTGGATAAAGAACTGAAAGTTCTGATATCGTGCTGATCTTTATTTGAATGATCTCTGAGGCAGATAATATTGGCTCGGAAAGCTCTGGGAATTGTCCTTTCTCATTGAATTTTATTGTTTCTGACCCTGGTCATGGCTGCATCAGGAAATACAGGAGTCAATGGGAAAAATGCATAGCAGATAGAAAAGTTACTTGGAAAAAAAAGTGAGTTAAGCCCCATTATTTTACTCTTTCAATTGTATTTTTTCAGATTTTAAAAAATTTCTGTAACGCAGAATGTTAGGAATGATATTGCCCATTTTGATGCAAGCCTGAATAATGTATTTATTAGATGATATATAATAAATAGAATATATATATAATACATATAATAAAACTGTGATGGGAAAATTTTGACTGACTCCACAGAAAGGTATCATTTTGTTTTGATTTCATTTGAGCCAGTAGTTTTGCCATTACCAATTTAAAATCAAAATGAGTTTAAGCAAATCTTGCCAATCCTGCAAACAGCTCCTGAAAATCACTGTGATTTATTTAGGTTGGGAAATTCAGGGATAATCTTTTTGTCTCTGAATCTGTGCAGCTTCTGGGACACTGGAATCACGTTTCATAGCTGGGTTTTCCAGACATTATTCTAATAACCCCAATGATGGCTGCTGATGCCATGTGAGGACTGTACACAGGTAGGAGCAGGGAAGTTTTTAAGACTCCTCATTTGTGTGTGTAACTCAATTTAAGCAATTTTTTGAAAGTACGCTAATAAAACTGTATAGACTAAGTCTGCCACATCTTCCTTTATTTTCTGGAGTGAAACAGGCACATACTTTGCCATAGGATCCACTTCTCTGGGGGTAGAGCAGACCCCTGACACCACAAGAGCCTCAACTGTGCTTGAACAATTGGTATTTTAGTTACATCTTGTAACACGTGTTCAAAATCACTCCAAACCATTGAAAATGGTAAAACTGTTCCAAAGAATAAATCAAATATTGCAAATATAAGACCAGTTCTACTGTTCTCTTTCCATTAGAGTTTTCATATTTTTTACATACGATTCTTTTGGGGTAGAAACAATGTTACTTAATTTCAGCAATGCAATAAAAAAAGTTAAATTCTGTTTGTGGGCAAGGTTTTTTAACATGGAAATAACCACATAAAATTCTGGTTTGTCATTTTTGGTTTTGTTTGGGGTTTTTTTTTCAACAGGAAAATAACATAGATAAATAATCAAAAGTGCATCTAGGAGCTACATACGATGGAAACAGAGATAATTCTGTGGGACATCCTTATTATTAGTTATGTTATTTAATCATTTCATTACTTTTTAGAAGTCCACCTTTTAATTGTTGAGCGGTGTATTTTCTGCTTAGCTAAAGAGAGATTAATTTATATTCTGCAATAAAATGTTATCTAGTATCTTGAGGTTTTTTATTGTCTATTCAAAACCACTCAGAAATGAAAAATCATTTGGTGCCTTGTGTTCATTTATTTAAAAAAGCACATAATTTAAAATATATGCAGGGGCTGAATTCTCTTTGTAGCTTCCCAAATATCCAATACTCATGATTACTTTGAAGCAATAAAAAAAATAATTGCCGTTAAGCCATCTAGATGCCAGAATTTCCCTGCGAGTGAAATAATGCAAGTGCTTGATGGGGAGGGGAGTAACCTGTTGAGGTGACACCCACCTTGGTTTCTTGGGGTAGTTTCCAATGTTTTTTTCCTCCTGACATCTTGAATCTTCATCACAGTAGTCCCACATTGCAGGTGTGGAGGTGCAGGTTTCATGTAGAGAGGCCACCTGTGAGGTATCAGGGTGTTAAAAGAGCCTGTCGAGGAATAGGGCTGATAAGCCACAGCTAGGGCATGTTGCTGGCCCTTGGTCTGCAAGGGTAAAAGAGCCATGCTTACAAGGACAGAGAGAACATGGGTGCAAATTAGGAGGTCAGAGAGACTGGGGAAGACCATGCTGGAAAGGACAAGCTGCTCCCAGTGGTGTTCTGATTTGCTTTTTGAAAAGGTGGGATATGGGATCTCCACGGGGAAGGATGAAGCCAGGAGAGCCCTGTCCCACACACTCTGGGCAACCTGAGGGAGCAGCTTTTCTGTGGCAGGGATGTGTCGGGAGTTTCCATCCCAGGTCCCCTGGACCACTGCCTGTGGTGCTGCCCAGGTTCAGCAGGATGAAGAAGACACTGTTGCCTCTCCAGTGAGTGAGGAAGAGAGTCACAGTTTTCACCTACAAATAAACCAGAAAAAGGGTTAATGATGGGAAGTGTGTGTTTGACTTTTACTGTCCTCAGAGCTAGGAAAAACAATTAAAAGTTAAAAAAGAGGTTTACAGGCAATTAGAGGTGCCAGACCCCTTTGGCTTAACCAGGGAGAAGGTGAGTATGTTTTGAGAATCATAGAATCATTTAGGTTGGAAAAGACCTCTAGGATCATCAAGTCCAACCTTTGTCCCTAAACCATGTCCTGAATAGAGATTGTAAAAACTAAATTTAAAGCACCCATACAGCATGTAAGTGGTCTGTGCTGTGTTAATAACATACGTTTAATTTTCTGAGCTTCTCAGGCTGCAGAGTTGGGTTATGTATTGAGGGGCAGAGTTGAGAGAGCATGTTAGAGAGCACAGAGTTAGTGCTCAGGAAAAACTCTTTCCACCCCAACTGACTCCCATTTGCACCAGAAGAGAACCAGAGCAGCTTTTATCATGCACTGCACCTCCTGGGCTCTGCAACGTTGCCAGCATTTGTCTTGATGTCAAAAAGCATGAGTGCTTTGTCATAAAAATAATGTAAGAAGTGATGCAGCCAAAGTGAAATAGAAAAAGAGAGAATGGGTTTTAGATTTTTTTTTTTTTTTTTTTCAGCAGCCTAGCATGGAAAACTTGAAGAAACAACCAAACTTTGCATCATCCCGAGAGGTGGCTCCAGATGAAAAAGAAAAGATCTGCGCTGTAATGAAGTGTAAGTTCTGGCTGATGGTATCTCTATGGAAGAGGTGAGCAGGAGAATGGTGGGGGAGCTGCTACTCCACAGCAAGTGCAAAATAGTGTATTGCTGAGCCACAAATTTAATTTGGGAGCATCCTTTGCAGTCAGTGTGAGGCCCAAATGCAAAGGGAACCTGCTTTCCAGTAGTGTCAGTACAATTATTCATAACACAACGCTGATTGCCCGGTATTTAAACATTTCATTGATGGTCTTTTAATTAACTGGGAGAAGGTGGCTGGAGCCCAGCATGGAGGCTGGGCTGCCCCAGGCTTTGAGTCCTGGGCTCTTCCCTGGATTTGCCAAGCATTCAAGCATTTGCTGACTTGGGGTTAAGAAAGGTGGAGGCACCGAAAGAGCCTCATTGACTCATGATATTTTCCAGCCTGGCTTGTTTGTTTTCATTGTGCACACAAGTCCTGTTTACCTGGATCAAAGATGGCAAAATCAACAACAACACTGTGCAGACAGGGACTTGCAAAATTCCTACCCAAGGCATGACTGTGCCCAGACCTGTAGCTCCTGCTCTTCCCCCATCCTCTTTCTTTCTGCCACTGCACCTCATTTCTGCCTTACCCAGTCCCATACCACGTCCTGCCTGCCAGGAAGCATCCCCAGCCTCTGGTTGCTTGCCTCAGAAGTGGTAAAATGAAACCCAAGTTTCCCTAGCAGGACAGGCAGCAGAAGATGGGAGGAAGGAGGCACACGGGCATCACAAGCTCCTCCTGCCCTGCTCATGGTGTGGCTGCTCTACCTGCTCTTGTCTATCTCCCTGGACATGGCAGACACCATCTGATTTTCATCCTTGTACTAATACTTCCTTGTCACGACTTCTGGAAGGATGTGGCCAATTGAGTGTATTCCCCACTAATGGGTTTCCCTGGAAGAGAAGACAGATGTGCAGCCTGCATCCATTCTATTAGGGTCTGCTCAGTTTTTGAGGGTTTTGGAGAAGCAGAAAAACAATTAGGACAGTCCAGAAATTCTCTGAGCTCACAACAAGACCTGAGTGAGTTTCTGCACAGTCTCAGAGCACAACCTCTTCTCTTCCAAAGGCAACAGCACCACTGAGATTAAGATCTGCCTGCTCCAGCCTCTGGAAAGCTTCTGAACATGGAGGAGCCATTGCAGACATCCAGAGCGTGCCATAACAACAGGATTACAACTGGAGTGTTATGCAAAATCCATCTGCAGTTTATGGGCATGATGCAATGGTCCACCCTCAAGCAGCCCTTGTGCAGGTTTTTGTAGCAGTTGCAATACCAAGGACCCATCCTTAAGCAATGTCAGGGGGCCTCGAGCAGCCCTGTCAGCCCTCAGAAATGAGACAAAACAGAAATGCTGTTTTCTTCTAGAATTGTCTTGCTCCCTGGGTCCGATTTTAACTGTTTAAATTTAAAATGTGAGTTAATTCTTTAGTTTAGTTTTTTTCTGTCCAGCAGCCTCTGGCTGCTTCTCTATCTGATCACAAGGGCAATTTTGCACAGGAAAGGCACTGAACAAAACGTTGCTCACACTAAGGAAGACATTGTCAACAGAATGCCCACCTGTGGTCTGGTCCCAAGACTTTACAACTCCAAATAACATGAAGAAGCCACTCTTTCAAAGCGATCCCCATTAACACCCCACACCTTTCATTTCCTCCTCCCTCAGCATCCCAGCTTGGAAGATTTTTATCAGCCAATAATTCCACATGTCAAAGCAAAACAAAGGATTTGAGGCAAAGCCCACTGACACCAGCGCAGGTAGATAAGGCAGAGGCAGCTCACACCCGGAGAAATCTGCTTTGTGATCAGTGGGACAGTGCAGAAAATTGGTGTCAAATAAACAGCGTCTATTTATAGCGGAGCAGAGCCTGCCTGCAGGCATTGCAGCTGGGTTGGTTTGGTTTTTTTTTTTTCCCCCTCTCTTTGCTCTGGATGAATTAGGATTTTCCAATGAGGATCCAGGTTTCCTGAAGCAAAATCCACCCCACCTCTTGGCGTGAACCCCCAGACACTCCATATGTCAGAAGCAAAGTATGCGGCGCCCTAAAACCCGGAGTGGAGCCTCACCGGGGGTGGGATCAGGAGCTGGAGGGAGACCTCTGGATGCTGGGCACCTAGGGCAAGGAGCGGGGGAAAGCCACCCAAGTGGTTCCCACCACCAACCCCCTGCTCCCCATGTGAGGTGGGCAGCACCAGGCACCTCTCGGCAGCACCCCCTGAGCCATCCCCGGCTGGCCAAGATGAAGCCACGGGGTCGGTGACTTGGCCTTAGCTTTTAGTGCCCTAAAATTGAGCCAGGCTCTCGTAGCTCTGAGGTTACCCTCTCAGACACTCATACACGCAAGCAAAATGATTTCCATGCCTCCATGGCTCCCATCGGATGTGGGTGGTCCCGGCGGGAGGAATGCGAGCGATGGGATTCAGGTATCATCATCTCGCTGCCGCGCCGGAGACCGCCGGGGATTTTTCTGTAGGCGATTGACCCGGGGAGCATCCGAGCTCCGGCACGTTTTCCACGCACCTCTGATCACAACCACAAAAATTTCTCCCAATGTAAACATCCCTAAAATGACAAAAGGGTAGGTCTTTTTTCTTTTTGCCACCCCCACAACAGAAAAAAAAAAAAAAAGACGGAAAGAATAAAGTGTCTCTGAAGCCCTGGGTGCCTCACCACGACACAGATTCACATCTCTGAGTCAGATCTTTGCAGTTCCCTGCATATGGTCCGCATGATATGCAGTTCCTGGCTAGTGACTCACTCATCACCAATATAAAGAAATCGTTTCAGATGGAGCAAGCAAACAACCCGAATTTTGCCATCTCAGGCTCTAAGGGATGAGCCTGACCTGGCTGAGCCCGACCTGGTGAATCAGGAGCGACTCCTCCAGAGTCCTGTCACATTTTTTTTTAAAAGCTTCTTAAAATCGCCTTTCTGTCTGATTTTTGCTGCGGTTGAAAATAACGTCTAAGGTTACTAAAATTGAAAGAGACAAGAAGAATGGTTTTATCTCTTTCTTCCCAGGTTGTTTACTTGGTTCATTCGATATCGCTTTGCGGACAGGGTATTTGGTTTCAGTGTTTCCACTGTGCGGTCACTTAGGTAGTTTCCTTTTGTTCTTCATGTGGGGTTTTTTTTGTTTTCATAATGATGTAAACAGAGTGAGAGGAAAACCTTTTTAAAACACGAAGGTTAAAGCCACAAAAACTGGCAGGTGGACTCACACATGTCGATTCACAGAAACCAAATCCAGTCAGCTACTCGCTATAATAAAAGAAGAATTTATTGTGGAATTGATTAAATTTCCAGGGGACATTATGTGAGACGAGCTCACAGTCAGATCTGTGGTGTCAAGTTTGCATGACAATTAGTTTGCATTTTTATTTTTTGAGGTTGTTTTTAAATTTTTAAATCACTTCAATGACACTGAGCAACAATTAAACCACGATTATAGAGGAGAAAATTCATGGTAGAGAAAGTTGCTGAAATTACATCATCTAGAATTTTCACAAAGATGGTTACCAGGAGCCCCATAGAAACATTGCTCTCGGTTTTGGGTGCTGAGCTGGTTCCCAGCACTTTTCCCTCTGTATATTCAGAATTCAGACCCTGGGAATACTTCTCTGTAACTGAGCAAACAGACTTAAAAAAAATCTCAGAAATCCCCAGATTGATTCAAATAGCTGTCTTTAACCTCTCTTTATTTAAAATAATAATATGAAATTCAAAGCCATTTAATTAATTGGAAATTGTTACACTTAAGCGTGTACAAAAGAATGATCAAAAGGGATGCTGCAGCCATTAAATAATCCAACAGCAATACCATTAAGTAAGCAATTAGTATGTGCAATGAATGGCTACGCTGTGTTAATGAGATCTCTCATATATCCTAAGTCAGGCCTGATTATTTGCATGGGAAAGAACAGCGAGTGTTGTTGATTCTCTGTTGAGGGATGAGGACGCTTCCTTTCCTTTTCTAGGGTATCTCCTACACGCACAACATCTTCTATCCAGCCTCAGGTACCAGCATGTGAGTCCTCAGCAGTTCTTTGCCTAGGAAAGACTTCCAGAAAGTTTCCAGGAATTCTGACTGAGGAGAAATCAGGATCCTTTTTTACTTATTGTATTCAGAGATGAGGCTCTACCACATTCCCTGATAACATAGCTGGAGGGCACATGATTTTTGTGTTCAAGTACAAACTCATTGACTAGTACTGAAGAGGATGCAGCTCAAAACATGCTCACCTGGTGGCTCCTCCATAGCCCTGTGTAGGAAAATCTGAAGGAATAACGGGTGCTGACATAAGCAAGTGTGATAGATTAGGTGAATAAAAGAACACAAAAAAAGAGCGAAAAAGCACAAGCTTATTTTGACCATAGATATGGTCCATGGAAGAACGCATGGCAATGCTGAGAGAAGGATGCTTCAAATGAAACCCAGATGATATGGTCCTGAAATCTCCTTAGATATGTTATCATGTGCTTGTATTACCCTGAGCTGCAGCAGCACCTTAGTGAGCCTTGGCTCCTGTGCAGATATGTACACCTGCAGAGCCCCGGGACCAGGAAAATACAATTTAGAGAGTAGAAACAATGGCAGAAGAAGTGTGTCGGCCAGGGTTGCCAAATAGGTCAAAAGCAAGCTTAGCAGTAAAACCCAACACTTGGAAATCCTCCTCTGGAGATGGGTCATTGCTTTCCACATGAGCAACCCCACAGACAGAGGATAAATGAGAATTTTTTGTTATTAAAGAACCTGGACCCTCAATTATGCAGGCAGAGTTGCCATATTATCAGGCAAAACAACTTCTTTTCTGCTCACCAGTAAAAAAGCCCCCAGGAAAAGAGACTTAAAAGCAACCCAGCTCCATTTCTGAATGATTCCTGATTTTGACTGCTTACAGTCTACCACCCTGGCTCTGGAAAAGTTAATCCAGGCTATGCACATTCCCGGGAGTGGAGCCCACCAGACAATGTAACACTCTAATTAGGTAGTACCAAGGCAACTGTTTACAAGTCTCTTCCAAATGCCTCCCTTGCGTTTGCACCCTCCTACTACAACAGCAATATTTAGTAGAAACGTCCTAGGTACAATTCTCCCAGGGCTTATTCAAATGTCAGTCAGCTCAGCTGAAGTACACTGTGAAAACGGATGAAAACAAAAGAGGATGAGTTTCTGTCTTTCTTGGGAAGCAGGGTGTTTGTCAGGAGAAGGTTTTGGATGCCTTAGTGAATGTTCTCCAGTAGGTGCTGCCAGAAATAAAACATGAGCCCACTGTGCTGTCCTGAAGCCTGTAGTTCATTACCCAGGTCATATTCACAGCGAAAATTCATTTGGTAGCCTGTGGTCATGGTGGGACAGAAGTCCCCTCATCCCTGTGCCACCAGTCCCTTCCAAAACCAAGAACAGCTCTTCCATGGGGTACCTTGGCTGCTTGGTTGTAACCCTGCAGTAGAGAGGATGGGAAAACCCGGCCACCCTCATTAATGCTTCCCCTGAAGCCATGATGTAGCAGATTTCTTGCTCTTGGAGAGGAAACGGGTTCTGCTGAGCTGGGGTTGAAATGAAGCAGAAGATCTGATGGCTGAGCTGCTTGGGGGGCACTGCAAGTGCTCCTGTCACTGCACATCCCAGCAAGGAGGGGTCAGCCAGTAATGGAGAGACATGAAAATTGTGCTATGGGAGGTTGGGAGTATGATAGATGAGGTTCTGCTGTGGCTGTCTGCAAGATTGTCCTTTTTATCCACCTCACACCATATGCTCTTGGCAAAATAGCTGTAATAAAAAGGAATCACTTCACTTCCATTGAAATGCAGCTGTGTTAGACTGCTCAGCTGTAATCAATGAGAGAAAAAGGCTCGGTGCCTTTTAAGCTGTAAGAGGAATTTACAGAGGCATAATGAAATTATTCAGTGTGAATTCAGCTGGGCTGTGAGAATGGGCCAAACCTTCTCCTTCAGAATTGTGGAGCAGAACTTGATCTAGAAGTTACTTTGGTTTTCTGTGATCACTAGAAGAAAAATGACACAGAAAGGTCATGGATATTTCTCAGCTGATATAGCTCTAAGTCTGACTCAGACCAGTGGAAATTACAGGATATTGTCTTGGAGGGCTCCTGTGAGTTAATAAAAAGTTTCCTGGAATGATTTACAAATCTGAATTGCACAGAGGAGTACAAGGAAGAGAAATGGGGAACCTCAGGTTACACAAAGCACTGCAGAGCATTTGTGAAAGTCATTTTCTAATGAGCGTGACTAAAGAGTCAAGGTCTATGAGTTTCTGGGATTTCGTGCTAAGTACCTATTTGCCTTAATAGCCAACATTTCAGTTACTAAGATAAGTAGTTTCACCTTTCAATTTTTTTTTTAAAGCTTTCATAAGTGTGTTTTACACTGAACCAGTTTGCACTTTGTAGTCAGGCTGTTGCATCTTTTACAGGAGAGGGTTGAATTAAATCCACATGCTTGTCTTAGAAATAAATTGACCCGTCAACCACTTATTTGGCTAAGTCATGGATGAGCTGAGGAGATAGTGGAGGACTGGAAGGAAAGAATAGTTGGTATAATTTTCAAGGAACAACAGAACAATGATCCTAACATCTGGCTTGTAACAATGCAAACAGCATGACAATAAAACATGCTATTAAGTTTGTACAATAGAATATCCAGGAAGATCATCAGACAGGTGACTTCAATGGGTCTCTGGTAGTTCATGCCAGCTGAAGATCTCTTATTTGCAACACAGGGAGGGGCTTATGAAGATAACATGTAGGTGTTGATGATGTGTAGAAAACCCAGTTAGCAGGTAGTAAGAGTATACATGTGGTGAAGGAAGAAGCAAGCAGTTGGTGTTTCTCTCTAGAGCCAAAATATGAGGAGTACAGAGGATATTTAAGATGATAATTCTTGGTTCATAGTGAATATGAATGGCAGTTGAGGGCCCAGAGGAGATATGGGTTGACAGTAATGGGCTAGGATGTGACTGGTGGGAGGGGGGTAGGTATATAAGGTCAAGCTGCACCTTTCCCCCTGACATGTGTCTGCAATTATTTTGTTTTCCTTCCCATGTGAGGCTCCATAGTTCAGCTCAGGGTCTGGTCCCTGGAAAGCTGCTGTTCCTCTGCTACCAGTAAAGTTTCGTCAGAAAGGAGCTCGGCTCTTGGAGCTTCCTGGGGCTGAAAAGGCCTCAAAAGCTCTTTCTTTGGAGACTCCTGTTTCTGGAAAGTGTGTGCCCGCTGCTCACCAGATCTCTACAGAAGACAGGTATGTGTTCTCCTTTTCCAGTCATTCAAATTCAAATAATAGCTGTAAAACACTAACCTGTTTTTTGTAAAACACTAACCTGTTTTACAACATGTTCTGTAGAAGTAAGTCCTGGTCTGAAGGTACCTTCTTCAGTGTTACAGACTAGTAAGAAATGGCAGGATTAAAATTAACAGAAAAGAAAAAAAAAATACTGAAAGAATGGAGTGATACAGCTGGGTGTTCTCCTTTATTTAGAAGCGGGCAGCTACTGTTGGACTATTCAGGATTCTGGCATTGCTATAGAAAAGCCCTAATCAATATGCATGAAAGTTGGGTTGGTTTTTTTTTTCTATGGGTTTGTGGTGACAAATTTATATGAGTTTATCTGGAAGATTTCTAAAACTAATAGCATTTGTCGTATGAATATTATACAATTAATGTCAAGCTGAAACACCAGCAGTCTACTATTAATTTTAACATAAGAATGGGAATGTTAACATTATCTGAATTCCAATTACTGTGGGAAGGAGCCAAATACCACTAATGGGGAAGAAAAGCTGTTCTTTACTATTCTGTTCTGTGCTGTGCTCATTGCCCAGGTGCTGGGACGTGTTTGCTGCAGGAGAGTTGCTTTAAGGCACAGGGAACCCAAAATCAAAGAGATGTTCCGAGGAAGATGCTCCCAATTTGAAAATGTGATGACATTTGGTGTATCCCAGATGTAATTGGTGTTAGCCTTGCGTATGTGACAGTTTGTTACCAGAACCTGATTTTATTGAGCGGCAATGCAAGGTACAAACACTGCTACTGTTGTTTTCCACTGCTGTTCACATACCTCTTCCTGATGGTGAATAAGGGATGTGTTGCAGTCATAATGCTGCTTCTGGCTTAGCCATCCTTCCAAAAACGAGTAATTTCAAACCCATTTTTCATAAGTACAGTGGTGCCTTATAAAACTGCATGAGTAATTCAAGCTGAGTTTGGTCCTGTGTACCAATAGTGAACCAAGCAGTGTTCCTGGCTTGTGTGGTTTTGGGTGCACCAGTTTGAGGGGTTTGGGGGGTTTGGGGTTTTTTTTTTTTTTTTTTGGTAAGTCCTTCTACAGGCATTTTCACGAGGAACCTCAGAAACAATTTCAGGGCGCACAAACCCATGATCAGCTGCTAAGGCTTGTGTAATGACAGGAAGCTGCTCTGGGCATGATGCTCCTGTGACTCCTACAGAGAGGCAGAGGGGAAAAAAAAGACCAAAGGCAAGGCAATTTTTAACCTTAATTTGCAGCTATTCCCAGAGAGTAGATGGGAAGAAGGAGACAAATCCTATTCTCTGGACCACCACAAAAATCCAGAGGCCGCAGAAGTGCTGAATGCCAGAGCTGACAGGAGCATCATCCACATCTACTGCTGGTTATGCTGCAATGCAGCTCCAATCTTTACTTGGTGAACATGGACAAGCTGACTTCCAGGAGCACCTTCAATGGGGCAGAAGGGAAAGAAGTGGTCCAAAATGTTGATTCTGAGGGGTTGGGTATGATGCCCAAAGCCTTTCTTGCACTGTGGGGATGTGTTAGGTCACACTCCAGCACTGGAGATGCTTCGTGCCCTGACTTCCTCACTTGGGATTAAAGTGGGGAGGAGAGCTGGTTCTTGAATAAAAAATCCTGGAGGGGTCCCATGAGCAAACAAAATCTATTTTGTAGTTGGAAATTTCTCTTATACTGCAATTTAAGTGATTTCTAGGCAGAAAAAAGCCAAATTTCCATCTTTGGCTACATCAGTGTCAGCCTGGAAAACTCTCCTTGAATCACAATGACACCACAGCAATCCCGAGCAGCACTGCCCAGCAGAAGCCAAGCACACACACAGTAGAGAGGATAACGTTTTTACCAGGGACTGGAAGTGCTGAAAATCACCCTCTGGTGTGCCAGAATTCAAGAGTAGCAACACTGCTCATTATACATTATTAATAGCGTGATTTGGAGAGGCCACTGCTGCATTTGGGCTCTGCAGTTATATAGCATCATAAGCTACTACACACATAAAACTGTATTACCCTTTAGGATCTTGATTGTCTCCAGTTTACTATGCCTACTCAGGAGTGTTAGGCTTTACAAGGAACAATTTTACAGTACATGTGGTAAAACTACTGTATCATCACTACAGCCAGAGTGGCTCGTGCTGTGCTCCATGGGGACATGGGCATGTGGGGAAGACAGGAGGCTTCAATGTTTAAATGCCAGGATTAAAGCATGGGATCCAGGAATAATAATAAAAAAAGACTATACAGTTCCACTCTTCTTGTTCTTCAGGAGCAATGACACCCTCTGGAAAGCTAATATTCTTCAAAGCCTCTTCTTGAGGTACTTCAGACTTGGTAAAATCAGAAGATGCCTCTCAGTGATTTACAAAATATTTTTCTCCACATGCCAGGCTCGTGCAAATATTTTTAGCGAAGAGAATCTTTGGCTTGAGCTGATGCAGAATGGTGTTTAGGACCACCAGCAGAAAAAGTCTGAAGAGAAAAAGGCTCCTTTATGGACCACATCTTCTAGCATTGCCTGCTCCACCTTTGACTCTGAAAACTTACAACGTTTTTCCTGGGCATTGTGTTCATGGTGCTTCTGGCTTTGTCTAAGAAGTTGATAGTTCTTGAATATATTTTATCCATTGAATGGTATATTTAAGGTGCATGATGCACCAAGTGGCACTGCTGAATGACACAGTCTTGCTGTCTGGCTCCTCCTAGGAAGGCATTTTGTGGAGTTACTTTCTCTTGCTCAAGGCAGTCCTCTGCCATGGCTTTCCCTCAACACATGGGACAGGGGTACATCTATGCACTTGTTCTTGATCCTTGAGACTGCAAAGCTCGTATGTTACACCAGAATTCTGCTCTGAGGAGTCTACCTGCAGAAGACAATCTGGATTATTTAAGAGCAGTTTAAAAGATCTCATGATTATGTCATGGTTTTGCTTGATTTGTGAGTATTAGCTGCTACTATGAGTATTTGGAATGGAGCAAAGGAAAAGCCATTGCCTAAAAGAAAGGAGAAAATAGCCCAAATCTCCTTGGCCCCCTTGCCTCGCAGTTTGCTTTCTCACCAGGAGAGCTCTCTGATGGAACAGCCCCTGCTGCCTCTTCAGGAAAATTCCTGCAATTTTGTGAGTTGGACATTAACATTTCATAAATGTACACGGGCAAATTTATGCTAACTAGGAGCCTACAAGAGGATTTTTTCAAAGGCATATTTGACAGTGAATATGGTGCAACTAAGTGATTTGGAGGAATATGTTGAGAACTCGAGCAGGTAACAATATGGCCTTGTCTCAGTTCTTTCTATCTGGATTGAGAAGGTGAAGAAAGTAGCCAGGCATCCTCCTATCTCACTCAGCAGCTCATCTTGAATTTACATGAACAACTCTCTGCCAAACTCTTGTGAGAACAGCCTCCTCTGATAAGATCTTGCCCCCATGATGATGGACATTCCCCTGAAAAATCTGCTCTCACTGGGTTTTGCTGACAAATTGGAATCTCATGCCTTAGCCCACACATAATTTTGCCTGGAGATTATAATGCTATTTTAATTTTTCTACACTTACTGTAGCAAATACTACAAAATGCAAATCCTCTGGTATGAAGATACAGTTATGTAAGACCTTATTCAAAAGCATCTTATTTAAGAATGCTCTTAAGCATATGTTCAATTTCAGTGACACATCCTAATGAGTGAGGGTCTCAAAAATGTACCTGAGAGTTTTCCTTCCTCTCTCAGGGATTTAAGTAAAATATTATCTAAGGCAACTGGAGGTTTTTCTCTGTAAGATGACTTAGCAGAAAGAGCATTTCTTCAGACAAAATCATGTTCTTTTTCAGGAGAGAGTCTTTCTTAAATTACATTTTCAGTGATGTTTAAAAATCATTGCATGACAAATACTGTGCCATGGGGGGGTTGGGGGGGAAGACAAAATGAATTCTTCCTTTTAATCCTCAAAAAAAAAGAGTGATCTTGGACAGACAATTCTTAGACAAGGGCAAGTGTGAGTTCATGAGAACTTCTCAGATTCACACTGGGGTACAAGGGTAAAAGCAGCTTTGCAAGACTAGCAGGTATTTTTTTCCCTACAATCTCTTGAAAAGACAGACTGATTCCTTTCCTAGGGACAGCAGAGAAGTGTATTAAGCTTTGGTTCATTCTCTGCATTCAGTGAAGAGAGTTTTTGGGAAAGATGCCCAGATACTATGGACCAAGTTCAGCTCCAGCGTAAGCAGACAGAATTCCCACTGAAATCAATGGGAGTTGCACCTGCTGACTTGGGAGTTGAATATGGCCCAATATGTGGATACTATAAAGGTTCTGTTTCCAAAGTTTCTTCTGGCTTCTTTTATGGGAATGCAGACCTGGCGCCAGGAACGTCAGAAGACCAATAAATTCACTATGGGAACTTCCAGACAAATGACAACTCTCCCACACAAAGCAAATCCAGAAGCTCACACGATGCTGAAGGACAAATTCTCAGTGTTCCTCAGTTCATTCGCATGAATACCAGTTTCAAAAATGTTCAGAGAAAAGAAAATGGGGAGTGTGTGGCTGGAAGAGATACGAGGGGAAATCCTTTGATTGGTTTGTCTAAATTATTTAGATAAATACTTTAATTTTGCCAGATATTTGTTAAGTTGGAGGAATAGTGGTTCTAAGTCACTACGGAAGGTATATTATATGTATACCTTATATCAATATAAATACATATTAAAAGATATAAATAGAAAGCTATTTGATGGCTGGTCTCAAGAGCTGCTACGCTCCATCTTCCCAATTTGGACTGAGTTTTAGCTGTGACTGTCTCCAGGGGCAGAATAAAAGTGCAGACAGGGCTGGAGGAGTCCATCCAGAAAAAAGCAGTAGCTTGAATGTATCCACGTGGCGTTGAATTCAGAGGAGTTAACAAAAGCATTATGTAAAGGAGACAGTTTGTCTCTGTTGGGGTTATAATTGGCTGGTAACTGGGATTTAAACAACTGAGATTCAAAGTCCATTTTTTGGAGTTATTTCTCTATCATGGAATCAGTCTCCTCACACAGCACATGTATTCTTGGCAAGATTTTTGTAGGTAGTGGAAGTACAGAGAGAGAAAATTAAGACTGCAATACAAGAAGTAATCTTGGATAATTTAAAAAAGAAAAAGGAAAGTTTTAATTTTTCTTGAATTCTGAACAAAGCCAGCATTAGATTCATATCCTGTGTTCTGATTTGAGCTAAAGTTGAAAATCTATTTTGAAAATATTTGAAGTTGGTATTTCTGGTTCAAGTTCATTTCATGAATACACAAAACAAGAGCCTTCTATACCTTTGACTTATTTAATGCAGTTTTCTAAACAATATATTGAGAAGGACATATTCACTTCCTAGCACTCGTGGTATAAAGAATAAGGGCAGAGTAACAGGGTAAAGGCAGCAGGCACCCAGGTGCTGATGGAAAGCCACCTTTCAAAGCAATATTGTAATTTCTTGTATTTGGCATGCCCTGGGAAAGACTGTTTGGAAATTTCTTTTCCATGCTGTTGATGATTAACAACCTTCTTTCCACGTCCTTCATCTCTAGACCAATATTCCTTCTGCTGCCACTGAACCTATATGAGTCACCCATTTTAAAATATGTGGTGGTCATGCAGGACACTAACGTGCATACAAACACACATACATAAAGTAAATTAGGGGAAAATTGATGTCAAGACCTATCGAGTGTGAAGGGCCTTTTAAAACCAACCTTCAGAATGTGCTAATATTTACACATTCCCAAACCACCGGGAAATATGTTCCAACTCCTTTAAAACATTTTCAGTATCATTTAAACGTATACGCAGCTATTCAAAGTTGTTCATAAATTTACCCTAAAATCTAAGGATAATTTGAAGTCTTTGAAAAAACACCTGGCCCAATTCTGGCTTTTATAGGAAGGCAACAATTCTATTTCAACCAAGACTGAGTCAGGTTGGTTTCTTCTTCATCAACAACTTTCGGAAACTTTTTTTTCTTTTTATGCTGGAGATCCAATTTATTAGTTTTAAGGCTGTGCTTTTCCATAATCTTCTAGAATAAACATTTTTCTTTCTTCTTGCAAATGTAAGACCGTTTGGATTTCATTAGGTTTGAAGGAGTTTTGATGTCAGCATGTCATCAAACCAATGGAAACATAAACAAATGAAAACATATTGTTGTACGTAACACGCACATGTAATGTTTAGGTCTTTTTACTCTGTATAGAACTCTATCAAACATTTGGTATAAATGAATACAGTCCATAATTTCAACCACTATTGACTTTATTTTGGGTTCCATTTATATGTTCTGCCAAATCAGAAAAGATATTCTTAATTTTCACATACCCAGCTCCATCTGGAGTCAACTGTAAACACAGAGAGAAACAGGAAGGATTTTTTTCAAATCTATTTTAAATAAATGATTGCATACTCAAGGTTTGAAAAAAAAAAACAAACCCAAACCAAAAAATGTAGAAGCATTTGTGGTCCTTTTAATTCTCCTGCAGGTAAAAGGGGTGAGCTTAAAGTCATGAGACTCAATCTACACCTGTGTTTATTCCTTCCCAGTAGCAAAAATCATCCTCCTTACAAATGAACTGTGACATTTAATTGCTTATAAACACATTTCAGGATCTGTGGATGGATGTTGCTATTAAATTGGAAAATGCAGCAAGTTTTTCCCAGGTATTTATAAGATTACAGCACATTCCTCTTGCTTCTGTGGGCTGGCATCACATCACTTCAGAGGGTTCCCGGCTGGGTATGTTCAATAGGTTCATATACATCCTGAGTTTCAGAGGTGAAAACTCAAAGTGCTCAATGCAAAAATTATAGGATATAGTTGGGACAGATCCTTTCTGCCCACTACATAGGTTAAAAGTCTAGGACTGGAACAGGCTGCCCAGGGAGGTGGTTGAATCACCATCCCTGGATGTATTTAAAAGCTGTCTCAATAGGGTGCTCAAGGATATGGTGCAGAAGTGCGTCTGGTAGAGAGAGATAATGGTTGAACTTTATGATCTTATAGGTCCTTTCCAAATATAGCAATTATGTAATTCTCCCAGTTAGAGTGGTGGAATTCTTGCTGGTAATATTATTTATTAAAGCTAAAATATATGCTGCTTTGAAGGAGTTAATAATGCAAGATTAATAGCTGTTATAAGCACGTTGCAGACATCAGGAGTTTGTGTCATAAAATGTAACAAGCACATCAACAGATGGTCTGGTAGATGCTTCTAAGCCAGGGTTACAAGCAGGCGATTGACCTGTTGGACTCTGTAACAATCTCCACAACTGACTGGCCATGTATCCAAACACCTCACAGTCATTCATTAACTCTTTGTAAACTATTTATACATGTGCCATTAATATACAGCACGATCGCATCACCACCGTCTGCAGCAGGAGCAGGATAGAGTCCTAATTACTTGCAAAGATTTATTAATTCCATACATTAAGGGGAGGCAGGCTCCGGCAGCGGCGGTGCCGGAGCGGGGAAGTCAACAGATGCTTGAAGTGCTGGGACCTGGGCTGTGGGCCCCGAGTTGGAGTTGACCTATGGATAAGTCACAACCCAGCAACATGTTTTATTCCCCAAGTGGTTCACGCTCCAGAGACAGAACCTGGCCCACCTGTGTGAGGCTCTGCCTCCCCCCAGGTGATCATAGTCGGGGTGGTGGGTGAGGCTAGAGTTAAATTAACCAGGAACTGACCAGTTTGGGAGAAGCAACAAGGAGCTGATCAGCTTGAAGAGAGTTCCTGGTGGGGCCAGTCAGAGAAGCTTCTTGTTGGGGCCAGCTTACTGAGCTCTCTTTCAGTGGTGTGTTCCCCCTTGGCTGATTTGAGATGGCGAAGAGCAAACAGATGAAGAATAAAAGATGATACTTCTTATTTGAGATGGAGAAGAGCAAACAGATGATGAAGTTATGCTGAGGGGATGTTGCTGAGTTTGGTGTTGGCCTGAGGAAGAAGAGAGCTAGCAGCAAAATGCTGGAAGCTGGTGGCAGCTGCTCTCCTTCACCTCTCCCTCGCTCACCTTCGAGGTGTCTTTTTTTGACTAATTTGTCATATTTGAGAACATGGAAGGGGAGGCAAACATGAGGTTTGGTGGGGAAGTGAAACCACGGTTGCTGTGAAGGCTCAGCACGATGGCAGAGTGCATTGACAGCCTCTCCAAACGCTGTCAAAAAGGCACAAACATCAGCATAATTTATGGCCGGCTATTTTGGGCAGGTGCATGGGAACTCTAAATATATGGCATTCCCCGCTTGCTGCAGTTGCTATGGATATGATATCTCAGGCCTGTAACGAGGGTTATAAATGCTGTTGTGTGCTTATTATTGTTGTTGTTATTAAAACGTGGATTTTATAGTTATTCCTGCGCGGCTGCTGCCCCTAAATTGTCTGTGTAACTGTACACTTCTTTGTTTGAAGGAGAGATGTGTATGGGAAAGAAGTAATAAATAATATCCTTTCTTCCCCTTTGCTTTTTATTTGCTCCAGAAGGGACCAATCTTGAGCCCCTGTTTGCAGTAGTATTAGGGCCAGGAGAATTAGAAATCACTTAGAACCAAAGAAGTGTACTACATTGGGGTCTATCTGATTAGTACACTGGTATTTGTTTTGCACATGTCCAACACATCCAATCTTTTGTTGTTTTTTTTTTTCTCCATTTGTCTTAAGAGGTTGGACTCCTGCAGCTGCAGGGATTCTGTTCAGCTCTCTCGCTGTTATGACAAGATAGTTCCTTCTATGCAAATCTTGCACAATGCTGCAGATCTGGGAAAGAAAGATGGCCAGTGGATGGAGAGGACCTACAGACACCTTAATTCCTCTGTGGTGGTCAATGGCAACCTGCTCACCCAGCATCCATCTGAGCATGTGCTGTGCTCCTGTGCCATTGCCAAGAGGAGGCTGAGCATTTTCCTGCAGTCAGGAGCTTCTGGAGGTCATTGGTACATGATGCAATTCAAAGCAGAGCAAAAAATGGCAAATGTGGTGAAAATGGGCAACCCACATTTTGACAAATATTGAAGGGCTTGTTATGAGTCTATAAAACACAGTTTGTAAGTGGTGATTTGGGGGGAAAAGGAGTGATGCACAAGGATTTGTATGTGTCCTTCAGGTGTACAAATCACACTCAAGTTGTGTAAAACATGTATCACTTGTTCTGATATAATTCCTACCCAGCATGATGATTTACCCACACCTACCAACAGCAGAAATGTTGAGCCTGAACAAGGTGAGCTGGCAACACTAGGAGCCTCTGAAGAAGAGGAGGTGGCTGCAGTGGGTGCTCTATGTTGATGGGAGCATGGCAAAGGCCATGCAAGGAGCTGCAGAGACCTCTAAAGAAGCAGAACCTCAAGCAGGCGCAGGCAACGCTCCGCCACCACTGACCTTTGTCCTGGGGAGCTGACACGGTTGGAGAAGGCAGGAGAATAAATTTCAGCTACTCCCTTATGCCGATAACACGAAATGTTCAGATGCTTAAAGGTTGTGACAAGCTAGCGTCTGGTAAAGAGGTCAGCCTGCCCTGAAAGTGTTGCAGAAGCCAAAATAAAGTCTAGTCAAGCCTATGTGGAGTACGAGCACTGAGGCAGGGAAAATAGTGAGGCCTCTTTCTCCCCAGTGGTGGCCCCAGAAAGCAGTGGTAAGGCTGCTGTTAAAATTAAAATATGGCTGAGCATTAGGATATTTGCCTTGGGCAGATATATGTTTTGAGAGACCAGGGTCAGTGGCTGTTTTAACCGCGTTGTTTCATCCCTACTGCCACACTTCCTGAATTTTCCACTTAAGTGGCGTTTTAACAGGACCTGGGTATGCTGGTGGCATTCGGCATCACACTCTGGAGGGTAAAATGTGTATGTGTGTGTGCTCATGTGTTTCTTTCTGTCCGTCTATCTCAAGGACCATAAACCAGCAGTGGAAAAAGGAGAGGCATGAAGCCCTGTGCAAACGGAGAGCAGGAATGATTGTAGAACCAATGGGACAGAGAAGAAAGTAATTTGCTGTCATCAGGGAAAATCGAGTTATGACAAAATGATTTCTTACACTAATGAAAATTATAGTTCAGACTTTACATGCAAAAGGAAAGGAGAAATGTGCATGAACCTAAATGCACTATATATGTTGAATAGTGCATACCCAAAGAGTTTGGTTTTATTCATTTATTATTGGTGGCCTCAGGTAGGGGACATTGCCAAGGATCAGGACCCTAGTGAATTGCTAGGTGATGACAAAAGAACGGTGACTGCTGCAGTTTATCTGAGCTGCTGGGCAAGAGGTAGCTGGCAGAAAAAGGGAAATGAGGGCTAAGTTGGAGGAATGACTGATAAAACAGGTTAGGAAAAATGGATTTGGTTTCATCAAATCTCAGCAAAGATGGCAAATGGCCATAGCTTGGGAAGCCTTCTCCTAACACATTCTTAATGGATGGACTGGGGGAGACTATGTTCTACGGGAATTTTGCATTTTGACCACCTCATTTAATCCATTGGCTGAAATGTTTCCCTTCTGGGCTGGGTGTTTCTATATCTGGTCAGTTTTGTTTGCTTATGATGAAGTTAATTAATTTAGCACATGGTGCACATAGTAGGTTGCTTGAGGTTTTCATAGTCAAAGATATGACCATGCTGTGGTTGTCCATGATGAAAAATCCTGACTTAAATATTTCTACTGAAAGTAAACAGATGATTCTTGGAGAAAGACGCCAACATACGGGAGATGAATCTGAATAAAAGCATGCACTGAAGCTGAGCATGTGTATGGCTGGCACTGAAAGCTGTCCAACACATGAAAGGTTGAGGAAAGCTGGACACAACTCTCCTCTGAACCTCTCAGGAGTGCAGAGTTGTGGGTATCTCAGCATTCATAGAAGGGGTTCCTCCCATGTACCTCCATACCATAAAAGGTAAAGACATCCTGGCAGAATCCAGCAGAATAATTCCAAATTATGAATTCCACATGGGTAACTTGGGAGAATGGAGAGTGCTGTGAACGCCTCCAGTTTAACACTGTGCTGTCATTATATTTTTTAACTATTATTATTTTTAAAGAATCTGAGAGATTCCAGAAACAAACTAGGTCGCAACACCTAGAGGACTGCGTCCATAATGGACTGTAGATTCTCTGGGGCACAGCACATCTTTTTGTTCTCTGCTTCTATGGCATCCAGTCCAACGTGCTTGTCCATGACCTACCCTATTTGTCAAAGTAATGAAAAAAGGCTATTTTACAATAATAAAAGTTCATTATCACAGCAGAATGACAAATGACAGATGCCCAGCTCCCACTTCAGCTCTGTCTTTACACAACAATACATTAATTTGTAAATAACACATTATGATCTATGCTGCATCAGATACAATAATAAACATAGAAAGGACATTTGTTCTCCTCGGTATCCAGCACCAGGCACAGCTGTACAGAGCAATAGCAAAAACTTACGGGACATGAAGATCTTTCTGGTCCAATTTATCTGAAACCTTGGAAGCCTGTGTGTGGTGGATAAAGTCCAGGGTAGACACGTGCATGGTGGTCCAGGATGGTAAATGCACTGGATTTCGAGAGGGTTGTGCTCCACCCAAATGGATGTGCACCCGTGCTTTGACTTAGTGCTACTTAATAAGACACATCCTGGTTATGGTGCACAGTGATGATTTCTCCCCAACTTCTGTGATGCAGAATAAAGTGTTTTCATCTTTCCTGGGGGGTCTGAGAGCTGATGTGTAACTGAGATGACAACATGGGGCTGTTCTGGCAAGGCAAGTGGTATGAAAATGGATGGAGAAACTACAGGAAGAAGAACGCGTCTAAGGTTGTGGAAAATGATGTAGTAACATAGCTGAAGGCTATTGTAATGCAAGATGTTCAAGAAGAATTTCGGTTTAAATGTAAAAACGTAGTTCTGACATTTGCATTAATAATGTGACATTTACATATTTCTTAATGTAGCTTTTTTTGAACCAGAGCATAGCTAATGCTCACAGACGTCCACTGTCTTCTACTTCAGCATCATTTTGATATCTCCCCATGCCAAAGTATTGCAACAAATCTGTGATTACTCAGGACATCCATATGCTGTGCAGCGTGGCTATGAGGACCTCTGGCAAAACATTGGGAACACGGCCCACATTTTCTGATCCCCAAAAGCCCCACATTTTTATGCTACTCCCCATTTGGGGCTTGGGTGCACAATGTCATTGTAGACTAGTGATTAGTGGAGAAATGTGCTGGGAACAGGCAATATTGGGAGTATCCAGTGGAGAAATGCACAAGGAACAGGTGATATTTGGAGTATCCGCTGAATATCTGCCCCCAGTTCAAGGCTGACAGGGAACTATTGGAGAGAGTCCAACTGAGGGCTACGGGGATGATTAAGGGACTGGAATATCTCTCACATGAGGAAAAACTGAGATCCCTGGGGCTGTTTAGCCTGAAGAAGAGAGGCTGAGAGGGGATCTGATCAATGTTTATAAACATCTGAAGGGTGGGTGTCAGGAAGATGGAACAATTGGTCTCTTTTCAGTGGTGCCCAGTGATAGGACAAGGGGAAACAGGCACAAACTGGAACACAGGAAGTTCCACAACATGAGAACAGAGTGTGACAGAACCTGGCCCAGGCTGCCCAGAGAGGTTGTGGAGTCTCCTTCTCTGGAGACTGTCAAGACCCATCTGGATGCATTCCTGTGTGACCTTGCCTAGATGAACCAGCGTTGGCAGGGGGGTTGGACTAGATGATCTCTAGAGGTCCCTTCCAAACACCACTCTGTAAAAATAAAATAAAATCTGTAAAAGATGGTGAGTATGGAAAGGGGGATGTGTTCCAATGTTGTGTTGTGGGCCAAGCCTGGGAATTCCCTTTCCTGAGCAGCTCCTCAGCTCAGCTCTGCCCGCGCCCTCCGGTCTCCAACCCAGAGGAGCCACCGCGATTAAATGCAGTAAAAAGATAAACAGGCCACGCGAAACCAGCGCCCCGCGTTTCTCCCTCCTCCCAACTCCATCCCTTCCCTTATCTGTATTTATATTTTATTAATTTCTGAAGATGGCAGAGGTGCTTCCTCGCGCGGCGGGGGCCGCTCGCTGGCTGTCCCTCCGCGCCCCGCAGGATGCCCGGTGCAGCCATCACGGCTCCCTCGCCTCCTCGTCGTCCTTTTTCCCCCGTTCTCCCCCGTTATCTGGGGCCCGGTGAGCGGCAGGATCGGGTGCAGCGGGCCCGGCCCGGAGCTGCCGCCACGAGCCCCGCTCC
>VYZX01027871.1:7595-20845 GCA_013401335.1 Brachypteracias leptosomus | reverse complement strand
AAACCTTAAACCACAACAAACCTTTACTATTTTTTTTCTAATTGTAAGTCAGCACAATTCATCACAGCCATTGGGGATCATAATCTCAATTTTTTTTTTCTTGAAAACACCCAGATAATGTATTTAGATATTGTCAAATATTTTCAAACGTATTTCAGTAAAGGAAGTCATGAAGAATGAACCTTTCCTATAGACAGTTTCATTTCTGACAAACTGGAGTTTCCTAACAAGGACAGCTGGAAAATCTCAGAGCTATTACTAAAAGAAAATATACATAAAGTGTGTACTGAAGGAAGAGCAGACTTTCCATTTAGAAAAGAACACAGAGTCATCTTGGTTACACATAAGATTCCCAGTTCGCAAATCACAGTTATTCAAAGACTATTTGAACATAAATGTATGTACAAGGTACTAATATTGTCTTGCTCACACTAATGGACATTACTTCATTTCTCTTTCTTTAATCAATTGCATCATGTTCTGCATTAAGGAGAACACATTTTTCCTTGCTGTCTTCTGATAATTCCTTAATTTAAGGATCCCATTGCTTCTGCTCCCTGTGGATTGAATTCAGACACGATGTCATGAACAGCAGGGTCCTGTAGCTAGTTTGTGCAACATTCATCTAGGAACTTACAAAATAAATATTATTCAGGTGTAAAACAAGGAGGGGGCACAATCAAGAAGCAACGTGTAACATGGAGCGTGGTGTCCCAGTTGGTTTCCCTATCTTGATGCGACTGCTTCTGGGATGGTTTATTAGAGGCAGAATGTTTTACATAAACTATTTCCCCTCCTCAGAACACCATTATAGTTCCCACACATGCCACTTTCACCATGGCAGGATCCGAACACCTTCCCATAGTGCATGAAAGAATATGAGCAACATCTGTTGTAGGTAGTTTGTTCTTTGTCTCATCTTCTCCCTGGAGACAGAGCTGTGTACGTAGTCTATAGGGTTATAAATAATAGATTATTCCTCTCCACAGTCAAACTATGGGAAAATAAATAAACAAATGGCTTGATCCAGACTGAAATTTGTCTTGTTGGTTTTCCTAAGCAAAACGTTAAAAGAAAAGTCAGTGGAATATGAAACTTTCCATTCAGCTTCAGAGGAAATATTTTGGTTTTGAGGAGCAGACAAAAGAAATGGGAAATGAAAGGTTGGATTCATAAAACTTTGCTGAAGAAGAAGCTGGCAAAGGGAAGACCTCTTCATGCTTAGCAACTCAATGATTATAATACTCATCCCAGAACATGATATAATCAAGTCATTGCACATCTGGGTTCCAGATGACGCTCATGGATTAATTCATTGTTTAGGGCAAAATGAAGCAGTCTTAATGGGAGGAGGTGAAAGGTCAGAGTCTGACAGAGTCTTCTCCTCGGTGTTTATGGCAATTTCCTATGACAGGATATCCCCTTTTCTTGTGGTTTTACAAGGAATGACTGTTTTGCTTTCCATCCAAAATATATGGCAACTTTGAATAATGTATTAATAATTTCAGGATGACTGGAATCACAGTTATTCCAGGGGATATTTTATTTCAGAAAAAAGTTATATTTAGAGGGAATTATTATGTTTTTAGGTAAATCCTATTTATCTCCTGAGTCTTGGCTTATTCTTCAAGAGTTCCTACATGATTGTCACTTTTTAAGCAGTTGTTTACTAGTATATGGTAACTTAAACTATTTTTCATGTTGTATTTTTCGGTATGGTTATTATAATTCTCATGGCTCTAAATCAAAGAAACTCTTCACAGGGTGAATTCTTCCTAGGAGGGATTTTAATGCCAGACTGGATCAGCCATGATATAATTAGCACACCTTGGTGTTCCCATAAGCTGCACTGTTCTTTACCTCTAGCCAAGTGACACTCTGAAGTGTAGGAAATTGCTTCTTACTATTAAAAACAAATAGTTCTGTGAGCAGTGGAGATAATGAAACTTAATTCTTTTGATAGACCACGTTGCACCTTTTCTTTATTCCTGCCTTGCTTCCAAGAAGAACAACCTCAGCTCTGCCCTGTATCCCTTGGTTAGCCCCATTGCATTAGCAGCTGACTAACGAAAACATGAGTGTAAGGCTAAGGTTAGTCAGGAGCTCTTCATGTGCTCATTGCCCATAACTGCTGCCAAACAGAATGTTTACCAGCTGAGCTTTTTCTGCTTTTTCCTCACTAATGTCTTCTACCTGATTGCTGAGATTCACATGAATTTATTCTCTCTGAAATCAAAATGTTGGTCAAATTTGTTTGAAAGTGGCCAGTGTACTCAAAGTTTATTGGGATGAAAGCACTAACACGCAGGTAAATTCAATTGAATTCCTTGTGCTTGCATAGGTAAATAGTCTATAAAGGGAAATAAATTCAACTGAAACATTTCCACTCTCATCTACATTTAAAAAATAAATTACTTATTAGATTTCAGGAGCATATTTGTGGCACTGGAGGCTATAGTTTTTAGAGTTCCATTTTTCAACCATTAATGTCATTTAAGCCCCCAAAACATTCCTTGTTAAACTCAGCTTTCACTTTAGCTAGTTTAAAATGACAGATATAAAAGGCCACTCTCTTGATATGGTGAAAAAATACCCCCACCACCCTGTGGTTCTTGATATTGATGTTCAATTTTCAGGTCTTCTGGTCACTTCCTCTCTGACCCTGAGCAAGTAATTAGAAGATCTGTAGTAGGTCAAACTTCTGTTAAAAAACCAGGGTTCTCCAGGGGTTTTTCCTGTAACTTCCTGCAATTTAATCGTAAAATGTTTTCTTACTTTGTGAAGAACAAGGATATTTACCTACCAAGAAAGAAGTCTCTTAGAATTAAATCTTATTGCTGTGTTGCAATCATTAGTAATACATAGACTCTTGATCCTCTAGCTAGGATGTCTGGAAAGAGAAGGGGCAATGGAGAATGTATCCTAAGCATGTCAATCAAGACAATTTTGCTCTCCTTTTTCTCTCTCCATCTTCCCTTGAGCTTCACAACTGCATTACCTCAAAATATGTGAAGCTGATTTTATTATTATTATTTCTGATTTTTACCCTATGATTATTGCATATTTTTCAGGGCAGAGAGACTGTTATCCTAAAACAATAATCTTCTGGAAAAAAATTGGACAAAACATGTTTTAGTAGTCTATGGATTCCCCCAGCAGAGATATTTTTATTATGCAATAAGTACTGTGATATAGAAACAATGATAATATTCACTCTGGAGAACAGAGAGGTTTCTGCTGTTTCTAAATCTTATTTTAAAATACAAAACTCTCTAAATCCTTTATCTTTGTAGGTCCAGTATTTGTGAATCTCAGTTTGGATATGTCCTTGACTGCTCTCTGCTCAACACCTTTGAATTGTATTGCCAAACTAAATATAAATGACAGTTCCATGTTCACAAATACAAAGGGTCTCAAGTGTACTTTTTTTTTCACATTTACATTCTGATTACAGAAAGGCATAGTTTCCAGAGTTAACATCAAATATCCTCAAGCAATATAAATCTTAATTACTGTATGCTGGAAGCAGTACTAACAAACGCATGAGGTGCTTTACAAGGAAGTAAGTGTGTCCCTATGTACACGTAAAGAATTTCAGCAATTTCTTTCCTGCAGTTAACAAGACCTAAATCTGTTTAATGGTGAGTAGTCTCTAAGAAGCAATATAACGTGGATAATTATTCAGAACTTCAGATGCTATTCCTACTTTTCTTTTAACAGTGTTTTTCTGGAAAACATCCACACTAGACCTGACGTCTAGTGAACCAATGATCTATGAGTGACATTCATTCATATTTTGAAATTATTCATAGAAAAACTTAGACTGAAGTTGTGAGTCTGCATGATCCCGTATGCTGGGAAGTCAGGTGCAGAGATGCTTCAAAACTGTTCAGCAGAAATCTGTCACCAGCTCATTTATGCAGGAGAAAGGTTTAAGAAAAAGAACACTTGAAACATGTTAATCAGAATTTGTGTTTCTGCAGGCAGAGAAACCAGACAAAATGGCTCTGGAATTGAGAGTTGCACTGCCTTATGTTGGTAAAATTGGCTGAAATGTCACTTGTAATCAGACTTCCTTGAGCCTATCACCTAGAAATAAAGGTTAAACAAAAGTTACTAATTTCCTTCTAATCATTTTGCTTTTCTTATGGTTAGGACAATAGTTTTGTCTCTCTGGACCTGCAGGTAGTAAGAAAAGAAAGCTCTTCTTTACCCATCTTAGGGAGCTAGAAATGCAGGAGCAGCTTCCCTTCCCTGGGAACTTACTGCTCAGGCAGCATGGGCTCTGCTGGCACGACTGGTGCTGGATCACTACTCTTTGAGAGACACCTGTCTGCAGGAAAAGTGATAATAGGGGTGGAAGGGTGTTCTCCTGCAGATAGCATTACCCCAGCAGAGGAATATTTGAGGTATTCTTCAGGCAAACATAGCCTTAACCCAGCCCTTTTCACCACTTTGTTGCTACTACTGCACGTCTGACATTGATGCTCCTAATGGCCAGCTCTTTTCTGTGAGGAGGGCAGGGAGGATGCTCAGCATCCTGGGGAAGCACCAAGGCACAGAAATAACAGCAGAAGTTCAAACAGTCAAAACAGAAGATATGTTTTTTGAAGTTTCTATCCATTTTATTTTTTTTTTATTTTTATTTTATTTCATTTCTTTTTTTAATTTTATTTTACATTGAGCTAGAGAAGTAGGGACCAGTAATACTTTTGTCCTCAGTTAACCTCTTCTGGCCATTAGTGGCTAGTTGCAAGGAATGACAAATCCTATTTTACTTTAGGCAAGCTTCTATACAGTCCAATGGATGTTGATTAATCACCATAAAATATTTTTTCTAATTCTTCCTCAAAACCTTGAAGAGAACAAAAGTTCATCTACAGCAAACATTTATAGCCATTTTAAGTAATTTTATCCTTTTTTTGTCAGCAGACAGAACATGCTTCTCTGCTCTACAGCTTTTCAGCATCTCACTTAAAATAATAAATTGGTCCCTTCTGCTCTGGGATTGCCTGGTGAGATATAGGGATAAATAGCTCCTTAAAACCTCGGGACATTTCTCTTGTATCTTTGGCCTAATCCACTATCAATCCTGTCATTATTGTTCACTGAAGAAAATGTCGCAGCTAATGTACTCTATGGCCACAATTTTAATTCAAAATCACTGTGTGGACACTTCTTCTTTACTACAGGCTATATAACTATACATATAGAGACTTTATCCACACATATAAAAAATGAGCCCATTGAAGCTGATTGGGTACTTACATAAGAATGTCTTTGCAGGATGAAGTACCCAGCAACATATTAAATCCTTCCAAATTCCCCTCCAGCACCACAATGTATCCTTGCCACATGGACAACAATGGTGAGGCTCCAAGAGGGACAAAGGCAAGTGGTTTAACAAAGATTTACAACCTCGACATCTAGACTGTGCTTATCTAATGCAAACTGGATTTTATAGTTCTGCAGTGTAAGTAAATGGAATGTGATTGTTTTCATGAACCAGCATCGCTACACAATTATCAGCAGGCCCTCAAAATCAGAGGTGGCTGATATTTCAGGAATTTTCTGACGTTTTGGAAAAAAAAAATAGTGAAATAAAAGGGAGAATGTTTCCTTTAGATTTTGACCATCCCTATTTAAAACCTACAACTTGAGAAGATAAATTTAGCCTTCTCTATNACATTCTGTGATTCCATGATTTCTCTTTAGTATTTCCTACAGCGTCTCATAGTCTAATCCTTAATGGCTTGTAATTTAATACCTGCTATGTCAGGGGATTTGCTAGCCATTACTGCAGCTATTTCGGATGGTTGCATTGTAGCTCAGTCTGANCTTTATCCACACATATAAAAAATGAGCCCATTGAAGCTGATTGGGTACTTACATAAGAATGTCTTTGCAGGATGAAGTACCCAGCAACATATTAAATCCTTCCAAATTCCCCTCCAGCACCACAATGTATCCTTGCCACATGGACAACAATGGTGAGGCTCCAAGAGGGACAAAGGCAAGTGGTTTAACAAAGATTTACAACCTCGACATCTAGACTGTGCTTATCTAATGCAAACTGGATTTTATAGTTCTGCAGTGTAAGTAAATGGAATGTGATTGTTTTCATGAACCAGCATCGCTACACAATTATCAGCAGGCCCTCAAAATCAGAGGTGGCTGATATTTCAGGAATTTTCTGACGTTTTGGAAAAAAAAAATAGTGAAATAAAAGGGAGAATGTTTCCTTTAGATTTTGACCATCCCTATTTAAAACCTACAACTTGAGAAGATAAATTTAGCCTTCTCTATTCAGAATCTCAAGTAAGTGGACAGATTTAAGGACCGTTTTTTTCTTTTTGTCCTGTTCTCAGCTCCCGCTACTCTGAGGGGGAGTAGCCTGCTTAGAGTTTCTCAGGGTCAAGTGCTAAGACAAGAAGGTTTCCACTCTGTGAGCAAGTCTAATACACTGGTAATCATGTGTTTTGGGTCCACCTATCTTACCAACAAGGGATATGAGTCTGAGGTANGTAAAGCTTGGCAGCTCCAGCCCTGCACGAGTATCAACCTCTGCTTTGCCGTTGTCAGGCCTGAGGTAACTCAATAACAAAGTGAAACAGTCCGGTGCACTAGGCTGGATAACCATTTGGCTGGGTTTGTGGCTAAGCTAGTGAAATCACACTTCCCCTTGTATCATTTTCACCCGAAGATATAACAAATTGGCTTAGGATTGCTCACCTTGAGAAACCAGCCCAAGTTCTTGTTTTGTGAAGAAGCACAAAACTAAGCCAAACTGCAGCTCAGTTTCATCACCAACATTTTGCTGGGCTCTAATATTAAAACATTTTCTTTCTACTTTTATCTTTCAGTTGTCACCTTCCCTAGCAAGGCACCATTTTCTTTCATCAGGGCTTTAGAAATAGCGCCAATTTGTTTCCACCTCCTTTCTGTACAGCTGTGATCTTTAATCCCTGGTATCAATCTCTTTTTCTGTGGTTCCTGCCTCACTCTGTAACCCCTGCAACCTCGGAGCAAATGAGTCTATTTTTGTCTCTGGAGATTTGATGGCAGATAACACAGTTATTAGGGACATCTTTTTCTTGCTGTAATAATGATGATCCACCTTCAGTAATTTTTCCGCCTTCAGTAATTTTTCCACCTTCAGTAAATTTTCCGTGCCTAAATTGCCAGCCTGGCTGGAGGGACACTCGGACATGTTCTTCCTGGGTGCACAGATTTCTGCTTCCCCCCCACCCCCAATTTTTTTTCCTTCTTCTGTCTGAGATATTTATTTATTTCATTTTTTGTTTCATTCAATCCCCTGGTATGACTTATGCATTCATGTGTAACTTATAGCTGTCAACATTTACACTAGGCTGCTCAAATTTATTGCTGACCACTGAGACAGCTATAATTTAATTTTGGTCAAATACCTGAAGCTCTCTCACATTCCTACAGTACTGCTCTTATGCCAGGGCCCCAGGAAAGAAAACTCCACTGCGGCATTTGCAAAACCTTCCCAGATTGTGGCACAGGTTAATAGAGTGAGGTTGAATACACTGGGAATGACCCCATTATCTTTTTCTCTCTGATATACCAGAAAGACCATGCAGGAACACAACTGAGTATGAGTTGAGGAAGCAGAAGGTATCTCAGGTGATGATGACACTCAAAATTTATAATACTAGAGGGTGAAAGCCACATTTGTAAAATTCCACAGGCAACTTGAAGAACATTATATATAGGATGTGTGTGATCCATGAGATTCAAGTGGAAAGTTTCATGTAATATTTGAACTGCAATACCATGGATTATCTTCAGCTTCTAAGGGACACCAGTTATAGCTTTGGTTTGCACTCTCTTGCCCACTGATGATGGTTTCTTTATTATGAAAAGATGAAAGAAAAACAGAGAATAAGAACTCCGGTGTGGTGTTGTCACTAGCACCAGCCTATCAAGAACCTGCTACATTTCCAATCAGGCTGGCTGGTAAGATATTTTCTGAAAAATATCTGCTTTAGTTTGATTTAATTTTTTTTCCTCTACATCTTTGCAATCTTTTGTAAATGTCAATCTTCTTCACTGAAAAGAAAAAAAGATCTTGAAGAAGACTTCTTTTCTAAAAAGTCGTCCTCAACTTTCTGTCCAAACATGTTTAATGAAAAGTTTGTTTTGTACGTTGAATAAGTTTCCCTTGTTTAGGAACATATCCTTTAATACCTTCTATTGCTAAACCTGAAAATTTAGCACTCTCTGGAACAAGAACTTATCGCAGCCTTAAGTTTAGCCACATTGCTCTCAGATTCTCACCTGGTACAAGAAGGTTTTCCAAATATTTTGGTCACAGAGGACACTAAGAATCTCCATGCTTTCCCTCAGAACCATCACCACAGCCACACACATGTAGACAGTGCTGAACAAGTAATGCAAGCTGGAGCACAGGAAGTTTTGGGTAAACATAAGGAAAAACTTCTTCACAGTGAGGGTGACAGACACTGGAACAGGCTGCCCAGGGAGGTTGTGGAGTCTCCTCTGGAGACATTCAAAACCCGCCTGGACATGTTCCTGTGTGACCTGATCTAGGTGATCCTGCTCTAGCAGGGGAGTTGGACTAGATGATCTTTCGAGGTCCCTTCCAACCCCTAACATTCTGTGATGCTGTGAAACCATGTTGTTTGGCATGCTTCTATAGGCCCTGGTAGGAGAAACATTGCAAGAACCATTTCATGGTGCCTTCAGAAAAGGGAGATTGACAGCTGCACTATTTTGGGAAATAATAACTTGAGTAAATGCATTTCACTTTCCTTAAATTTCTAAAACTTAGAATATCAAAGGATACCTAGAAATCCCATATCTTCCTGCTAATACATTCTCATTTACCCATGTCCCTTGTTATTCCTTGTACTGCTTGGTTCTCTCTACTTAGAGCCAAGTCAAAACAGCTGGGTATGAGTCCTTAAACTCATTGTTAGGTATTATTGCAATTAGCCTGACCTTTAATTTAAACTCCACTCTTATTATGATAAAAATTTAGCTTTCAGCTTGTGCTGCAAATATACATGATGTACAAAAGTTAGACCTCCTTCTGAAGGACTTGGAGAAAGACTTCAGGAAGCCTTGAGCAACTCTGATTGCTTTCCACGTTCTAGTAGGAAGCACCTCATAGAGAAGAAAGCTTAATCAAGTCAGCCCAGGATATGACTGTAATATTTTCTTAGTAAAGCAGAGTATAGTTAAGAAAAATACAGTTGTGACCTGATTAAAGGAATTTAAAGGGTAAGTCTATTAAGTATTTAGTCAGAGGTGACTGAGTTTATTCTTTCCCTGCTCTGTTGGTTTTATGACTTGCTCTCCAAATTGTCAGAATAAAGTAAACTGTGACAAATCTTTTTCTTTCAGTTTTGTTTTGTTTTTTAGTATGTGTGTGGGTAAGGATAACTGAGTGAACTGTGCTTGGTGGAAAGGCAGACTTGAATCAGTCAAAAATTATTCATAAGTATAAATAAGACACTAGAAGAGCCCAGAGAAGCATATTTCTAGAGAAAAGACTCATCCAATGCAATAAGACTAACATCTGAGAACTTCTGCATGAGACAGTACTTCAACTCCAGAGACACAAACAAGTGTCACACAGATTTCACTGTATTCTTTCTTGGAGAGTTCAAGAAGACATAGTCTCTTAATATTTTCACACTGAGGTCACTAAAAATAATTTTAGTCTCTGATGGTGTACCTTTACATTGTGAATAGCTTTTGTCAGAAGTCAAACTTCAGGCAATTTTTAATATTTTTCCTAATTTCCTAGCTCAGAGAATCATAGAATCATCAAATGGTTTGAGTTGGAAGGGACCTTAAAAATAATCTAGTTCCAACCACCCTACCATAGGCAGGGACCTCTTTAACTAGACCAGGTTGCTTAAAGCCTCATCCAACCTAGTCTTGAACACATCCAATATTTCGGCATGTTCAACCTCTCTGGGCAACCTTTTCCAGTGACTCACCACCCGCATGGTGAAAAACTTCTTCCTAATTTCTATTCTAAATCTTCTCTCTTCCAGTTTAAAACCAATACCCCTTGTCCTATCACTACAAGCCCTTGTGTAAAGTCCCTCCTCAACTTTCTCATAGGCCACCTTCAGATACTGAAAGGCTGCAATGAGGTCTCCCTGTAGTCTTCTCTTCTCCAGGCTGAGCAACCCCACCTCTTTCAGCCTGTGCTCACAGGAGAGCTGTTCCAGCCTTCTGATCATCTTTGTGGCTCTCCTTTGGACCCATTCCAACAGGTCTGTGCTCCTCTTGTATTGGGGACTCCAGAGCTGGACACAGTACTCCTGGTGGGGTCTCACAACAGCAGAGTAGAGGGGGAGAATCCCCTCCCTTGACCTGCTGACCACACTTCCTTTGATGCAGCCCAGGACACGGTTGGGGCTTTCTCACTCATACATTGCTGACTTACGTTGAGCTTTTCATCAACCAGCACTTCCCAATCTTTCTCCTCAAAGAAAACTGAATTGATTTTTTTTCTCTTTTGCTTAGGTCCAATAACTCTCTCAACAGTGATTCTTCATTCAACATTTGGCTGGGAGTGGAATTTTAATTTCCTAATCAGCCGATGTGAGCGGTGCTGTTCAGACTTCATTTTAGCCATCTCAGAAATTTAGTAGGTTAAAATCATTTCTGTCTCAGTGGGATGCATGGCTCCTGATTCACATTTTCCAACACTGCAGTTGGATTATTGCCACTTTGCATTTGCAGCCTTCCTTGACCATCCATTGTATAAGTCCCAGGTTTGCACAAAATTCAGCATCTAGGATGGTCACTTACACACATCAGCTGGTCACACTGCAATTGAGGATGCTACACTGGCTTCCTGTCAAATGAATAATTGCATTTACAGTACTTGCATACTATTCACATCTTGTTCTCATCTCCACTTATCTCCCTGAACAGCTGATCAGTCACTGTCCTTGTAACTGAGACATCTAGTTGCCCTTTGTTAAAGATTTGAATTTTGTTACAAGTTGCTTCCCATCAGAGCTATGAGAAATTTAATATTTTTTTTGTTTGTTTTGGGTGGATTTTTTTGGATGCTTCATCTTGACTTCTCTAGCAGAAGTTCTGTTTAATTGTAATGTAGTTTAAGTGTATAATGCCATGTGTTGCTTCTGCATGAAGTGTGTTATATAAATGCAAATCAGCTAATTAATTCATAACAACAAGTATTATAGCAACACATTGACTGTCATGCTCTGCAGTTTCCAGCTGAACACTGTGTATATGTTTTGTTCGTAGAGGAGTTGCAGCAGGAGGATTAATAATTTTAAATCTAAGTAGCCTTGGCTGTTTATAAAGACCTGACATTGTCTATCTGAAGCCTGTACAGATTAAGGGACCAAAGTTTCTACTCTCAGCCCTAGTTGATGACTTTCTGTGTGAATGTGGGAGAAATCACTTCATTGGATGCTTTCAGACATCACCTGTTTGTGAAATGGGGACAATGATTCCTTTTCCCCTCTGAAAGGTACCACAGAGAGCTGGGGATAAATTGAGTTATATAAGTGGAAAGTACTGAATATGATATAAATTCTCAAAAAATCATACCAAGTCCAGCTTTAGCATTCTTTGCACAAGAATGTTACAGAAACTGGTCAAATTACACTAAAATTGCTCCTCTATTTCTCAACTGTTTGTAAATCCAGTCTACCTACAAGAGCTAAAATTCTCAGTTGTTACAGCAAGCTATATGTAAGCCAGTATCTGACACAAACAAAACACTCTCCCTTCCAAGACAGGCTTCATGTTAATAGTTAACAGCATGGAATACCAATCTTTGTCTTTGCTCAGAAATGCAGAATTTTCATTTAAAAATATTTAATTTTAAGCTTGTCACTTTAATGGTGAAAGTGCTCAGGGGAGTCTGAGTGCATGAAATTCCTTTCATGTGCTTTCAGTGGACAATGAAATCCACGGGAACACTGCTGTGTCTGCATTAAGGGTAAAAGTCTGACTGCTCAGAGAAGGACTTCACAGCAAGAGTTTTGTCACTCTTGGAAGAGATCTCTAAACAGAATTTCACAAGTAAAAAAATAATTTTTTGCTCAACTTCTCTGTGGAGAGTGTTGGTTAGTTGTTGAAAAAGACATAGAGAGCAACTGAAGACTTTAAAACCTTGAAGATACTCAGGTTTTACAAAGTTTGCAAGGAAAAAACATGCAGGCACTTTACACAAAATGCAATAAACTATCCCAATATTAGAATCTTTTAGAAAGTGTGGATGGAAATATTACCACTGATTTTTATACATCAGCTTCTCTGGTACAACAGCAGAATGGTTGGAATTCAAGCATTTTGGCTAATGTAGGGACAAAACAGCTTCATGAAGCAATTCATGAAACATTTCTTCTCTCCATTCCACATCTCTAAGCAACCACACATAGGCTGAGACCCCAAATCCCCTTCCCCAAAATAACGATGGTAACATGAGTGCAGAAATATCCTTCATTTCTGTAGCTGGATGTTTGCAGCTGAGTGATGCATGTTAGCCCTTGCACAGCTGCCAAGCCAGATTTGCCCTGCATCAGCTTCTCACAAAGAGCAGTCAGCAACCACAGCATACCAAGACATGAGATGTGCCTGGATCTAGAGGAAAACATTTAGAGATAAAAGCAGCATTGTCAATTGGAATTGTTTCTGCCATTTGTCCTCTCTTTCACCAGTACTTTAAACTCAGCATTGTTCCCTGCAATTCTTTCTAAATAACATCAGAAGACTCATCCAGGCCCCCCAAAGTGGTTTATTCCTCAACAGTCTTCAGAAACTCATCAGAACAAATCTCTTCTATCTTCATATTACCCAAGCTTTCCTCAATTTATCAGTTATTAATAACCACTCTCCAATATACCTTCAAAATAAGTGGATGCTTTATATGAATATATTTCTAAGGTTTGGCAGCTGATTAAATAGTTCTTTATGAACATATATCCTTTCTGATTATTATGTGCAAATGCGCTTGTGTATGCACATATAAATGCATATACACATATATTATACAGAGAACATATACAGCCATACATATTTTTCTATGCCTCACTGTTTCCATACCACATGTACAAACGGAAAGCAAATGCTTCATGCTTAGACACAGATATTTACTATAGCAAAGAGGAAGAAAAATGAAAAACAAACCAACCCACCTTAAATTGCCCAGTTATGGAGAAAATTACGAAGCGAAAGATTAAAAAAGACTTTCAAAAATA
>VYZX01027866.1:196-14611 GCA_013401335.1 Brachypteracias leptosomus | reverse complement strand
GCTAGACATAACATGGGTGTGTTATCAACAGCCTCTGGCTCCCAGTACTGCAGCATAAGGTTGTATGGGGAAAATCAGCTCAGACAGACCCACTACACAGACATGCAAATGTATGCTACCACATCAGCATGATGTTTTAGCACAATAAAACTGTTAACCCTTAAAAAACCCCTGGGGCTGTTCCATCTAATAATAGGAAACCCCTTCACATATATTCAGTATAAAAAAAAGCACTAGAATTCTTAAAGAATTAACGCAGAAAGGTGGTGAATGCTTTCAGTCCAACTAGTAACACGGGCATAGTGAACCTCAATGGCTAGCCTATGTCATCATTTATTGTATCTTGGGGCACTTAATGTGCTGCAGCCTGGCACAGTAATCATAGAATATTTTAGGCTGGAAGAGACCTCTAGAGGTCATCTCATCCAACCTCCCTACACAAGTAGGGACATCTCTACCTAGGTCAGGCTGCTCAGTGCCCCATCAAGCCTGACCTTGAATGACTCCAGGGATGGGGCCTCCACCACCTTTCTGGGCAGCCCATTCCACTGATCTATCACCCTCATGTTAAAGAACTTTTTTCTAATATTCAGTCTAAATCTATTCTTTCCAAGCTTAAAACCATTACTCCTTGTCCTATCATTACAAACCTTTTTGAATAGACCCTTGCTGGAGAAAGCAAGTCTGGGTAATAGTTGTAGCAAGTGTATTCCAATTTGACTCAGGAGAAATCTTCAAGGTGTTATGAATGTCTGTATAAACCTCTACAAGTTTGATAGCTATCAAAGATGTCTTTGAACAGATATGACAGCCTTACTTTATTTCAGTTTGAAAGCATGCTTTGGAATGTTGGTGGTTACGAAATAATCTTGAAATCATAGAGTCAAATTCCTGACTGAAATTTCCTTCACATCTTAGACATCCAGACTCTTAAGATGTTACCTGTGGCAACATAAAAACCCCCTGTTTTTCTAGTATAGAATTCTTCATTTAATGTATAACAGAGAAAATAGAACTAAGACTGCAGTACATAAGTTAAACTGTTGCTAACATAATGTTACATATCTTTACTAATTTGGGATTATATTTGAAGTATGAAAAAGGCATAACCACGATGCATTATCTGTCTTTCATTTATTGCATGAAAATATAGTCATCAGAGCTTCATTTTTTAAGTTTGCAGTGTCCTTTAATCAAAGGTGAAGAACTGCCAACAAATTCTCCACTAGCTTTAGAGACTTTGTGTGGTTTAAACACAGAGCAAGTTATGTTTGTTCTTATGTTGGCCACTTTAGCACATGAAAATTGTTGCATTACTTTCCATTTCTTCCTCTTAATTTTAATCTTACCCACCTTTCAATGTTAGTAGTTAAACAAAAACAAACAACACTGATGTTTGCTTGTTTGCACATCAGAAAATCTGAACAAAGACAATAAATCACTGTTTATTTCATTGATACCAAATGTGACTCATTCATAAGTAACAAACACATCACGTATAAAACTACTTAGTTTAACTCTGAGATGTTTATCTGTGAAAGGCTTTGAAATATGGTGGATCTACAAAGGTCCTAGGTATGGAAAAATTTTATGCATATGACATTAAATTACTTAGGTAAGAATTTTACCAAAGGTAGGACATTTAGTTTCCTCAGCTCTAAGGAGTTCCTGATAGTGATGAGGAAAGAAAAGGGTTGAAAAGTGCTGTGTAAGGACAATGGAACATCAATGACTTGCTTTTTGCTAAGTAACTTCCTACTAATTAAAATAATCCCATGCATATATCTCCCACATAGTAAGTGACTGTTGAATTCTACATAGATCATTCATATGCTGGATTCATGGTTGACAAGTCTCTGAACACTTAAATCCTATAGTGTCTTGGCTCTCAAAAGTAACCACTACTTTTGCACTAGTGGAGCTAGAATATTACCGAGGCCAGTTTTGGAACTGCAACAGGGGATTTCCATGGTTTACTTTCAATGTATATGTTATGTTGATACAAATTATTTCTACAAATAATTATCAAATCAATCTATTTTTAAAAAAAACTCATTCACAATCAATTCCTTCTAACTCAAAGTAAATATTTGCTATTATATATAGCACAGTATAATGCTGGACTATGTTCATAATATACTGCAAAACCTGTAGGATTGCCATGTCAAAATTTTAAACTGTTATAGAAATTCTTCTAAGAATCCAAGCACAAATACAACTGTAATGCTTATTAATATTTTGAAATACTCGTAGCAAATACCTAACTGGACAAATACTCCATTGATTTTCTTAAACTGATATTGCAACTATTACACATTTACTAAAACAAGGCTAAATGACTAAGCAAGTTACAAGCTGCTTTGAAAACTGGTATATACTATATTTACTATGAGGAATGAAATATACTTTGTACTATTACAAAATAAACTAGATAAGAATCTGTTTATGAGTCTTTTCCTGAAGCACTTAACCACTACCAACGACGGACAAATACTGATGTGTCCATGCGCCATGGTTTGAAGGATTCTATAAACTCATTTTCAAAACAACGATGAAACATACACAGTGTACATTACCTTTACAAGTGTGTAACTGGGACTCCCCCTGTCACTCAAACAAACAAGCAAACAAACAAAAAATCAGTGAATCTCAGCCAGGGAAGTGAGGTATTTTCCCCAAGTTCTTTCTAGAAATTTCTTCCATAAGCTGCTACTTTCTAGTATAATCCATATAGCATATTTATTACTTTAACAGGTGCATGGGCTTTGACCAAGGTCCACTTATTCTGCCTCTTATATAATCATATAAAAGATATTATGCCAAATGATTTGGAGTTGAAAACATCTTCCACTCTCAACTTAAATACAGACAGACTTCATAAATCTTATGCCAGAAAAAGCTAGCTGTCCTTACAGATGATTTTTTTTTTTTTAAATGAATGGAGATATGTGTCAATTGATCAATAAAGGAAGAAAATAGATTGAATGATATTCAAGAATTCTATGAAATGAATGGAATTGTTGCTCCTATTAAATAAACCACTGAGGATTTTGTTTCTTTGAAGATGGTGTTTTCATTGTTTCACTAATTTGTGAAAACTTCACAAGGGCAGGACAGATTAACAGTAGTCAGACAATGGAATAATGGCAATGAGCTCCAACTGTGTGTGTAGGTGGACAGAAAGTGTGAGAAAGTCTCCATTCCAGACAAAATGAAAATCTAAGAGATTAACAACAGATGAGTTGCTATTTAAGTATCTGTAGGAAAATACTGTCAATTAAAAATGGTGTGATCTAGCTGTCAACAGTGAAGAGTCTGCATTAGATGGTCCTATTGACCTCTTATGATACAAGCTATTCTAATAGTAGACCTATTTCCACTTTCCCAACAGCTTATCCTTTGTAAATGATCAAGCTCAGATATAACAAGCTCAAGCACCCTTATGGATGGTGTTTTGTCCTGGACATCAGTTTAAATGTCTTTGCCTGTAAGACCCATATTGTTAAATGGAAACTTCTACATGCACAGCATAATGGGAGATAGCTCATCCAATATTAATCCTAAACGGTAGTAGAGTGAAACTTCTGAAGTTAAATGCTATTTCCCATAAAACTATTGAGGCCATAAAAGCAGAGAATAGAAGAGGCCAAACACATTATTTCTACTTTATTGTTAGTGATTTTGTTTATTGAGAATACTGAAATGACTGAATTTGATCCTGGGCTGCTACTGCATATAAAAGAGGTTTTTAATTTTTTTTTTTAATTTTTATAAAGAGCCTCAAAGGGCAGGAGCATGTTAATTTTTTTCTCCTACTACTGAAAGTGAACCAAACTGGTTTTTAGGTTACATTTTACTGTTAATACACAAGCATTAAACTGAGAGTATATAGCATTAACAGAATATCTGACATCAAGTTTCAGAACATTATGACATTTCCTAACAAGAACATTGCATTTGCTTAAAATCATGTTCAATAGAATACCAGTACATTTTCAGACTGTCATATAACATGGATTGAGAAGAAAATATCATGACCTTTATGTGCATGCAACAGCAAAATAAAGTTCATTTGCGAACATAAACCAGCATCTGTTATTGATATGGAAATGCTTCAATGAATGAAACTCACTTCCAAACACAATTTGAATTTGACAGACTGCATTTATGCCCCATTTTTAAGTTACTGTATTAAGAAACTCTCTAAATTTCAACACATGTATTCATTTCTGCTTTTTGGCTTATGATGAACTTAAAATCCTATAAATATATAGGGAGAAATATATCACAGTAACAAATTGTTTGAAAAAATGAGTGACAAACCTGAAGAAGTAACTCCTGAGTCTGTTTTCTTACACATTTTAAGACAGGTTTCAGGATTAATAAACTTCACTAATTTCTCACTGCATAAAGTGAAACCCACTACCCACTGGTAACTTACCCTTTTCTGCTCTTTAATGTATTCCATCAGTTCCTCCCTCGTCTTTTTCACTGCTTCTTCAATTGCCTTTTCACTTCGTTTTTGCTCCTCCATTAATGCTTCCTTGACAATTTCCTTTTTAAAAGGAAAACATGCAAGTGTAAATATGAAAAGGATTTCACAAATGTCATACAGGTCATTCCTTTATTTTATCATGACCTTTATTTTATCATTCGTTTCTCAATCATAGTTATCCTTAATGTATGTAATATCTTCACAAAAATTTATAAATTCAGTACTTTAATCAGTAAAGGGCCTAAAGAAAAGACAAATAATCAGTTTAAATCTGTGTTAATAGATACACAATGTTCCCTGAAAGCAGAAGAAAAGGAAGTAATACAGGTATTACATTTCAACAGAAGCTGGGATGTACTAGCTGCTATTAATAGAATAGGACTATTGCAGTTGGAAAGGACCTAGAGTGATCATCTAGTGCAAGTGCCTGACCAATTCAGGGCTCAAAAGCGAAAGCATGTGATTAAGGGCATTGTCCAAATACCTCTTAAGCACTGATAGGCTTGGAGCATCAACTGTCTCTCTAGGAAGCCTGTTCAAGTGTTTGGCCACCCTCTCAGTAAAGAAATGCTTCCTAATGACCAGTTTAAACCTGCCCTGGCACAGGTTTGAACCATTCCCATGAATACTATTACTGGATGCCAGGGAGAAGAGCTCAGCATCTCCCTCTCCAGCTCCCCTCCTCAGGAAGGTGTAGATAGCAACGAGGTCACCCCTCAGCCTCCTTCTCTCCATATTGCATGTCTGTTCAGAATTTACGTAAGGGCTGTTCTAACATCATGGTAAGCTGAGTCCTAATGACAATAAATTTGTTTCCAAACTTGAGAAGCCAGTGGCATTCTCTACACAGTAGTAAAAAGCAACAACGGCTACCTGCCCACCACAAAAATTAGCATTACTCTACATCAAATCTGATTCAGTACTAGAAATTCATCACAGTAGAGAAAGCCAGGAACCACTTCTTAAAACGTCTTTATCACCTCCAGTACAACTTATCTGTGTAAGTTACCAGCTTATGAAACAACTTCCTGAACCAAAGTTACTGTCCTAAAACTTAAGTCCCAGCATCCCAAAGTCATTCATGAAATAAATAATGACATTATTTAGCCAAGTGTTTTGTTTTCAAAATTCAGAAAAATCAAGTGACATACATAAGATTCCTGAAAATGAACCATACAAAAAACTTAACATTTTGAGAAAACCACAAAACATTCAATATATTTAATCACACAACGTTAGATGATTTGGAGGGGAGACAGAGTGTCTCAGAAATGAGGTAGTGGCCTTTGCAATTCCTAGGATTTTGTGCTAGATATCAAAAAATGGAAATAGCAGAAACACTAGTGGTGCATCTGCAGAATGAAGTCGAGAGTTGTGACACACACTTCTATTAATGGTATCAAAAAGCTTACTTATTCACATTTAGCATAAACAGTAAGCTGCAATCAGAATTTCATGGGATGTAATTTATTTTTCTTTTTAAAGAATAAAAATATAGTGTATTTGTATTCTTCATATCTATTCAAAAATATTACTTCTTCAGAATAAAATGGGTTGGGTTTGGTTGTTCTTTTTTGGGCAAGAAGCTCCACAGTCCTTCAAAAATATATGTGTGAAAATTGGAGGAAAAAACCTGTAACTGTTGAAATATTCATGTAAATTGTAAATAATGTTGTTACTTTTTTTTACATTACTTTTGTTTTATAATGCCTACTAAGCAATACAGTTTGTACACAGAAAGTAAAATTAAAAACCATTTTTCACCACATTGGTCAGAAAAAAGATAAGAATAAAGGAGAGCTTAATTTATTTATTTTATTTATTACAGAACTCTGGCAAGACTAACAGAAAAAGTAGCAAAAAGCAACTTATTATAGAATTATATTCTCATGTCGCCATAATTTGTCAAAAGGTCCTCAAATACTGTCTTGTATTAGAATGGAAAAAAATCCCATCATTTACTCCATTAAATTCTTAAAAGCAAATAACAGAACTGATAAGGTGCTATGTCTTACTATGTAAAAAATGTTACATGAATAAAATAGTTACAATCAATTAAAGTATGTTAACTTTCCTTGATATTATGCCACTTAAAACAGAATATGAGCAAAAGTCCAAGTAAAAATACAATTAAATTCTACAAGTCTATTAAAAATGCAAGAAAACAGAAACAACCAGCAATAATTTTATGAAAGACTATTTTATTACACCAAGATTAAAAGAAAAATAATAAAATTGAAAAGAATTCCATTTGCAATGGCAAGTTCCCAAAATTAAGACCAGTATTAAATGTCTGAAGAATGCCTATTGAGGCATTAAGTATAACATAACTTATTTCAAGAGCAAGAAGTTGATTAAAAAAAAGTTATTTCCCAACATTTTATACTCTTATTTTCTTCCTTGTAGTAAAACAAATATTACTGATTACTTCTATACTACTAAATAAAGAAGTTGTCTTAACTTTTTATATTCTTTTTTTTTTTTTGTCTTTACCACATACATAATACTTATAAGGTTTTATAGTAAGGAGATCCAAGACTTCTCTTAGGTTCCCTAGAAATTCCCCAAAATGGAAGATTTAATAATTCAGCCAAGTCCTTTATTGTTTTTCAATGTCTCACTCTATAGTATAAATGTAAGGTTTTGGTATATATTCTCAGCATCCAGCAGTGCAGAAAAAATTTGAATAATCCCGAATCAGTGGGATATTCCAAAATCCCAGTATTTCAAAAAGCAAGTACTTTTTTCAAAAGGTACTGGGAGCAGCCAGTATGTTGTACAACTATTCCCATTTCTTTAATCCCTGTGCTTTCTTTGGTCTTATACAGATTTTCTAATTACACAGTGGATGACTCAAAAATTGAGTGAGAACAATTGCCATACCACATACTAAGTTTAATTTTAAGTGAACATAGTAAACAGAGCTTTAATTTAGGAAAGCCTTTGCAACACTGTTTCCCACAGCATTCTCCTGGAGCAAGTGGCTGCTCCTGGCCTGAATGGGTGTACTTTTCATTGGGTAATAAACTGGCTGGATGGCCAGGCCCAAAAGTGTGGTGGTGAATGGAGTCGTATCCAGTTGATGGCCAGTCACAAATGGTGTTCCCCAGGGCTCAGTATTGGGGCCAGTCATGTTTAATATCTTTATCAGTGACCTGGATAAGGGGATCAAGGGCACCCTCAGTAAGCTTGCAGACAACAAGCTGGGCAGGAGTGTTGATCTACTTGAGGGTAGGGAGGCTCTACAGAGGGACCTGGACAGGTTGGATCAATGGGCCAAGGCCAATCATATAAGGTTCAACAAGGCCAAGTGCCGGGACCTGCATTTGGGTCACAACAGCCCTATACAACACTACAGGCTTAGGGAAGAGTGGCTGGAAAGCTGCCTGGCAGAAAAAGACCTGGGGCTGTTGGTTGACTGCCAGCTGAAGATATGCAGTGTGCTCAGGTGGACAAGAAGGCCAACAACATCCTGGCTTGTATCAGAAATAGTGTGGCCAGCAGGACTAGACTCAGCATTGATGAGACCACACCTTGAATACTGTGTTGTGTTTTGGGCACCTTACTACAAGGAGGACACTGAGGTGCTGGAGTGTGTCCAAAGAAGGGCAATGAAGCTGGTGAATGGTCTAGAGCACAAGTCTTATGAAGAGCAGCTGAGGAAACTGGGGTTGTTTAGTCTGAAAAAAGGAGGCTGAGGCCCTCTTGCTCTCTACAGCTTCCTGAAGGGAGGTTGCAGCAAGGTGGGGTCAGTCTCTTTTCCCAGGTAAGAAGGATGAGAGGAAATGGCCTCAAGTTGTGCCAGGAGAGGCTCAGATTGGAGATTAGGAAAAATTTCTTCACAGAAAGGGTTGTAAAGCGCTGGAAAAAGGCTGCCCAGGGAAGTGTTTGAGTCACCATCCCTGGAGGTATTTAAAAGACCTGTGGACGTGGTGCTTAAGGACATGGTTTAGTGCTGGACTTGGCAGTGTTAGGTTAATGGTTGGACTCGATCTTAAGGATCTTTTCCAACCGAAATGATACTATGATTCATCCACCATATTCTACTTAATCAAAAGAAGCACTGATGTATCTTGCAAATATATAAACATTTATTACTTCATAATAAAATATTAATGTAGGGTAAACAATGGAATCAAAACTGAAAATCACTATTTCATATACATATTGACTATATTCATCATCTGAAAATTATCCCAACAGCCACGGTCTACCATGACAACATTAATGAAACAGATAATGTAGCCATCAGACTGGATAATCTCATATAATTGTAGACAAAGACTTGTACTTAGTGGGCTTCATCCCAACATTTGCATTTACCAGACTCCTGGTAATACTCCAGAACACTTCTTTTGGGGGATTAAACTTCACCAGCAATGCTCCAGGATGAATCATACAGTTCTGTTTCTCTGTGATTTGAATGCCTGCTTCTCAACTAAGTTTAAACATTATTCTGCTTGCTAAATTCAGGAGAAATGAAACAGTACAAGGAAACACAGCTTTCTCCTTGGGCTTACATCTTAAAAAGCAGACAGTACAACCACCAAAAACACTATGGAAATGGCTGATTTAGTTTGCACTGACCCTTAGACTCAGCTCACAATGGGCAAACAGACCTCTGTGTAACAATGACAACTGCCTCAAGACTAAAAAGAGACAGCTTTGCTGTGGTATCAACGAACTGGGAAGAAAACTCCTTTGTATTTTCCACCTAGTTTTCAGAAGGCTTCAAAAAGCAAACATCATACAACAGCCAGTCTCCCAGCCAACTCAGTCATGCATTTTTACCCCGTCCTTCAAATTAATCAGTGATACTAGTTTCTCCTGTGAAAAGCATCTTCACTCCTTCTATATGGCCTTTCATGAACTGCTTACATCTGTTCTCAAAGTCACCATCTGTGTTCACTCTATTTCTGTCAGTCATTAGAGTAAATTATCAACTGATATGAAGATTATTTAAATTCTGATATTATCTATTACTACTGTTTTACAAATTCTTAGCTATATGTACATCTTGTCACTGTATGCATTGACTTTTCCTTCATCTCTTTCTTTTCTCGTTTCTGTTACAGTATTGTCTACTGTTAGATTTTATCCTAATTTACATTTTGGTTGTAAAACTAAAAAATGGCCCTTATTTCATCTTTAGCTAGAAAGGGTACAGCATTATTTGAGGCTTTTAGTGTTGTTTGAATAGATTCAAGAAAGTAGGTAAGCCCAGGTTTCCATAAGAAGCACACCACAAATTGCACTTCAGGTGCAACTCTTTTTTTTTTTTTTAAAAAAAAAAGAAATCAGATCAGAGTATAGAGTACTCATTATGGTCGCAAAGTTAGCTTGTTTACGGGACTTTATATACTACTCTATATGTGCTTGACACCAGTCAGAAGATTAGAATACCTAAAGTTAATATATTTTCAAATCATATTCAACAATATATTAGGAATCACAACTATGTAATCACAATATATATATCTGCATGAAGAGAGAACGAAAAAAGAGTCTACTGTATGTAGCGGAGATCTCCAGTCACTACTTAAAAAAAAGAAAGCCATAAGATAGTTTGAAATTTTATAGGAAAATTCTTTTGTTTACACACAAGGATCAGGTGGCAGTACTAAATTTTATCTAGGAAATGCAACCACAGACTGCAATGTTAGTGGTTTTCCAGAAAATAGTAACCCTCAAATTATAATGTCTGTGGTTATAAACTACTACAAACTACTTCTGAAGTCAGACATGGTTAAAATCTGCATGCAGTGGACTACTTCTTTTCCAGACTTTGCAAGCTGATAAACTGATCTAATGGCAGGGATCTTTTGCCACTCAGTGCAACTAAGTTGTGTGTTGCTTCACACACTCAAGATTACACAACATTTTCTTTTAATGAAAAATGCATTTCTGCATCCCCATGGCATCACCGTGGTCTCTATAAACACTGGATACACTAATGTTTCTGAAACAAGGGGGAAAAACAAGAAGAAGGTGAAACCAAAAATAATGGTTGGATATCCTCTTGAGAGAAAAGTAAGCAAACGTTCCCTCTGAAAGTTGACCAATAAAGGCAATAGGAATTGAAGAAAATGTCCTTTGAAAAGCAAGTTCTTCTTCAGCACATTATGTGGTATTATATCATCTATAGCCTATTTGGGTAGGAATCATGATAGTGAGGAAAAAAAAATCCCCAAGCTTCTTGTATGAACCCACAAGGTAATAAACATGAACAGCAATGTTAAGACAGTACAAGACAGTTGCTGAAAAATTATCCATTTTTCTTCCAAAGACTAACACTCTCCCACCCAATCAAAATCCTACAAAGTCTAAAAAAGTTATTCCTGTAACTGTAAAAGCAAATATGACATTTTGCTGGGTACTTGAGAAATACACAAAAAAAGGAGTATTTCAAACTCTGCTTCCCCCAAAGGGTTCTGTAACCTATGTAAAAGATGAAACAAATAACAAATGTATGAAGAAAGACTGATAAACTGATAATATTTTGTATTCCCTTAACTGGCAATGCACTCAATGCTCCGTATACCATAGATGAGAAGAGTTTTGAAGATGTGTTTAAGGAAATGAAATTAATATTGTATGTCACATGAAAATCCTCCGAAGTACAAAACGATCACAAAAGAAGGGACAGCAATGCCAATATTATGCACATTTTATAGGTAAAAGTTGATCTTCTAGTAACAAATACTATAAATAGAGTGAACAACAATGAGAAAGAGGCAAAAGCAAACTCTGAAGCAGACACAAAAAGCAGCTTATAGCCTATTTAACAAAGAATGAGTGATGGAAAGCCCAAAGTAAAGGGCTGGAAGTGATAATTATGGCAAGTATTCTGAAAGGACAAACTATAATTGTTAGGACAGTGAAAAAAGATGAATTAATACAAATACAGGAAAAGCGGGAGCTTGGATGAAGATTGTACCTATGTTTTTAGATATGATATGTCATCTCTTACAGGTATGATATTTAAATGATCAGCACCATGTAAACAATTATATTTACAATTAGATCTGCAACAAAACCACAATATGAAACATGATTGGTGTTGAAGGTGACAGAAAGTATCTGCAGAGTGGGGGAAAGACTAGGAAACCTACTGAACTTCAAGGGATAGTGATACATTCATAAAGTGATATCAAAGAGATTTACCAGTGTTTTTAGTGTATACAGAAATAGTGCTCAAAGTGGTCACTGAGGAGAATGTGAGTTAGGCTTTCATATTTGATATGAGTCAAGAGGCAACCTTGGAAAGAACTCATAAAGCAACTACCTAAACCTAGGAAGACAATAGTCACTGATGCTGCTGAAGCATAGTATCATGGAGTACCACTGAAAACTACTGCCAAACAGTTACCCAGTGGTATCGTGACTTTCCACAACATAGGGGTTCCCAAACTAGTCTACCTCCTGCCTTGCCAAAATTATCAGACTGACTGTTACATCACATAGAATCAAGATGCATGGTAAAAAAAAAAAAGATTATAAAGCTAAGAAAGGGCCATTCTACAGCTAATATGTCTGACTGAAAGAGGAAGAAATAGGTTTTTTTTACAAACTTTTTTATTTATTAGTTTTTCCAACCTTAAATGGTTAAGGGCAATGAGGAAAAATATTTAGACAAATAGTAATTTTCAACAAAATTTACCAGCTAAGCAATAGTAGAAAAGAAACAAAAGTCAGTTCTTTAAGTATACAGTCAAAGTCTTCATGTTTTCACTTACATATCTTTTGTTCACTTACATATGACTGAGTGTGGAAATCCTTGCGATTTTCAATACAAAATTGATTCAGGCTTGCCAAAACTATGAACAGAAGCTCTCCCTCAAGCAGATGAGCATGAATACTAAAAAAGTTTCAATAATGTAATATGTAAGTAGTCATTAATTTTTTAGGATAAAGCACCATGTGTTCTAGATATTTTGCTTTTACCTTCTAAGCAAATGTCGTATATTGGTATTCATAAATTCTCACAAAACAGTAAACGTACTTTAAAGCCCATATAATAGAGAAGAATCAATTTTTTTTTCAACTTTTTAGATGTTTGCCAGTAAAATTATACAAACACAAATTAATTGTTCTGCAACGAACATCACCACATGAACCTTCAGAAGTGAGAACATACTCAACTGTCTGGAATGCTTAGAGACTTTCTTAGCAAAGACTATTAGGAAAATCACTTTGTTTTCCATAAGACTTTTAGTTAACTTTTCTTGAAAAAATATTTTTTCTTTCTGTATCGGAGTATATCTCAGTTGTGGCTTGGCTGAATGAAACACTGCAGCCTCAGTTTTCCTGAAATACTTTCCCATTGGTAAGATCATTTTGCCTTGGTGCTTTTGCTTATGTCCAAAAAGAAGCAGAGTTTATGTTAGTTCTTTTAATAAATTAAAGGATTTTGGTCCCTAATTATTTGCAGCCTTTAGAACACTTGAGTCTCTAATATATCTGCTGTGTGGATTATGGCAATGATGAATACAGTCTCTTTTCCCTTGAGAACTGGGGTAAACTACAGTAGATTATACATAGTATTTTAAATCTAAGCCTTCAGGAAATGACAAAGGCGATTCTTTGTTTTGTGTGCTTTAGGAGAGTTATTAATTTCAAGCTATGACATGGACCTAAATTTCCAGGGCTCACCCTGCAGCTGCCATCTTCCATTTTACTTTCAATTAATTTTCTTTAAAAAAATACAACTGTGGTGCATAAATTCTCTTTAGCTACTTCTCACCCCTCCCAGTTTCACCTCATTTATGTAATTGAGTTTAGCTTTGCAAAATGATAACAACTAGCATGCAGAGAGTTCTATGCATGATAGCATGACAGCTACAGTAGCTACTAATATAGCTACTCTGCATTGCCCACCAATTATAAATGCAATATATCATCCTTCTATTTTATCAAAAATTCTATGGTTCTCATCATGCTATATCCCCAAAGAATTTTTGGATTTTAGTTTTTTCAAAGACTAAAAATAAGTGGAAAGAAGATGACAATGGGGAGCCCTGTCCATTTTTTTTTTTTTTTTTTTTTTTTNTTTTTTTTTTTTTTTGCTGAAGTTTATAGATGTACCCAAGGAGCTTCACAGCAATTTTGAATTCTGAGGAAAAATCTGCTTCCGCCAAATTACCTGTATAGTTTCTCCTTATCTAGAAGGTAACCATTACTTTATTCAAATAACTGTTCTGTTAAAAACACTCTAGTGGAAGAATTCCACCAAGCATTCCTCTCCACACTGACATCTACCAGACATCTTAAACTTTGCAGGGAAGTTGTCACTGTAAAAAACACCATACAATGTATTGAAATTAGAAAAGAAAATACTGGAGACAGGCCAGGCTACATCTAGCATGCTGAATATATGAGTTCCTCACCTATAATGACTTTTCAGGGTGTTGTAAAGGGATCATGAGGTTACTTTTACATACAAACAATGTCTTTCAAGAAGGGGAGATTATTCTCCCTGATTTAAAATGCAAGCCCATTCTCCTCAAAACTAAGAATCCACTTTTGAATAAGAAAAATAAAAGGTCTCTTTTAAAAAAGCACTAAGCACCTGGATAACACATATATAAAATCTGAAGATGCTACCAGTCTCAGCCAAAAGGAAAGACTTTTGGACTTCTAATACCTTACAGCCTCCTGAGACAGTGCTCTAGAAAAACTTTTACCATATGCTTGGTGATGTAATATATCTCATTTATCCCTTCAGAGTTACGAGGCTTCAAAGAATAATATTTTCAATTTAATTAAAAGTCCTATGTCTCTAGGTAAAGACCCCAAGTCATCGCAACAGTCAAAGCTTTCAGGAAAACAACTGCAATATTCATTTTACTTTAATCCTTTATTTTCTTAAAAAAAAAAAAAAAAAAACAAACAAAAAGAAATGTACTCAAAGTCGCTACCAC
>VYZX01027864.1:0-10103 GCA_013401335.1 Brachypteracias leptosomus | reverse complement strand
ACAACCCCAACTCTCTCAGTCTTATCAGTCTAAGATGTTTGCTGGTGATACAGGTTCCTGGTTACTGAGATAGGCACAAATGAAGTTGTCACCTCTCTAGAAGTATCCTTGCTTTTTCTGCAGAACAAAGTGGAGCTGATGGAGCTCTGGCATTAACCTGGCCCATGCCAGTGTCATGCATGTAAATCAGCTGCAGCAGATGCCAATGGGGTGGTTAGAAAATGAGGGAAGCTCTGGGTGAGGGTAAATTGTCGAGCATCTCAGGTGACTTTGTGGCCCTGAGAAAATCCATTTGTTAAGACTTGAATTTGCCTGCTTTAATGATGTTGCTCCTGTCTCACGTCCCTGCAGTTTCTGTGATGGATGAGGAGGAATTCTCCAAGCTGGAGCCTCCAAGCCTCCTCTCCCTCTGTTGACTTAGCTCATTACCAACACAGTGAAGATACCAGAGTCTAAGAAGTGTCTGTTGAGTCTGTTCACACTGGAAATTTGCAAAGATTTACAGCTTGGCCAAATTTAAGTAATTTATCTTTGACACAGCAAAAAAGATATACCTGCCACAAGGATCCTTCTCTGCCACTCCCACTTCCCTCCTCTCTTTAATCTCCTGCTCTAAGGTGTGACAGGATTGCAGCTTTTAGTGAAATGGTGGAAGGAATATTTTAAAGGGGAAATCTGTGACTCTTTAATCTCATTTTCCTTCCACTGCTGGTGTAGTTTAACACAGCTGGCTTTAATCCTGTGAAGATCTGACCTGAAATTTGTAAATCCTAGATAACAGTGTGGTTTAGTGTATTACAAATGCAAATATTAGCATATGCTGTTCCACCACCACCACACGCTGCACTAGAAGCTATTAAGTTGGTTGCCCACGAAAAATGCAGAAGATGAAAAACAGATGTGATGCTCCCTGTAATAAACTGGGGGGGGGAAACCCCACAGAAAAGGAATCTCATCCTCACATCACAGATGAAGCCTGCATGGCACCTGTTTTGATGTGGGTTAGGTTGCTTAAGTCCCTAAGGCTGAAGTAGTGACCAGTTGCAGCCAACACACTAATCCTATGTTGTGTCACAGAAACCACCGAGATGTTTGTGATTAAGTAAAAGGCAACTTTTGACCTGCAAGTTCAACTGAAAGCTTTGAGGAATGAGCTGAAACAGGCCAATTATCATCTGCTGTTGGTAGATGTTTTTCCGTAGTTTGCTCCAATACTTGGTGACTCCGGTGTTGTCAGTCAAGGGTGAACCTGCTAAGCATCATTAGAAGTTCTTCTGAGGTTTCCTGTATGGCTTATACTAAGAGCTGGTTTTCCACCTCTAAACATATGAATATCGACAGGAACCCAAAGAGGATCAGCTGGTAGAATCTGAGTGTTGATATATTCTCCCTCTGTACTCTGCACTGGTGAAGCGACACCCAACGGAAAAGGACCTGGGGATGTTGGGCAACAGCCACCTGAAGACGAGCCAGCGTGTGCTTAGGTGGCCAAGAAGCCACCAGCATCCTGGCTTTGATCAGTACTAGTGTGGCCAGCAGGACTAGGGCAGGGATTGCCCCCCTGGAGTGGGCACTGGGGAGGCCAAACCTCAAATACCAGGTTCAGTTTCAGGCCCGTCCCTCCAAGAAGGACCTTGAGGGGCTGGGGCATGTCCAGAGAAGGGCAACAAAGCTGGGGAAGGGTCTAGAGCAGGAGTGTGGTGAGGAGCAGCTGAGGGAGCTGGGGGGGTTGAGCCTGGAGCAAAGGAGGCCTTCTGACTCTTCACAGCTCCCTGCAAGGAGGTTGGAGCCAGGTGGGGTTGGACTTTTCCCCCAAGGAACAAGTGATAGGACAAGAGGAAACAGCCTCAAGTTGCTCCAGGGGAGGTTTAGGTTGGAGATGAGGAGAAATGTCTTGCTGGGCAGGGTTGTGAAGGGCTGTGCCAGGCTGGGCAGGGCAGTGGTGGAGTCCCCATCCCTGGAGGGGTTTCAAAGATATGGAGATGTGGTGCTGAGAGACACGGTCTAGTGGTGCCCTGGCAGTGCTGGGGTAATGGTTGGACTTGATGATCTGAAAGGTCTTTTCCAACCTAAAGCAGTCTGTGATTCTCTGATTTCCTCAGAATCCCACATATTTGATTCTCTAGCACTGCAGCACAGCTCTGCTCTCTCATGCTGACAGTCCCAGCCCTGGCAGGTACTGATGTTCGTGTCTCTGGACATGCAGTGAGAATCAGTGATGCTACAGGCAAAGCACAGTGTGGGATGAGTGACAGGTGAGGAAGCTCAGCTTCCCAAGGGAAGGTTTCACAAATCTATTAGAAAGGACAGATTTCAGATTCTCCCTGTTTGCTGAGAAGGCAGAGAAAAGTGGCAAGGACTTTCTATACCTAATAGTGATTTTTTTTTTTTTCTCTGAGACATAAACTAAAGGTGAGAGGAGATTTTGATTTATTATTTTCTGGCTGAAAATGTTCAGCACTCTGCACTCCTTGTTTAAAATACTCCAGTAACTCTATGGCAAGCTTCAAGAACCCAGAAGATATTGGTAAGAAATGCCTCGCCAGGAGGTGCAAGACACTCCATATGGGTAACAAGTGAACTTAATATAGTATTAAAGGGGAAGATTGTTCCCTAGCTTGTTTCAGTAAAATATAGAATCATAGAATTGTCAGGGTTGGAAGTGGACCTTAAAGATCATCTAGTTCCAACCCCCCTACCATGGGCAGGGACACCTCCCACTACATCAGTTGCTCACAGCCCCATCCAGACTGGCCTTCAAAATGTCCAGGTATGGGGCTTCCAGCACCTCTATGGGCAACCTGGGCCAGTGTCTCCCCACCCTCCTGGGCAAGAACTTCTTCCTAATGTCTGAAGAACTTCTTCCTAACGTCACATATATAAAAATATAAATATATTTAAAAATACAGATAGATAGATAGGTCCAAGAGCCAAATCCTTCCAAAACTATTCCTACAAGAGAATGACTGTCTTTGCAATGAGTCCATCCTGGAACAATGGGGTGATATGACGTGATAGGTCACTCAAGCTGATTTGACGGTCTTGATTTGTTCTGAAGTTCCTTGGTATTGGTTTATAACAAGGCTCTAAAACTGAGAGAGAAAAAAAGACAGCCTGTTCCTGAAGCAGAACAAAGAGCTGCCGTTCATCTGATGGAGAAGAGTCGCCAGCAAACGGGCTCTGGAGAGAAGGAAGACAGGCCAGCCAGCTGGTCTTGCTAGCAGAGACATCTGGTCTCGTACACTGTGAGAGACATAGATTGAGTTCACTGGATTAAAAAAAGAGAAGAAAAAACCCTGATTTTTTACTCACTGATTGCCTGAAATTCTATCAGTACTAATTGGGAAGCAGGGAGGGATCTGCTTGAGTATTGAATATATTGAGTATCAGGTGAGGGTATGTATGTTAAGCTTCTGCTCTTCTGTGACCCCTTTTTATATCACCTTTGCTTTCCCCACATTATTTTGCAAACTGCTTCTTTTCTCCTAGGTGATCATTGAAGACATTGGCAATAAATGTGTGTACCAATTCCCAGTTGGACGCTGGTTTGCCTTGGATGAAGATGATGGAAAAATCCAGAGGGACATTCTTGTTGGGGGCACTGAAGCCACAGGTAACGTCACGGGCTGAATCCATGGTGGAAAACCAAAGATCAAAGGCCTAATTAATGCTTCCAGATGTGTTTTCTATAGAAGGTCAAATGCCTGACACTTAGGGAGATCTGCAGGGGACTGTCTGTTGGTAAGGGGCTGTTTTGTGCATGGGTCCCTGAACTACCATCACATTTCCCACCTCCATATCTCACTGACAAGACCTACAGGCTGATTCGTCACCTGGTGCTCCTGGATAAGGGGCTGTTGGGTGAAGGTTGAAAGATGTGGCTCGTACTTCAGCAAGCTGCTCACAAGGTTTCAGAAAGTGGATTGTTATTTCCAAAGTCATTAATATGCCACACATTAGTACATATTTTACTCCATGTTCTTGGCTGGGGAACTAAACATCCTTTTACAAAAGAACAAAGCCCTAAAACTTTTTTTTTTTAAATTATCCAACATAAACAACACAAACACAACCAAAACAACATAAACAAAAACTTCAAAGAGAGGATTGTTTAGAAGAGAGTGAGTTCTGATGTTTCTACTTTGTCCAAAGTCCCTGTTGAAATTTATGGGTGACTCAAGTAAAGCAATAACTCAGCTTTGACCCCAAATATTTTATATATTCTCCCTAAAACACTGTTACAGGTACAGAGGTGTCTCTACTTGATGCCATGACACAGGTCTAAGATATGTCAGTGAGCCTTCTGAGAAATAAGGCTTGTAAGAAGTGTTGTCTTTCTTAGACCAACAGTTAGAGCTTGAAAAATACCAGCAAGCTTTTACGAATATGGACTTATTTTCAGAAATATTCTTAATCCCTCCTATTGGGCTAACATCTCTCCTTATTTTGCTGAGATTTTTAGGCTCTCACAGTGGCAGTGAAGGTTCTGCTGGCTTCATCAGCACTATATGCTGCTGATTCCAAGTTTCCAGGGTTTTGTGATGCTACAGATCTTGCCACCACTGCTGAAAGCAACAATTCTCTATCTTCTCAGCATCTTCTGACATGTTTGATTCTTGGTACCTCTCAAAAGCAAGTGACTTAGAATCATAGAATCATTTAGGTTGGAAAAGACCTCTAGGATCATCAAGTCCAACCTTGTCCAACATCTCCCTGACTCCTAGACCATGTCTCAAAGTGCCACATCTACCTGTTTTTTGAACACCTCCAGGCATGGTGACTCCACCACCTCCCTGGACATAGTTGTCAATTCATTTTTTTTGCCTTTCTTCATCTAATCATCACCACGTGGTGATAAAAAGACACCATTCTTCTTTTTTCCATTGGGCCATGCAATAGGGAGGTTGTTGCCACAAACTTGTTTCTCCTGGACAGTCTGAAGGTAGCTGTGCATTGCTCAGAGGTGTATGTGGGACAACAACAAATGAAGCATTGCATCACATGTAAGTCAAAAGCTAAACAGACCAAAGGGAAACCAGTAGAGCCCAATGTAAATCCCATCAAAATTACGACTCTCAGCCTTTTTTCCTCCTTTCTTTTCTTCCTAACCAAATTCCTGATTCATTCAGGTATCGTGTACAATGTTGCTGTGGTGACAGGAGATATCAGAGGAGCTGGCACAAACTCCAAGATCCACGTAATCCTCCATGGCTCCAAAGGCTTAAAGAACAGCGGGAAGATTTTCTTAGAAGGAGGTGAATTTGAGCGTGCCAGGACAGATCTCTTTAACGTGGAGATAGCTGCTCTTCTCAGCCCTCTCAGCAGAGTCTCCATTGGGCACGATAACTGCGGGGTCAGTTCTGGATGGTTTTGTGAGAAGGTGAGACTAAAGTTATCATAGAATCATTTAGGTTGGAAAAGACCTCCAGGATCATCAAGTCCAACCTTTGTCCAACATCTCCCTGACCCCTAGACCATATCTCAAAGCTCCACATCTACTCCTTTGTTGAACCCCTCCAGGGATGGTGACTCCAGCACCTCCCAGGGCAGCCTGTTCCAGTGCCTGACCACTCTTGCAGTAAAGAACTTCTTCCTAATGTCCAATCTAAACCTCTCCTGGTGCAACTTGAGCCCATTCTGTCTTGTCTTGTCCTTAGTTACCTAGGAGAAGAGCCCAACACCAGCCTCACTACAACCTCCTTTTAGGTAGTTGATCTGTAGGCAACTGTCATAGAACCATAGAATGCCAGGTTGGATGGAGCCTCAAGGATCACCTGGCCCAAAGTTTCTTGGCAAAAGCCTGGTGTAGACAAGATGGCCCAGTATCCTGTCCAGCTGAATCTTAAAAGAGTCCAATGTTGGGAACTCCACCACTTCCCTGGGGAGATTATTCCAGTGGCTGATTGCCCTTGTTGTGAAAAAACTTCCTCTTGTCAGACTGTTTTGTATTCATAACCTGACCCCAACAACCAAATACAGTAAAAAAAAAAAAATCTGCTATTATTTGGATGACAATATCCCTGGTTTAATAAGTCAATATTATACATAATGCATGGTAGTAGCTGATTGCCTCAAAGGCACGTTAGATGCATAAGTCAATCACTTGCTAATTGGGTTGATTGCCCCTTTGCAGTCACAAAGATAGAGATTATTGTTTGCTCAGCGCCAAGAGCACCTTCAGAAGTCCACCCAAGGGGCCAGGCAGAAATGCAATCTTGGATTGTGCTGAGCATTTCAAAGTTATCATCTCCACTCAGACTTCCCTAAAGTTTTTAAATGCTGCTTTGGAGCTCAGAAAAAAAAAAAACCCAGTGTCTGATCACAGCTGTTACTGGGAGGTAGTGGAGCAATACAGGGTGTGGGACTGTGTACAAGAGCAGCGGGAGCTAATGGGAGGGAGATGTGGGACCCTGAAAATGCAGTTTTCCTGGAAAACAAAACCACCTTAGGATGTGTTTGAAGGTGGTTTGTTGTATCTTGACTTTCCTGCAAAGCTCTACTGAGCTCTGGTGTGGTGCAGGGTACGTGCTACAAGCATACATGATGTTGACTCCTGCACCCATGCTGCTTGTTCCTGTTCCCTTCCCCTCATGGTGTTTTACCTCTTCTTGGTTGACGCGTTTTGTTGAACCTCTGGAAAAGTGGGAATAACAGGATAGATAGGTCCTAGCTATGCTCCAAATTGGGAACTGTGCCACCAGTCCAGGTCATGTTGGTCCAGAAAACCTGGGTTTGAGAGCAGGACGAAGATCTCCCACTCTGTCTTTGCTTCAGTTAAGTTTTCAGTCTCAATGTCCTGTGGGCTATCAGCAACAGAATATTCAAACTCACCTTTCTGGTATCTTTTCCTAGGTGGTGGTTTACTGTCCATTCACTGGCATTGAGCAAACCTTCCCCTGTGGGAAGTGGCTGGATGAAGATGAAGGAGATGGTCTCATAGAGCGGGAGCTCTATGAAATGGTGTCCCTGCGCCAGAGAAGGCTGAAAAGTAGGTACCAGTGCCCAGGAGCCTCCTGTGATCCCTCCCATGCAACATGGCATGGGTAGACTCATGGTCAAGTAGAGTCTCAAGTGAAATGAATCTTGCATGAGTTTCAGCTTCAAGCATCCTGGTTTGAGGAGGGGGGATTGGACTAGATGATCTTTCAAGGTCCCTTCCAATCCCTAACACTCCGTGATTCCATGAGGAGTTTAAAATGAAACTTTTCAAGTATTTTGAAGAGTTGCACTCTTTTTCTCAAGGGAAGAAATTGGACTTGACAGCCTTCCTAGGTTCACTGGGCTTAGGGCTGCCTCAGCTGCCATCTCACCTTTGCAGGCAAGCCAAGCTAGGTCTCTTATCAATACAGAAGAAAAGCTTCTCTGTTCCAGATGGAAGCAAGACCCAAATATAATTAAAAGACAAACCTGGGGGGAAATAGAAAGAAAAAACAAACCCTTCCCACCAACTTTAACTTTTTTATTCCTGGCCTTAGAGAAAAATCAGCTCCTAGCTCTGTCCAGCTGCCAAACGTGCCTTCCAAGGCACACGAGCGTTCTTCTCTAGAGGGAGGCAATGGCCCATGGATGCTGTGAGGTCCCAGCATGTTCATCCATCCACACCCAACCTCTCTGGCTGGTTTTGCACCAAGCTGAACAGATCGGTGCCGTCTTGCAGAATGTTTTAATTGGGATAATAGACACAGCTTAATCCGAAAGCTCTTCGGGTAGGCTCCTGCTTCAACAGCAGTTCATTTAAATAAGCTTTATCTAAATGTTAGCCAGTGTTACAACCACATCGCGCCTCCGACTTGGTCCATTTAACTAAAGCATCTGCAACCTTTAACCCTCTATTATCAGCTCTGATTGTTATTGACAGGCTAATTCCCCTGCTGCCGCAGTGCAGGAGATAGACAGAGAGCATTAGCCTTGAGAAATCTGTGACCTTTAGCTGCCAGATTATAGAAGCGTAAGACTTGGAGTTAGAAAAGACCTATTATGTCATCTCGCCTATCTCCCCGTGCATGCAGGACTGTCCCTTTCTCTAGAGCTGATCAAAGCTTGGTTCAACCTCACTCTGGGTATCCATGGTGAAGTGGCTCCCTGCTCAGCGTTTGCAAGCTGTTCCCCCACTGGATTGCAGCTCGACGTGTAGCTTGTATTTATTCTCACTCTTTTTTTTCATCCCCTCCACACCCCGTGTCCTCCCCTTATCTTGAATGTTATCCTGGAAATGGTTGTGTCAGGTCTAGCCCTCCTGGGGAATATTTACTCTGGCTCTGAGAATCTCTGAGCTGCCTGGATCCCTTGGTGTGGAGGGATAGGGAACAAGGGGATGTGGCCAGCCAGCTCTGGGAGGATGATGAAGGGTCTGTGGGGAAATGCCTGGTCTCCTGCCTCTCCTTGAGCAGCTGCAGACTCAGCTCATCCTCCTTTCTCCCTGTGTGGTTCCTCCCAGCCTTCTATCAGCATTTAATCCTGGTACAAGTTCCCTTTTCCCTGCATGCATCACTCCTCCCTTCCTTCAGCAAGAGGTCAGGGAGGCCAAGCCAGACAGATGAGAGAAGTCTCTGGTGTCTGAGTTGCCCTTGCTCTTCTCCCCAGGGAGAACAAGCTGCCGTGTCACACACCATGAGCAAACTTGCCTTAGTTTCATTTCTGCTCAGATAAAACTTGCTGATGCTTTTAGAAAGGAGTGGTCATGGACTTCTTGCATATTATTAAAATAGGGGCAAAGCTTTTTCTAGACGAGGGTTCCCTCTCCCTCATTTTTTTTGACTAGCTGTTGCCTCTTTTCTACAGTCAAACGCTGAGTAAAAATCTAATTTATATGCATGTAATCATATTTTTATATTCCATTCCGGGCTCTGAAGGTCAAACCGTGCTCATGTGGGCTCAGGCATACCAAAAGGGTTAGCCATTCTTTCATTAGGGCTTGTTAATAATTCAGCTGATATCTGAGTCAGGAGAGGAGCCTCTTCCCTCTCCTGTAGTGAAGTGAAACACATTGTTATCAATAAAGAATGCAGATGAGGGGCTCGTTAGAGGAATAATGTCACCTTTTTATATGCAAACATCCCCTGGTATGAAAACCAATGTAAATTTGCTGTAGGTGGACAGTTCTTACAGTTAAAATGTTGGGTGAAGACCTAAGAGATGAAAATTTTGTAACTTTGCCACAATCTTTGGGCATGTCACTTAGAGTAATACAAGTGCTAAGTGAAGTCTGGTGGGATTTGAGCATTTAGTTAATTTAAAAGCTTTTGAAAAATATCTTTACATTGCTTTGAGCATGTTTGCCCCACATGACACAGCCTGGCTAGGGAAATCTCAATGGGCTCCAAGCCAGCCTGTCCTGCAAAACTCTCATCTGGGGTAATTGGTCCAGTCTCAGGAAGGCTCATGAGCTCAGGATGAGGTGATATATGGCTTCAAAGCTGGAGTTGTAGGTGTTGGAGAAGTATGCTGAAACTACAGAGATGGAAGACATCCCTGGATTACCATGTCAGCAATGGTATGGCATAGAAGAATATGGTTCACCTGAAAATTGGTGATTTAAATCATAGAATCATAGAATGCCAAGTTGGAAGGGACCTCAAGGATCATTTAGTCCAACCTTTTTTCCTCCTCATTTTATTTTAAATGAAAATACAAGATTATATTTCCGGGCAACTTCATTCCTCTATGTCATGTAGCAGCTGATGATGTTTGTGCAGAAAAGGATAAAATGTTCTGGTCTTCTTTCATATCATCCTGCCCCCTCTACCACCCAGAGGAAAGAATGAGAACTCTGTTTTTTACCAGGACACCCTTAAAAATTACTTTTTGAACAAAATGTCTTGAACCTTTCTTTACAGAAAACCCCTGGTCTCTGTGGATCTGGACAAGTGACATTAAGAATGCAGGGACAGATGCCACCATCTTCTTCCAGGTTTATGGAGACAAGGGGAAGTCGGATGAGATGAAGCTGGACAACAATTCAGACAACTTTGAAACTGGACAGACTGACAAGTTCATGGTATGAATCTTGCACAAGTAGTAAATTAGGTTTGGCATTGTTTTCCAGGTCACTAGCTTCAACCCTGCACAGAAAACCATCATCAGCATGAGATCTTTACCTCAGT
>VYZX01027823.1:958-18022 GCA_013401335.1 Brachypteracias leptosomus | reverse complement strand
TGGCTCATCCCTGTTAGGTTTTTCCTGTGCTGCAATTTCTATGTCATGCCTCAGGGCAATAGGTTGAAGGTCCTTACTGTCACCTCTTCCCTCCAGCCCTGGTGTGTCGTCCTGCCTCTTTGGACAGATAATCCCGTTATTATTATTATCCCTCTCCCTCTTCCCATCTGATTTAAAGCCCTATCAATCAGCCCTGCAATCTCTTGGGCAAAGACCCTTTTCCCCGCTTTGGGAGAGGTGTCTCCTGTTTAAGGTCAGCATTCCTGGTGCTGTGTAGGCCATCCCATTATTGAAAAACCCAAAATTGTGGTGACGACACCAGCCCTGGAGCTGTGTGTTGATGTGGTGTATTCTTCTGTTCCCTCCATTGTCGTTGCTTTCAACTGGAAGGAGGGATGAAAAAATAACCTGTGCTCCAGATTCTTTTACTAACCTTCCCAAGGCTCTAAAGTCTCTCTTAATTTTTCTTGGAGTACGTCCTACTGCTTCATCGCCACCCACATGAAAAATTAGTAGTATGGCTGCTTAGTTGGTGGGTTTGGAAAAAGTTGAGGTTTCCTCGGTTCGCAGGTATTCCCTGTGCATTCACATTGTTTCCCTTTGCTCTGTAAGCTACAGTTTGGTTTGGTTTCTAGTACAGGAAAACTTTCAGCTCAAAATTTCAGCTCTGATTGTAACTTTCTAGCCTCACTGCTTTGAAGCAGTACCATAGACCAGTGTGAAGTAATTCAAAGCAAAATGTACTTTACAAATAGCTAGATAAATTTCAGTTGTTGTAAGTTGCAGAATAATTTCTTCTCCCACAGAAGAAATTCTCTCTCTCCTTCATCTGTCCTCTGATACTTGAGTTGTATACCATATGGGAAGCACCTAGAATTCTGCATATCTCAAAGTTAATAGTAAAGAAGTCTTCTTTAGCAAGTGGAATATAAAGTAGTTATGAAGCAGTTGGGTTTGGTTTTTAATAATTATTTTTGAAAGGTGGAAAATAAGGGGAGAGAACTATCCTGCAGATGATTCTGCCTGCTAAGTCTTCTCTTCTCATGATCTGGTCCTTACCTTAATGTTATGGACATTCTTATGTGTGTCCTGAGACTTAGCCCTTGTCCTCTGTAAGTCATTTTATGCACTGTTCTTTGTGTAAAAGAAAAGACAGGATTAGCGTGAGCAGGATACAGGATCTGCTGTGTGATGAAGCCTTGCCGAAAGGCATATATGTTCAACATGTTGAATTTATGGCAGTGGCACGTGACATGAAACAAGTCTGCTACCCTCAATCTCTTCAGCAACTATGAAATTACAGCATTAGGTCAGTTCCTAGCACTTTGCAGCTTAGATCCAGATGTTGAATCCAACCAGTAAAATACTGGTTTAAATGTATTCAGACTGCTTATAATCAACCCATAACAGTGAATACAGGCCTTGGATGTTCCAATTGTATGTACCTTTTTTTTAAAGGGTGTGGGGAGAAAGATTTTAAGCACAGAGGAGCTGCGTAGTCAGATAAGCAAAGGAGCCACCCGAAGCTATATATTGAAGTGCCATTTATGTAGCATGGGGTTTTCTTAACTGTTATGTTTATTATTATTTCATTTCACTATAACTGTCTACTTTTTCAACAGAAGTAAGTTATTCTTAGGTTATGTACAAATTATTTATCCCAATCTTTATATACCTTTATGTTACTTTTTTGCAGGCCAAACTATTCTGAAGAGTCCACAGGATATTCAGGTCTACGTTGTAAATACAAATTTCACTCTGAGGTGGAACTACACTGGGAATGATACCGGTGTGACATTTTCAGCAGAATACCGGTGGTGAGTAGTAACTTTATTCTGAGCCAGAAATCTCTGATGCTTATTTGTGTAGAAAAGTGTCTTAATTAATTACTATGCTTCTTGATATTGACATGTAAAACTTGTAGAGACTTTTTGAAACCCAGAAAGTAGGGGTCAGGAAGATTAAGTCTTGAAATGAAGTAGTATTGTCCCTAGTTTGTCTAATTCACATATAAAATTAGCTTGTTCACTGATAGTGATGTGTTGTAAATGCAGAACACGCTTGGTAGTAATGCTTAAAACTAGAGTGGTTCTTTGAGAAGATGAGCTGGTACACTTGGAAATGTAGTATTTCATTTATTTATTCTCTGGTTTGGGGTTTTTTTTTTAATTAAGCTACATTGTGTACACGCACGTGGAATTCAGGATAATTTTTGATGTAGCTTTTGAATAATTTGTCAGAGTTTATGAATCCAGATTTCTCGTTGGCAAATTTTAATCACCATATTAAACTTTTTTTGTTTTTCTTAAATGTTTGCTTGGTTTTCTTCAATTGTTTCATATGCCAACAATTATGCATGCATATACATATACATTTGGTATTTTGTGGCACTTTCCTGACAAGTAAATATTAAAAGACACTTCTAAGATAAAAACACCTAAATAATTCTTGATTTTAGGATTTTCTAGTGTATGATTTTTTTTTTTAATTTAAAAAAGAATAGCTTGCCTTCTTTAAAAAACGTAGTACTGATCTGAAAGATAATTTAGGAATCAAGAATAAACAATGGCTACTTCAAGTCTGTGCCTCTTTTTTTTTGGTCTGGACATGTTTCATGTCTATTTGAAATGTCCCTTTCTTAAATAAGGTATGGATGCCTGTTAACTCACAGAAAAACAGCTGTAAAGCTAATTCTTCCACCATTTACTGCTGAATTCTTGTCTTTACGTTTGTGTTTTTCTTTTCCCCTAATCTACATTCCTTGCTAATGTTAGAACTGGGGTTTTTACTGCTTTTTACGCTCTTTTAAGCACTTCTTGCCATAAAGACTTTTAAATTTCTTCCAATTAATTATAAAAGCATTGCCAGACTAGGATCATGTACTAGGAACATAATTGTGAATTTTGACAGTTCTTTGATGCTATTTTCTGACACATTGTGTTTACATAGTGAATAAAGCAAACTGGTATCAGACTTTGCAGACTGATATTTAACTTTTTGGTAATAAGGCTAAACTAATAGATTAGTTAAATGGTGATATGAATTCTGAGGTGACTTAGTAGATAGCACTGATTACACTGGTGATAGTGATAAAACACCATTAAATGGTGTGACATCTATTAGCATTAAGAAGAAAAGGAAAAAATCTCAGGACTTAAATGTGTATTAGTTTTATTTTTGAGGCATTTTCTTTCTTACAGGTTTGAAGATTTTGAGTCAAACGCAACAGAATGGCAGAAATTGCCTGGGTGTCAAAATGTTACTGGCACGAAATGTAACATTTCCTCAGCAATAACCAAATATTATAATATGAATCATGTGCGCATAAGAGCTGAAAAAAGGGAAGAAGTATCTTCGTGGTCTAGCATTTTTGAAATGATTCCATATTATATAGGTATGAGCTACATATATGCTGTAACATTTTTAGTTAAATATCCTTCAGCACATTATTGTGAAAAAGTGTGTGTGGTTTCCATTGCTCATAACAACATGATCTAGTGGTTTTCTCAGCTATAACCTAATATAGAATATTTGCAGGTTATGGGATGTCACGATTCTCCCTTTTCTGGAAGGGGAAAAATATTTAAGCGATACTGTTTTTCTGACAGAATTTTCTGTCACTATTTCTCTAAATTTTGAAAAAAATCCTTTTTTTTATTTTTCTGGAAGTTTTCTTCTGACCTTGTGACTTTTCAGTACTGATTTTTTTGAGCTAGGCTTCTTGCCTTGCATATTTTAGAATAACTTATACTGATTTTAACAGCAGATTCTGGAAAACATTCTCTAGTAACATGTATTTTAACTCTACTGCTTTTAGAACCAAGTAGTAGTTGTTAGGTTAGATTTCTATCAGATACTGCCTGAGGTTCATGAAAACTTAATATCATACAGGCACTTAATGTGATATTGTTACTGCCTCAGAAGAATTAAAAGTGAGATACTATGGGCAGTTACTGTGATTTTATTAATATGAATTACTTTTCTGGTGTTTTTCCTTTAAATAGTCTTTTAATATTTGCAGCTCAGATTGGTCCCCCAGGAATACAGTTGCAGTCCACAAATGGAGTAATAAAAATTAAGGTTTCTCCTCCAGAAGCGAATCAGGTCCGAAAAATGTGGGTAGATCACCTGAGTTTTAAATATAATCTAGTTATCTGGGAAAATTCATCAAGTGCAGAGGTATGATCACTTTTGCTTTACTTTTTAGCCTTAACGTAACTGTCAGAGATATACTTTAATTGCTTTATGCTCTAAAACAGAATTGTTTAAATTATGTAACTGTGTATAACTCTTGCTATGCAGTTTAAAAGTTGGGAGAGGCTGTTTTCTTGGGGGGTTTTGGTCTTGTTTTTCATTAGAGGATTGTGTTAGATACTTTGTAGTAAGAGTTGGTATTAGTGTTAAATACTGGAGCCGCTTTCCAAAGCATGATGAAGGAGGTCAAACCATCTCAGATGTGTTGGAGCAGGAGGCACCCTCAGCCAACAGGGAAGGGAAAGAGTTCAAGGCAGTGTAAGAAGCATTTACACTAAGGCATAGACAGAGAGGAGGGGAGAGGTAAGAGGCTAACTTGATCTTGCTGAGGCTATATAGCTTGACTACAACTGTCAGTACTGTGTTATTAACCAAGTTTTTTTGGTTTTGCACTGTAGGTTGGGGGGATTAGGGATTCTTTTGAGATCTTGTCATTGTGAGCTAGGTAGGGTAGGAATTGAAGAGACATCTTTGTTCATTTGGAAGACCGAGTCATAATCATTACATATCAAAAGGGAGGAAAAAAAGCTTTAAGTTAAAAGTACAAGCTGTATACAAAGGTCAATCTCTGTAAAGTCTGGTAAACCGAAAGCAGGGAGGTAGCAGGAGGAGGAGGGGAGGGAGTGTTCTTGCAATGAATTGCAGGACGTAAGTGTAGTATTCCTCTTCCGAGTATGCGTCTGAATATTTGTGTGGTGTGTTATATGTCATGTGGAGAGCAGATGCCACAATCCCTCCCCACTTCCATGTGTTAAAGGAGCACATGTTCCTTCCTCTCGATCACATGGCCAAGTTGGAAACTTTCATTTAGCATTTATTTAGCTCATATATAGTCCTTCATCCCCTATTTTAGCATCTTTGATGGCATGTTATATAAATAGACTGAAATCTGGGGAAGAAAAATTACTTTAAAAAGATCAGCTTATCAGCAAGAACAGCTGCTTTCATATGCTGTTTGCAATTGTATCTTACAGTTCAGAACTCAACGTATTTTTCCTACTGCCATAATTGATGATCTTGCACCGGAAACTACCTATTGTTTGAAAGTTCAAGCAACTCTTCTTCTCATAATGAAAGAAGGCTTATTCAGTCCCATTCGTTGTGTAAAAACTACTCGTAAAGGTATGGAGTAAAATTGTTCTATTTTAAAATGATTACTCAATTTAAACTGTTGGAAAATAAATTGTTCTAAAGCAACAGAAATATGCAGAAATGCCAAGTTCCTACTCTTTTTTGTATAACAGCCATCTTGACAGTTAAGTACATTTTTTCTGTTTTAAATCAATATAAAATATGTCATCTAGCAATATTCAAGTAGTACGCAGAGGTTTTTGCTCTGAGGCAAATTCTGTCCATGTGGATTGCAAAAACTGCTTTCTGTGTTTTGGAGAACCAGATATTTTTGAATTTGTGACTTTGAATCAGGAGGAAAGGTATGTGTATGTAAGCCAGACAAAAGCCTTGGCACTAAATGAATGCATATAAAGATGAGTTAAGCTTATAAAAATAATGTTTTTATGCAAGCCTTGGTGAATGTATCATTACAGGTTCTGAAGAATGGCTTAGTGGCAGTTCATAACTGGTGGATTGTTCTGCATGTCTAAATTTGAATCTTGTGTTGTTCAGGTGTCGGTTTACTTTTAAATGCTTATTTCAAGAAAAAAGTAAGTATGGCATTGTAGAAAACCAATTGGAATGGATTGTACATCAAAATTACTTTGTGCATGTGTATTTTACATGTTTTTCTCATCAAGTTACTGCTGAACCAGTTTATTTCTACTAATGTCAATGTGTCTGCACTTATTTTTTCTGAATTTAATTATTAAAAGTGTACCATGACCATTTACATGTGAAATGCGTATTCAGCGAGAAATTGCTCTACATAATATAAAGCTTTTCAATAATTGTGGGTTTTCTTTTCGAGCAGTGAATAACCTACACTGTGCAACAAATGTGAGCGTTCTTGCTTTGAATATGAAATTTCATCTACATTGGAATAATAAGTATAAACAACATGTGAGCTACAATGTACAGTATCTCATGTAAGTTAAACAATTTCCATATCTCTGTATAAACAGGTTATGTCATTCTAAATGCCATCCATTGTATTTTGCAAATAGTTACTAGAAGTTAAAGTGAAATATTTAGCAAAAGTGTCTTAATGTATTAATGGAAACATTGAGTACCTCATCTGGACATAGTGTGGTTTTTAAACAGACTGCATATCACATCTGGGCTTATTTTAAGGCTGTTAAATACCTGATGGGATGGACTACTAAATGTATGTTAAGTAACATTTTTAAAAGATGTGAAGTTTTCATTGCTTTTTATCATTTTGAAGATGAGAAATCAGATGACTAGAAGTGAGCAAAAATGCAGGTGTTCAGGGTTTCAATTATCAATGTATTTGATTACTTCTGGTCAGATCCCAACATGAGAAGAACCCCATCATATCTATAAGCCTGTATCTTAATATCCAGTTGTTGCACAAATATTGTGGACAGCATCTAAATGAAGAGGAGAATTACCTCTAGTATTCTTTTGGAATTCCTTTGTAAAGTAATTGACAGAACTAATTTATACTTTGAAAACTTCTGAAACCAATATATTCTGGATTAAAGCACTAATTTGTATTCCCTGATCCAGTTAACTTCATTATTTCAGTTATAAATGGAAAATCAATATTTTAAATATGAGAAATTTCTAAGAGACCCATTCTTCCAAAAATAATAATAATAAAAAAATCTATGTACCACAAATGAACATGCTGGTTTGGTTTTGGTTGCTTGGTTTGTTTTGGGTTTTTTTTGGGTTCAAGGACCTCACATCAAAAACTGTTAAACTATCTTTTGCAGTGGGTATCTAAAGGAACTTCATGATGATTACTCACTGAAGTGGCTCAATGTACCTGGGTGTGAAAATATCACTGATACACAATGCAATTTCTCATCTATCATCACTACCACTGGATTTTATTATCTCCGTGTGCAGGCCGTGAGTGAAGATAATAAGTCCTGTTTGTCTAATGAAGTAAAAGTGGAGCCTCTGGTAACAAGTAAGCAAATATGTTTTCTTAAATTTTCACTTCTTGATGAACTTGTACCTAATGGTATTATTTGCAAAAAGAAAGTTGCTGGATTAATGAAACTGAATACATAGTTCCCCAGCAGAAGCTGTACTTGGAATCCTGGCCTCATCAAGCTAAACAGGAGCTTTTGCCATTGACAGGACACACTTCTTTGTACATCAGAAAAATTTCGTCAGAGTTAAATGTCTCTTCCTCCTCCTCTCTAAACCTACACAGTGCACTCCTGAATTTTATGCTGAAGCAGAATTACATTGACTTACAACCTTGAGATTAATGAAAAGCAGTCTTGCGTAGTGACTTGATAGTGTCATCTATGTCAAAAATATGTAACACTCTCCAGAGAGAAATTACAATATTTTTTCTTTGTTGCACTTTTTTGATTTTGTGAGAAATGTGATCTTATTAAATGTTTGACTTCCAAAAAGTTATCAATTGTAAAATGTCAAGAAATGTTTGTCTAATATGTAGGATAATATTCCATTGCCTTCCATATTGAAGATGGAATCAGTTACTATTCTATGTCAGCTTTCCCTTGTCCAAGCGCTTGGCAATTAGATAATTCTTTAGTAAGATAAGTGGCATAGGTAAATAGTTAAAAGAAAACACACTGTAACTGTGAAAGGAGGGTATATAGAATAGTTCTGGTTGGAAGAGACCTTCAAGATTATCAAGTCCAATTGTTAACCCAGCACTGCCAAGTCACTACTAAACCGTGTCCCTAAGTGCTACATCTACACATCTTTTAAATACCTCCAGGGATGGTGACTCCCTGGGCATCCTGTTCCAACTCTTTCGGTGAAGAAATTTTTCTTAATATTCAACCTAAACCTTCCCTGGTGCAATTTAAGGCTGTTTCCTCTTGTCCCTATTGCTTGCTACATGGAAGAACAGATTGACCCCCACCTCACTACAGCTTCCTTTCAGGTAGTTGTAGAGAGCGATAAGGTCTTCCCTCAGCCTCTTTTTCTCCAGGCTAAACAGCCCCAGTTCCCTCAGCTGCTCCTCATAAGACTTGGGTTCTATTCCCTTCACCAGCATTGTTGCCCTTCTTTAGAAACACCTCATCACTTCAATGTCCCTCTTGTGGTGAGGGGCTCAAAACTGAGCTCAGTATTTGAAGTGTGGGGTATAATCGCTTCCTTAGTCCTGCTGGCCACACTGTTTCTCATACAAGCCAGGATGCTCTTGGTCTTCTTGGCCACCTGGGCACACTGCTGGCTCATGTTCAGCTGGCTGTTCCCTGACACCCCCAGGTCCTTTTCCACTGGGGGCAGCTTTCCAGCTGCTCCTCCTTAAGCCTGTAGATTGCATGGGGTTATTGTGATCCAAGTGCAGGACCTGGCACTTGGCCTTGTTGAACCTGATACCATTGGCTTTGGCCCATCAATACAGCCTGTGCAGATCCCTCTGTAGAGCCTCCCTACCCTCAAGCAGATCAGCACACCCATCTCACTTGGTGTGGTCTGCAAACTTACAGAGAGTGCCCTCAATCAATTGGTAAAGATGTTAAACAGAACTGGCTCCAATACTGAGCCCACTTGTGACTGGTTGCCAGCTGGGTTTAACGCCATTCACCACTACTCTCTGGGCCCTGCCTGCCACCCATTTTTTTTACCCAGCAAAGTCTATGCCCATCCAAGCCATGAGTGGCCAGCTTTTCCAGGAGGATGCTGTGGGAAACAGTGTCAAAAGTTTTACTAAAGTCAATATAACATCCACAGCCTTTCCTTTATCCGCTAAGCAGGTCACCTTGTCATAGAAGGAGATCAGGTTAGTCAAGCAGGACCTACCTTTAAGTCTGTGCTGACTGGGCCTGATCACCTGGTTGTCCTATATGTGTCTTGTGATGGTGCTCAAGGTGATCTGCTCCATAACTTTTCTTGGCACCAAGATCAGACTGACAGGCCTGTAGTTGCCCAGATCCTCTTTCCGGCCCTTCTTGTAGTCCACATAGACTTGTGTGTGTCTATGTGGCGTAAGTATGTCACTGACCATTTCCCCTTGGATTACAGGGGCTTCATTCTGCTCCTCATCCCTGTCTTCTAGTTCAGGGTACTCAGAGGATAACTGGTCTTATTACTAAAGACTGAGGCAAAGAAGGCATTCAGTACTTGAGCTTTTTCTTCATCCTTGGTCACTAGATTTCCCCCTGCATCCAGTAGAGGATGGAGATTCTCTTTAGTCCTCTTGTTGTTAATGCATTTATAGAAACATTTTTAATTGTCTTTCCTAGCAGTCACCAGATTAAGTTCTAGTTGGGCTTTGACCTTTCTAATTTTCGCTCTGAAAAAGAAGGCCCACATCCTAATGAGATTAAGAAGTGTTTGTTAGTTTCACTTTGACTTGCACGGAGTTAATGCCACCTTCCATGCATTTCATATCACTGAAACTTGCAAAAGCAGCATATGAATGTGGAAAGAAAATAATTGAAATATTTTCCAGGACTCAAGGTTCTGAATAAAGTTATTAGTCAAGTTAGACTTTGAAGTATACATTTCTTAAAAATTGTCATAGATTTAAATTGCAGTATTTTATACAATATATTTATTCATATTCTTTGAGTCTTATATTCAACTTTTTTTTTTTAATGTTTTAAGATGAAATTGGCCCTCCTGGTGTGAAGGTGGACATCAGTGATCTTTTGCTCCATATCCAGATTTCTCCTCCAGGATCTGAGAGTGAAGTCATGAGGGACAATTATGACTTATCTTACAGGATTCTATATTGGAAGAATTCATCGAATAATGAGGTATGAACTCGTTATGTACTTAAAATAGTATATAAAATTTGTTATTACTTAAGTACCAAGTTTGAGTTCTTCTCAAGAAGCTTATTTTCAAAAGAGGTGCATATATGGTGTATCAATCACGAAATTAATATGTTGGGTTTTTTTCTGAAAGATTCCTTTAAAAATCTGGTCAAGACAACTTTTATCACAAAGTAATTGAGATTTTAATCTTTTTCCATTGATGTGGCTATACATAACAATTTGCAGAATTGCACTGAGTTTTGTACAAGCTGCTAAATGGCTGCTAAATAGAAGTTGTAGGGTTTTTGTGATGCTATCTTTCTTATGGTATGACTCTGTTCACTGTCTTGATTAATGTAGCTTCCGTTCCTTCAAATTCTTTTCTTTCTGTATTTGCAGTTTTATAGCTGTATGTATCATAAAACAATAACATTTTGCATGCTTTTAGCTCATGTTTTAATGTATCTTTCTATATTCTTTAAGTTTTTCTTATAACAAAATACTTCACAGTAGTTGATAAATGTGTATGCATAAATGTGTGGAAGAAGAGAAGAAAACATACTGCAACAAGAAGTTTAATTTTTCACACAGCTTTGAACAGTAAGATTTCAGTATAGTGAAAGCAGTTAGTTCTTGTCAAAAATGTTTCCTGAGTGTGTGCTTAGGAGAGTATTCTGTTATTTCCTTTATTTTATTTAATCTAAGCACAGAACAGTGTCCTAAGTTTTTACAGAATTACTTCTTTAGTAGGGGTCAAAATTCTAATCTTAGTGACTATTGTGCTACTTATTTGTTTCTTATTCTTTCAATTTTTCTTTTTCAGGAGGATATCCAAGTGAAAGAAATAAAACAGACAATAGGGACAGTCTCTGGTCTAACACCTGCAACTTGGTACTGTGTAAAAGTACAAGCATTCACTGAAGTTTACAACAAAAGCAGTCATTACAGCAAAGAGGAATGCGTAAAAACACCTGAAGGTAGGAAGAGCTTGGGAATTGTTACACTTCTGGTAGTAAAATTGTTAACCTTCCATTGGCCTTTGCATGTCTCCCTAATTTAAAAATATACTGCAATATACTGCCTCACAGAGTTAGCATCTAAGTGGGCAGAGATCCATATCAACAGTCTGTCCTATAGCTAAATTAATAAATTACTTCTGTTCTGACCTGATCAAAACTACTTTCTGGTTATTCCACAACACAATTTGGTTTAGAAATTACCTCGGATTAATAATTGTAATGATTGTGAATTAAACTTAGTTCTCTACAACGACTTTTTAATAGGCAAGCTTTAATTTCCAGTACTTTTAAGATATTTTTAGGAGGGTGCAAGGAATCACTAAATGCTATATTTTCAAGAATATTTTATTATTCAAATTGTTGTAATCCTTCGGTGAATTAATTAATTAATTTTTTTTAATCCTGTGCTAAAGTGTGAGGAGACAAATCATACTTATCATAGCTGAAAGCTCACCTTTGTGCAAAACAGGAAAACATTTGTAGATGGATTATACTTACTTGGAACATAAGAGCAAGTTATCTGTTTAATTGAATTTGGCAAATTATCTTCTATTAAAAGGCTGTAACACTAGAAAAATTAGTAAATATCCAAACTGACTTAAAACTAAGAAAATGTAGTAATAGCAATGCTACTTTTTCACGTCTTAAACTCTTAGGATTCATTTATATTGTAGTCCTTGCTGCTTTGTCTTTATAAAGCTTAAAAAGAAACAGATGTTACTTTTTTACCTTCATAAGATAAATTCTTTAATCTATTTCACTAGTTACATGTTTGTCTTCCCTATATCTTTCTATTATAATGAACCTATTCAAGACCAAGCAGTACATTCAAGACTCTACATCGAGAGGCACAGTCATACAGGTCATGCCCTGTATTTCCCACATGTTCTTGTATCACACTGTGAAAATCTTTCATTCTTTGATCATTCCTACTAACCGGAAGTTGGACCCTGTACACAAGCGACAGTGCAGTAGATTAACATGCATCAAGTGCTTCATGGTAGCTGTCAATGTGCAGCCTTTTTGTCCTGCTGTCAAATAGTGACATATAACTAGGAATCTTCGTTCTGATCATATCTTCAAATACCTGTGTTCTTGTATCGCATAAGTATTTCTGTGCTGTGTTTTTAATATTTTCTAAGATATTGAAAGTCATCATTTTTGTAATGATCATTATGTCTGGGTATAGTACTACAGAAATGTGAAATTTCATGATAAATTCTGTAGCAGATTTGGAGATTAATCTGTTCTTTAATCTTTGTAGTTTATGAATACCTAGACTGAATGGTTTCTATTCACTTTTTTTAGGTAAAATTTTACCTCTGATAATTTTAGTAACATTTGTAACTGCCCTGATTGCTGTCTGTCTTGTGGCTACACCACTTGGTTTTGCCCTGTATCATGCCTACAATAAAATCAAATACGTGTTCTTTCCGTCATGCCAGCCTCCTTTGAACATAGAGGTAAGACAAGACATTATTTTTCTCATTCATTAAGCAGATGCATTTTTATAAAAATGAACAGATAGTATTATGAATATTTATGAATAATTATTTATCTGTTATCCCATGGTCTTATAGATATACCAAGATAATTGTATAGTTTTTAACAAAGTGTGGGAATTCCTGGGGGAAAAAATGGGTAGTATCAATTTCTAGAATTCTGTGATTAACAAATAGAAGTTAAAAATATGTTTTTCCTTCTATTTGTGCAAAAGAGTGGCTAACAATCCTTTATGCCAGAGAATGTGCATCTACTCAATGTGATAATGTACTTTTGCCCTGCTGTGGGAGACCAAAAACGTCTTCCTATTGCGTTATCTGGAAGAACATGCTCTAGCCTTTTTGCCATCCTTTAAAACTCAGAGGACCAGAAATGCAAGCGCTGTCCTTAGAGGAAATTTCAGTGTAGCAGGCAGCAAATGCTTCTACCATCTCCTGACCTAGCATCCTGAATGGTCTCTATAAAGGCAGATGCTGTCCTATTTCCAGCTCAGCTTGACACAGGTAGTACATAACAGGGATCCTGTTCTGGAATGGACAGGGCAACACATACATGTAGGTATATTTTGAAACGTAGCAAGAACTGCTTTTCACTGTGCTCTCTTCTGTTTCTCTTGGGATACTGATGTCAATCAGTGTATGGCCTTCCTAACGTGTGTTGCCTTCTCAATGAAGCACCTAGGGTATGTAGGATACAAAGCCTTCTGAATAAAGTTGTCATTTAAAACCAGTCTCATGGTTTACACAGGCTAATCTGAATTTATTTGTAAAGCAACATTTTAGCTGCTCTGTTCAGTAGAATTCTGGTAACATAATTAATGCAATGCATATTTAGAACCTTTTATGATAGATTTTATATAAATGACCATTTCAGAGAACAGATTTAAAGCATGTAGGATAGGCAGCAATGCACTGTTGAGAGCTGTATAAGGCTTGGTATCCTGCTGCAGCAGCTCACTTCTTTCAAACTTTGCTTTATAACCAATAATGATTTATAGGCTTTGCAAGCACACCTGTCATTCCCATGCTACCACGTGATCTTTGAAAGGGTTCTGAATTAGGATTTTCCTTTAGTTCTTGTTTGGCTTCATAAGGCTGTGATCAATTAAATACTGCAGTTGAATAGATTGTTGACAACTACAAGTATAGCAAAAGAGTTAAGATTAATGTTAGAATCATTCCTAAGTGTCCAATTATATAAAAGCAGCTAAACTTCAACCTGACTTTGAGTTTGTGAACTTAGGGAAACAAATGACAGAAAGAAAACCTCCTAATACTACTGAATGTGATAAACCAGATTTGTACAGCTGTGGTGTTAAGCAGAATCATTATTTAGGTATTATGGATGAATGTTCATCTCTTTCTTTTCTGCTTCTCTTTTTGCAGGGTTTTGGGCGACACTTCTTTAGCAGTCCTTATCTGCCAGCTGCAGAAGAACTAATAGAAAATTGTTCAATAATTGAGCCTGTCATCACAGAAGTAAATCAAACTAATTTTAAAGACTACAAACATTCTAAACAGAGCAGTCGAGATTCAGGAAATTACTCTAACGATGATGATACTTCAGGGAGCAAAGTGTCAGAAGAAACACTAAAAAAGGAAATAGTATAACTGTCAAGAAAATAAAATTCATATATAGGACTGGCAGTATAATAAGCACTTAACTTTTTTGTTATGAAAGTCACAGCCTAAGGAAGACAGGGTGACTTCGGGATCTTTGCTTCAGGTTTCCAAATCTGCACTTTGTTAGTGGAAAGTTACATACCCTCTCTGCTGCAAGCTGATGTTAAAATACAGTGGATTCCTCGTACCTGCACCATTTTTACCGACTTTTCATCACATGTTAAAAAGAATAAAGAGGAGCAGATCTCTACACTTTATATACTTGAATCTAATAACCTCTGCAAAAGTGGACTCTCCCACAAGAACTTTCTCACTATCTTAGAAGCTTGTTTTGGATGCCAGTGTGTACTGTGACAGAAGCCAGTATTGAATCCTAACAATGTTTACACAGGCAAAAGGAAATAGTTCTGCACTGCATTTAGGGTAGGAGGCAACAAATGTCCAACCTAGCTTTACACTGCAAGACTCTAAAGAGTACTGTTACTTTAAATGACAAGGAAAGGTTAAAAGGCATATTCTTCAGTGATTCCCCTACCTCTCGTGGCTACAAAACCAGCAGTGTAAAATATTTGCTTGTAATTCAATTGTATTTAGAAATGTGAATCTCCTTTAACAAGGAGGAATCATTTCTGTCATTAGAAGGACTCAAGTTGAATTTAGAAAGTGCTTTTTAACAATGGTGAGGATGCTTATAATTCAAAGCTTTTTCAGCTTAGTCTCATTTTCCAAACAGACTTTTCATTGTACAAATTATAAGTATATGCTGCAATAATATTTCAATTTGCATACCACTTTTCTTCTTATGAAGTAATTTTTTAAGTAGGTTGTTTTTTACAAAGAAATCAATTTAAACTGGTTTTGAGCTTCATGTGGGCTGTTTATTTTAATGAGCAGCTGTTGATGTTTATATCTTTTTTAATTTTGAAGATGTGTTTATATCTTTTTTTAATTTTGAAGATGTGATCTAATTTTATAATTTTTATTTCCCTGTGTTCATTAAAGAACATAATAAATTTTGCACATTTACTTCTTTATCCCTTTCTTGGTTCCATATATTTTTGACATAGTGACACCAAAGATACACTGTGGATACTTAGGAAATTCCCATGAGTCTTCAGTTATTGTCCTTCCTAAAAAATTCAATGTGAAGAATATCATATATAAATTTAATTAGGGCTTACATTGGGAGTGTTGCATGATTTAAACAAATCAGAAAATACTAATTCATTTTCTGAATCAGGTTTTAAAATGAGAACACCGAATGTGAGCATTCCAGTCATTGTGGTCTTCAGTAAATAGCTTCTGTCTGTGAATTGTTGCAAAATACTGAAACAAAAGATGGTGTGGCGTTGTCTCTATGTGTGTGGTTTCTTCAGTATAAACCCGAGTTTGCTGTGAGGATGCAGCTTCCTTACGCAGCTGTTCCTCTCTGTATTTTATGCCTCCCTGGATGCTTTTTCTCCTGGACAAATTCAGTTTCTGTCTATTATTCTTATTTGTGGCCTACTTCTACAGTAGAGTTTGGGGAGATATTTTCATTTTGAGGATTTTCAAAACTGAAGCTATTTACTGAAGTAAGATGTGGTGGGGTTTTTTAGTTTTTTTGGTTTGTGTTTTCCTTGCTTATCTAGGGAAAATGTTTTATCTGATATTTCAGCAGCTAACTGTAGACTATTATTTTGGTAACTGATTGCTTTGCCTCATGGAGTTTCAGCACTCTGGAAGAAAGCTGTTTAATGTGAAGGATTTCACTGTCAGGTTTCAAAGGATGGCAAAGCAGCCTACTGTGAATGTTTCTGAAATAGGCAGAATTCTAATTTGCAGGCAATCCACATTTTTCTTCAGAATGTGGAACCAAATGAGCAGTAACAAACCTCTAGGTGTGCTTGAAGTTTGGTTATAAGATGGGATACAGAAAATCTTGTATCGGTTCTTTTCAGTATTGCCAGAAGAAGAAACCAGAACCATAAAATGGAAATAACTCATCCTATTTATACAGTATCTAATACTTAAACTGGAAAATTAAGTTCCTAAATACCTGAAGCAATCTCACTCTGATGTGTTTCAGATGTATCCAGAAATACTAGAAAAATAATTTGGCAGAACTTTTACCGTTCATGTTCTAAGAGCAGTTTATAACAGTGCATAAAGGAACTTTGTTTAAATGTCTTTTTTCAATTACCGAAGTCTTTTTAAAGAATGAGACCCTTGAAATGTTGTTCTTTTTCCTTGTTCAAAATATTTCTAACAATAGAAAGTTAATTTTATTATGTGGTATTCAGGAAGTCTGAGAAGTGATATGGAAAACTTCTGTTGAGAAACTTGCTTAGTCAAGGAGTTTAAAAGAGAAACTAGATAACAGTTACAATAGCTAAGCCATCTATACTTCTCCAAGCAATTGGATGACATGAGCAACGGCTGGCCTGGGTGTTTGAGAGTGGTGGCAGCAGTTGTTCTCAATATCCAAGAGGCCTGGAAGATCACCATGGGCCAGAAAATGACAGTGCTGGTCTCTCATACAGTTTCCACCATTTTGGAGCAAAAAGGAGGCCATTGGCTTTCCACTTGCAGATTTTTGCAATACCAGGTCATCCTGGTACAACAGGATGTGAATATTGTGACCACTAATATTGTGAATCCAGCATTTTTCCTCAGTGGAGCTGCTACCGAACCCATGACACATGATTGCCTGGAGACCATGAAAGCTGTCTATTCCAGCAGACCAGACCTGAAAGAAGAACCATTGGAGGGTGCTGAGGACTCATGGTTTATGGACGGGAGCAGCTTTGTGACCCAAGGAAACCGTAAGGCAGGCTACGCTATAACCAC
>VYZX01027817.1:41943-148251 GCA_013401335.1 Brachypteracias leptosomus | reverse complement strand
ATTGCTGATGTCCGAGGGATGGATTGAGAAGGATAAAGGGGAAAAAAAAATGTTTCTACAGCACAGCCTTTGAGAGGACTAGTCTATGTAAAGCAATATCTGACTTTCTGGTTTCTCAGCTATCTACCATGTCCCTTTTAGTTTGACTTCAGCTTCAGCTTCACCAACCTCTCTTCCTCAGGAGGAATACAAGGATATTTTAGAACTGAATCGCAACAGAGCAATTGTGTTTGGTTTCATTGGTGGGGATACTTCAGTTAACTTCACACGAGTAAAACCAGATGATTAGGATCATCATCTATCTGTGCCACCTTACTGAGAGCTGAAGCAGTTCAGGTACTTCTTAAGATTAGCACTAATTTAGAACTGCTCAGAACCAGGCAATGTCATGGGACACAAACCCAAAGTCAACAAACATCCACTTCCATACTGCCAGCAGGCAGCATGTGCCACCCCAGCTGGGATACTCAGCCATGCAAGGGAGTGTGGATTTATACCACGGTTATGCCCTGAACAGGTGGACCTGATGACCAACTAGATGAGTCAATCCATGGGGGGTTCAAGGGGATTCCCTACAGAGCTCTGAATCATCAATCACCAATTCTGTAAAATAATTTCCACAGCAAACAGTTGGGAACAAACAGTTAAAGCAGCAAAGGGAGGATTTGGGTTCAGCAGTAATCTCTTGGGGCACTGCTGAGTCACACTCTGGAGTTGGAGGGAAAAAGCAGACATCACAGCTGGATGTGTTCAGCTAGGAAGGAAATCAAAGACATGATCAGTTCCCAGCTCATGATATTTATTTGTAGTTCATTACTATATTTATATTCTTCCCTGTGAAGAGCATACAACAATCAGCATGGCTGGCCTTTTGGGGAAGTGCTTATCAGCACCTCTAATGGAATACAAATGTACAGGGCCCTCGTTAGCGGGCTGGGAAATGAGGGCCTGTGAGAAGCCCCTGTGGAAGGCAAGCTGCATGGCCAATACAGCATCCCTTCCCTTGGCAGTTGCAGCATGATGGCAACAGAGTTTGAACTCCTGTTTCTCCTCCATTTGAGTAAAGGATGTATTTATATATTTAAATATGTATGTGTATATATATAATAAATGCATGTTTTACAATAACTCAGCTGGAGCAGTTTCCTGTAGTTTATGAGCATGGAGAATGAAGACAAGGAGAGAAACATGTGAAAGAACGGATAATGGCATATGGTGCCCCTTGCCAGGGAAGACGTCAACCAGTTTCAGTTGCCTCACACAGCTCAACTTCACAGGAATTGCTCAGGATGAGTTTGAAATCTGTCATGTGTGCAGGGCTCATGGGAACAGGGTTTAGTAAAATGGCAGCTATCAGCATACAGAGGTGTTGCCTAGGCCTGGGGCTGCCATCATTAGTTGATCATATGTTTACACAGTAAATGAAGACTTCACTAACATATGGATTCTGGAGACCAAAAACTAAATGGGCAAACCCAGCCTGAACAGGTTAAGAGAGGGGATTTACCCTTTTTTTTCCCTGTAGGCAGACAATACCTGTAAAGTCAATAAACTCACATTAGGCTGCACTGAATTACACAATTCAAAACAGAGATGTGTCTTATTGTGTTTAACTATTATTAAATCAGCTCCTTCTACTTTAGGGCTATGCCACTTTACACCAGCCAAGGATGTGGTGCTAGCTCTCTAGGAAGCTGCTCACTCCTAAGTACAAACACATTGCCTGCTAAGAGTTCACAAGCCGATGCAAAAACTCATGTGGGATTCCTATGATCTCCTGCTGCCGTTCAGCCTGAAGAACCAAGGTATTAAACATGTAATATGAAGAAATAAAAATGTGCATATTTTTAGCTAAGCTAGATTTCCATGTCTCCTGCTTTTAAGAATATTATATCAACACCTGTTAGTTTTTCTCTAGTCATCATTTCCATCAGAAACTTATTGTTTCAGGAGTTTTATAACTCATAAAACTTTTATAAGCCAGACAAAATGTGCTTTAGGAAAAAGCTGATCTTTCAGGTCTCAGCACTGGAATGTATTTTTATATGCAACAAATGTAAAAGAAAATAATGGCTGTAATGGCTTTTATTGTATTTAGAGGGAGGAAGAACTGCAAATATAATCAGAAATCAAATCATTTAACTATTAATTTTACACAGAGTCTGGGCAACCCTCACAAAATATCTGTCAATAGACAGCAAATAAAAAGGAACCAGACAGCGGGGAAATTCTCATCCTTCACTTCCGAAAAGCACTTAAGCACATACTTAAGTCCATCCTTACTGCAAAAGACATTTGAGCATGTGTGTAAACCCCTCCTGCAAAAGGATTACTTTCTTCAGTGTCTGCTGTGGACCCAGGAGTCATCCCACTCAACTCATTACTAATGCTCTTGAAATTACTCATGGGCATAAATATTTGCAAGAATGGGGCCTCAGTGAGGAGCTGTGTCTATATGAGGAATCATGGCCAAACTATGCCATTCTAAAGAAACATGCTCCCAGACTTGCTGTCTCCACTGAAAAGCTGTTACCAACATGGCATAGAGTTGCTGCTGCTGCCTTGATGGCAGAAGCCAAGTGCATGCCCCCTGGCAGCAGGCCACATCTCTGAGGGGTTGGATGCATCTCCTGGGAATGTATCTCCAGATGAACCCTGTGAAGAAAAAAGCACTTCCATGTCTGACAACTGCCTGCAGAAGGGCAAAAGCTTCTTTAAAACCGTACCGTCCCTGTTTACAAATAGTGGGTTGGGGTACTCTGTGGCTGTTTGCAGGACACAAGCCTGATCAAGAAAACTGCAAAGATCCTCTACAAACTGCCATCTCAGCCATCTCTGGTGTTCAGGGGATGAACAAATATGACCTCAATTTAAAGTATCCGCGAAATAGAAAGGATTTCCAGTGAAACTTGTCACCCTTTTGACATCAGCCAGATGTTGGGTCCCCTTCCAGAGGTTGATACCCTCTTGATTTCTTCCTGCTGCTGATACATGTTCTGGTGAGACACCAACAGTATCTGCTGTGGAAATGAAAGGAAGATTTCATGTTTTCACTGAAGCACAATGTCATATTTCACTCTCTAAAGGCCCCTGAGCTGAAGCAGTCCCAGCTTATATTTGAACACCCAGGGCAAAGCCACCTTAAATCTGTAAAGTTTCTCACTCTGTAGATGATCTTGCCACACAAACACACATCTTGGGACACAGCCAGTGTTGACAAAGCCTAGGTAAAAAGGTGAATCTAGCACAGACCTGTTAGAGAAGTGGGAGGCTTGACACTATGAATTTGAGAGCATCTACAGTGTTTCTGAAAGACTTTGCTCAATTCTTGAAGTCTCATAGATCCATCCCTGAGTTTTGATTTTCTCAGTGTTTTGAAGACCTTATGACAGTGTTTATACAGTGTGCTAACTAACATCTGGGCTGACTTCTTGCAGGTATTTCCATACCTGGGAGATCTCATATAGACCTTTTTACAAGTGGGGTATGATGAAAATACTGGGTGGCAAAAAATACAAATAAGAAATGAATAGGTATGGCCACAGCTCCATCAAGCTTATGTCTCCAATATAGGGGTGGGAGTCATAACTTCTAGTCCCTTTGAGATTCAGTTGTCCTTTCAATTGCCTACCAAAACTGACTGCTTCGTGAAACCTACTTGGGAAAACATAAAATCCCAACACTAAAGGTTAACTTAAAGCTCTTGACATTTCTTAGCACTGAGGAAAAAACCCCATCTTTCCTACTCCTAATGCAGCCCATGTGTAAAGTTACAGGCTGTGAGCACTGGCTTTTAACAGGAACTGTTAACAACCCGTTTTAAGCACAGGAAGCAGAGGAAAGCCTCTTCACCTAAGAAAATAACAGCGATGTTTATGGGTGCTGATCGTCTCCCTGTTGGGAGCTGCCAATCACCCCTCCTGCCCCCTGAGTTGATTTCTGGGGGGCTGTGGCAGGGGGCCGGGGATCGCTCCGGTTTCCTTCTGTTGGAGGGCTCTGACGGCCGATGCTGTTTCTGGGCAAATGGCCACGGCTGCGATGTTTGTGTTAGATAGGCTGCAGCTGGGCTGGGTGGGTGTGCTGCAGGCAGGCTGCACCTGGCCAGCTCCCCAGCTTCCAATTCCTGGTAAAAAAAGCTTCCTGATTCCTTTGAATTTGAACATTCTTCTTATTTCCTTTTATATATTTATTTTTTAAAATTTATTATTATTATTATTATTTTTAGAAAATAGGCGTTATTTGACTTCTATGAAACATAGGTGTGAAAGTTTGCTGTGCGTAGAGGAGAACAGTTTTGTCCATCTACCTTATCTCTCTATCTCTATCCTGCTCCTCCAATGGAATTAGTGGCACTTTCTTCTCTATAGTCTCTTTGGTAGGGGAGCCAGTGGTTCATCCTCTTCACATTCAGAGCTATACTTTTAAAAGCAAAATAGTATTCAGGGCTACTAGGTAAAAAACAGAGAGCATGTAACTGGTTGAACTGAAAGGAACAATGCCAAAAGAGAATTCATCTCCCTGTGTTATCTCATGATTTAAATTATGCCCTGGCAAAACTTCACTTCCTAAGCTGCAATTTCAAGCTGCAAGTATTCATCAACTGAGGAACCAGTGCATATATATATGTATGTGTTTGTGTGTGTGTGCATGGGTACACCATATGTATTCATGTTTATGCAGTTTTCCATTCAAAGCAGTCAGCGGAAATGAAAACCTGATTTTGCAAGGCTTCCACTGCAAAATTAAACATTCATTTTTTCCTTAAGGGAGCTTGCTGTTTTATGCACCGGGAAATAACTCCTAATCTTTTTTTTTTTTCTTTTTAAGTCCAAAATATCTTGCCTTGAAAGAGAGCTGAGCTATGATGGGAAACACAACTATTCATTTGGGATAGGAGGGGGGAGCAGCAAGGTGGGAAAGAAAAAAAAGAAATCAAAGAGAAAAAGCAAACAGAAGTGAGGGATTTTCAGTTCCTCTGTGTGTGTCCACCTATTTTTATCCTAGAAGGAAGCTTCTTAACATAGCTGTGTTTTCTTTCATGCTGCTCTCCTCCCTTTGTGGGACTTCCGGAATTCATCTCAGCACCTGGTTTTTCCCTGAGCTTGGTGTGTTTTGCCTACACGGCAGGACAAATTTGGCAGCTGTTGCATTGGAAGCAGAAGGGGAGCAGAACAGCAGCAAAGCCGGATACTTTGTATGTCCAGGGGCACCAGAGGGATGTCATTTACTTCTTTTGCTTAGGATTTTTCTGGCAAAGCTGACAGCTTTCTTTTGGCCTTGACTGGGACATCTAGACAGTGGGAAAAGGTTTTTTTTCTATTCTTTTGGATCATAAGTGTATCCTTTCTCCTAACACTTCTGTTGCTTATGTTCTTATTTCGAGAAAGCTTTTCTTTTTTCCTTTTTTCTTTTTTTTTTTTTTCTGGGGCTACGAGACAAAGGAAACTTTTGGCTGGACTGAAGTGTTCTTAAAGTGGAAAGGAAGCAGAGTCTGAGGCACCAAAACAGAACTTCAAATATTTTTCCATTTACAAAGCAATGTACAGCCAGAAAGGAAAAGCTGATGGGAAATGTGTCACTGGCTTCTATGGGATGAGAGATCCACATGAGGAATCCAAACTCATCAATCTGCCCATCATAATTATGATTATTAATGATGTGTTATTTGTATTGCTGTAGCAGCTTGCAGATCCAGTTAAAGGGCAAGATCTCCTTGGCCCAAGCGGTTGTACAAGCCCAGATCAAAGAGATGTTCCTTGTCCCGAAGATCTTGAAATCAAAGTTTATGGCTCACCTTAACACCGTAAGAAGGAACCATATGGGGAAGACACACACACTTTGCCAGGTCTGAGCAGATGCCTGTGCCCTGTTGCACTCCTAACCAGACACAAGCTTTTTGAAATGGCCACATGTCTAGGCCCACTTATGCTGTGTGTGAAGCAGAATAGGATGCTATCACCCATTCAGGGACACTTGTTAAGGATCAGACGTGGACAGTTGACTTCTGCAGTCCAGGAATGGTATGCTCAGTGTCTCAGGAGAAGTTCTCTGAGAACTCCTGGTGGCTTCCATTCCCTCCACAGAATAGGCACATCATTTATTAGGAGCCTCAGTAAATCTGAGTCTTTAACAGTTCTCCTGCAAGGTGAATCTGATTTTTATAATGATATAGCCCTAGGAAAGTCAAGCAGAGCCCAATGTATAAAGCTAAAACAAAGCATAACAGGCATTCCAGATTTAGCAGTATGTTCAGAAGAGAAAAGTTACTTCACAGAAGAAGTTGGAGAGCTAAAGAAAATTTCAATTATTTGGTGCTGCAGCACCAGATGATTCAGTATCAAAGGGAATACCATCATTATCTTTGGCATCAGGATATCTAAATTTAGGCTGAGATGCTGGAAAAATTGTTGTAATCAAAATCACAAAAGAAAAAAAAGGCCTTTTAAACTTGCTTGAGATGTTACTTGGCTGGAAATGAAACAAAAAGAGTAGAACCCAAAAGAAAGAAATTCAAAATGGGAAAGCTTGAAGCAAACTTCCTTCAAGCATGGGTGGCCGGGGCCAAGTGAGGAGAAATACACATGTAAACAGTTTTTCATAAAATCATACCTTTCCCTTACACATAACTTTCATCAGACATTTTCTATCAGTAACAGTGACTCTCAAAAGAAATAATAAATAGCTGCAAACACACCAGTAGGAATTTATGGTTCCAAAGGAAAAAAATAGAATCCCACAGACTTTCTACAGACATAAGACACATGTTCACTTGCTGAGAGAAGGACCAATATCGTCAAATGAATTCATGAAAAAACCAGCAAATTCCAGTCAGCTGCCTCCATCTAATACTGAGGGACCAGAAATCACTATGTATTTTCTGTCTTGGTAATTCATTCAATGAAGTTAATAATGATGAACTCTCAGAGAATAATCCTATTTCTCTTAGAAAAATAAGATTAAGTATAAGTCCCAGTATGAAGCCGAAGATGCTTAGATAGGTAATGGCTCTGTTTGTCAATGGATAAACAATAATCTCTTTACATGGGCAGTTCCCAGACACTGGGGTGTTGCCTGGATGCAGCTGTTCCCCACCACCACCGCAGCAGCAGAAGCAGCAGCAGCACTGGGTGCTGGGTACACTGGAAATAGATAGTATTCAGGCTTCATTTGAGGACCTGTAACTGTTTAATGATTTTTTCTTTTTTTTTTTTTTTCCTTCAGAGCATTGTTTTAACTGAAGACCTATTATCTAGTTTCCCCTCAACGCCTTTTCAGACCATTTCTTTCTTCTTGAAATGAGATGAATTTTTTTAAAGAGGAAATAGGTGAGATCTCTTGGGAGCAGATTTGCCAGCATTTCCCTGACGCTAGGAGAAAGCCCTCCACTCTGACACTTTTAGTGCTATCAGATGAAGTACCCCAAGCAAGCTCCCCTGTTCCTGGCACCCAAAGGCAGCTCTTACATGCTTGCCACTTTCTCAATGAGGTGAGAGTGAGCTGTCTGTGTTATTGCAGCATATCTCTGACTCCACTACTTTGTTGCCTGACACGAAAGCTGTGCTGCTGCTTAAGACCACCTGCTCCACTGGAGAGCAGTGAGTGATGCTGCTGCCTGCAGTGTAGACCACAACTGCCTCAGCAGTGGTGAGGAAACAAGGCTCTTCCCCACCACAGTGAGAAAGAGATGCGGGAGGCTTCTGGCTGGATCCTGTCCTTCCACAGGGTGTAGGAGGCAGTGGCTGGGAGGATGCTGGAGAAAAGGGCATTTGGGCTGTGCACTCCCCATGAGCCCACCTAACCATTGCTTTCCCTTTTCCCTGCAGCAATGTAGTACCCTTTGGCCATCACTCATCTGTCCCAAGTAACAGGAGAAAAGGAGCTTTCTTCCTGCATCCCCTCCAGTGAAACCAAGCTGCTCAGCCACATTTAGTTTTAAAACTTTCTATGTGAGTGTGTCTCTCCATGGTCTGGGGTGACAGCATTAGCAGCACCCACTTCTCCCATTATTCACTTGGTGCTTGCTATGTTTGGGAAACTGCTTTTCCTCCCCACTGACAGCCTCTCTAACATCTGATGGATGGACAGCTATTGGTCCTAACAAATGTGGAAGTTGTTGTGTGCTGCTTAGGACAAGGAGTAAAATGTCTTCTACAAGACAGGAGTATCAGCAACCATAAGCAGGAAGACTGTGAGATAAGGCCCTTAAGGAGGGTTTCTGGGTTCACAGAGTTTGCAGGCAAATCTGGTGTTGCCACAGGTGTCATAAGGAGAACATCTACTAGAAACTGAAGTGTTGGAGTCAAGTCACTGAGGGAAAGAATGACTGCAGAAGGGCCTGCAGAAACATCTGTGAGACATCTTCATGACACGTTAGCACATACCCATGCCTTCCACCACTCATCCACTGAGATTACCTCACAGACATTTTGTCCCATCTGCTATGAGTTTCATCTCAAACCTCTTAGGGACAGTGGAGAAAATCGAAGTAACTTCTGCATTTGGGCCGGTATATATCAGCCCCTGTAGAGCACAGAAGCCTGTATTTCCTGAGAAATAGGTTGTCATTTTCTTGTCTTTCCTTTATTTATCCTCTGTAACTGCTTCCCCCCTGTTGTTAGACAGGTTGACTTGAATAACATCATCTCAGATGCATTGGCCTCCATCATTCCTGATATGGTGCACACTTGGAAACATAAAAGCAGCTGTATTGGGTCAGACCTAAGGACTGTCTACCTGGTAACCTAACTCCAACATGACCAGGAGCAAATGCTTGGACACATCAGACATAGTACCTCCTCCAGGTTCCTGTGTGTGGGAACTTTCTGAGCCATCCTAGAGGATTGCTTCAGCTATCATGAATCTGATCAGATTTCTCTTCTATGAACCTGTGAAAGCTGCCTTTGAAACCATTTCTGAATCAATTATAGCAATGAATTTTCTGGTTTACTTACTTATTAGGGGAAGAGGTATTTTTTTGTTTATTCCTTCCCTTGTCCTTGCTCTCTGCCTTGAAAGTGTGGCTAAAGATTATAGTAAAAGAGCATCATTTCAGCCGCTCAGGGCTGACACACAGCTGCACCTCTACCTCATCTGATCCTAAAGCTCCTTGCCTGACTCTTACTTGATAGTTCTGATTTACAAAGCAGCTTTGGCATTACTTCTTTCAGATCATACAGTTTACAGCACATCTCAGCCGATGACAACAACCATACACCTAACTGCAAAGGTTCTGCAATGCTGTCACTGGAAGTTTGCACAGCCTGCAATTCTCTCTCCTCTACAATGATCCCTCCAACTGGCTTCTGGACTCCTATTTCTCAACAGTAAAATCAGCAGTCCTGAGCTGCCAGCAGCTGACTCAAAAAAAAAAAAAAAAAAAAATTAATAAATGAAAGAAAACCCCAATTAAATTTAANAAAAAAAAAAAAAAAAAAGTTAATAAATGAAAGAAATCCACTATTATATTTAAAAAATGTGAAAAGGCAAAGAAAAATCAGTTCAAAACAGCTGGGCAAATCCTCTCCTTTGACTCAGTGGCTGACTCCTACTTCCAATGGGACGTTTCCCAGGGACTACTGATGGTCTACATTGGTCTTTCCTCTCACTCCACCCCACTCCTCCCTGTCAGCTCATCGAGCTCTTGAATGCAGTCACTCTCATATATTTGGCTTGCTGACATCACAAAGATGTCAGCCAACCCCTTCATTTTCAAATTTGGAACCGAATATAAGGCCACGCTTCAGCCACTCCTGAGACAGAAGTGGGATGGCTGGCAAGGAGGAAAGAGTAGGAAAAGCCTACAGGGAAGAAGGAGGTAGGTTCAGAGGGCTCAGAAAGGGTCAAATTAACTTGTAGGGTTTCCTTCATTTTAAATGTCACTATTTTTTTTCAACATTTCTGTACTGAGAATTTCACTGCCCTCACCTTTCCCTCTCTTTTATAGTCACTTTCCACAACTGCTGGTGTGGTGAAGATTTATAGCCATGAGGAACTGAAAAACCCTTTGCCCAGCCAAAGAGGCCCAGAAAGTACATCCTACATGGGGACACCGTCCCCTGAAACACTTCCCTCTAGACACTGAGACTTGAACACTGCCCTCAAAGCACAGCCCAACACTAGTCTCACTAGTTTCTTTGGAGGCAGAGCTGAAACTCTTTGGAAAATTCTATTCTTCAAATCTAAGAGCAGATTTTGTCCAGTTCTGTTGGGTAGGTCCCAAACATGACAATTTAATTAGGAGGTCCAGACCTCCCTGCATGCTTATGCTCACACTGCAGTGCCTATTCCCAGATATCCAGCAGGACCAAAAGCAAGTTCTATCAAAGCCATGTAAGGTTTTTGCCATACTGTGCAAAGGTAGCCAAGTGGAAAAAGCAGGCTGCCTGTCTAGTCTCAAGTACGGAGAGTAGCCACATTCTTGTAGGAAGCCCAGAGCATGTTCAAGAAATTTAGGGAGGTTAAATGAAAACCTATTGCTTTCCCAAAATGGAGCTGTTTGACTTGGAGTGGAAAGCTTAGTCATCTGTCCTGCAGGGGTTTGCCCAGCTCCTTTGGTCTCTCTATCTGTCTGATTTGCTTCTACATTTTTTCCATTTCCATCCCTACCTTCTTTTTCAGGGTCTCAGACATAAAAGTGGTGTCTTTCCAAGATGACATCTCCAGTTACAATGCCCAGTTCATTTCATTTCTTCTCACTTTTGAAAGGGGGGATGGGGGGATGGGGGTTGATGCTTGACAGTTATATTCTTATGTCCACATGACATATGGAAATGTTTAGGAAAAAAATAATTTCAAAAGGCCCACTTGTCATTTGTTCATTAAACAGCAGCAGCAGCATCAGTCCTCCTTCTCCCTTCACTAACAGCTCCTGATGCATTCAGTTCCTATAATTACAAAGTAATTATAGGCTCTCAATGACCTCCTTTATGTTTCATGGGATATCATCTAGTATATAAGTTATATTCCTATTTCATCAAGTAATAGGCTAAGTGTTAGGAGGCTGAAGTTCTTGGCAGAGCCCTACATCCTACTGGCACTTATATTTGGCTGCTGTATGTGACTCATTAGATGGAAGTGTTGTAGGTGACATCATCAGTAAAGGGAAACACATGATAAGGTGAGGGTTCAAGAATTTAAACTTCAGCTAATAAAATATCCAGACAAAGAGGATTAGCTGTGTTTGCAGGAAGAAAATGTTTGCCTCTGTCAGAAGCAGGATAGCCCAAAGAGAATAAACTAAATCCTTTTTCTTCTTTCAGCCATCAGTTTCTTGTCATGCTAGAAAAAATAAGAGAAATGAAAAAAGAAAAAGAAACCATCTGTCTTTCAAATAGATGCAGCCATTACCTCAGTTAGTGCATTACAGAAGCATTTTTAAATCAGACAGATTTTCTGGTTTATATCCCATGTTTGGATTTCTTTTCCTTAAAGACATGATGAGATGTAGAGCTAGACAAAACAAAAGTTGTTTTAGTAGCTTAACAAGCGGAGCTGCATGCACAAGTCTATTCTATTCAGGGACTGAGCTGCTACTCTTCTGCATCATCATTGGCAGCCATAAATCACAGCTCTGCTTTAGCTACTTATTAGCCATATCTGAGTGTTTGAGTCTCTGGACAGGAATGACAACATCCCCACCCAGCTGTCCCCCAATGAACGGATGAGTGGAAGCAGAGCCCTTGAATCTCTGAGTCCACAGACATGAGGATACACCAGTGACCTTTCTTGGCCAACCTCTCTCTTGGGGTGTAAGACAAGGTGTCATGGGCTTCCCCAGGAGCAGCAGGCACTTTTTGCTCTCAGAGAGCATGGAAAAAATGAAAAATGCCACTAGGTGAATGCAAAGGCAGTTCTTCACTTAGGAGCATGGTCAGCAAATGGTCTTTGGGAAAACATGGTAGAACACAAACCAGTCTTTCTAGGCACCTTCTCAAATGCAGTGGCTGGTCACTTGAATCTATTAGAAAGGATCACAAGAGGGAACAGTCAGAAACCTGTTTTGTTAGTGCTGGTTCTGTGCCACAGCTGACAAACCAAGCTCTGAATCATCCACAGACACATAAGCAGTAGCCTCTTACTAAAGGTGTTTGGAGCAGACCCGCAGATCCGGGTACACAATGCTGAACCCAAATCTCACTCACGGTGAGCTGCAGCACATATGTCACCTGCATGCCCATGGGATGTGTCAGCTTGACTCATCCCTACACTGTCACTGTGCAAGTTTCACAGTCCCCCAGCTACACTGTGCTGGCTGCCCAGAGCTACGTTAACGAGTTGCAGCAGTGAGCAAAGGTGACAAACGGCTTCTAAAAGTGAAAATCAGTTTTGTTAATGCTATGCTGCCCAGAACGTTCAGCCCACTTCCCCACGTTAAAGAAGGGCATTAGAGCAGATACAATACCCGTAATGATTTGCTGCCATAGGCAGTAGAGAATGACCATACTCAATCAGCTCAGTCCAGGAAGACTTGGGGTGCTCCCAAGCCCAAGTACTGCAAGTGAACATTGGCTTACTGCTTAGGGTCCTCACTGTGCAAGGCAAGCAGTTTTGCCACCTTTTCACTCTAAAGCTTTCTTAGCTTCAGCATAAAAATCTCACATGAAAGGACATTCACCTTTTCTTTCTCCACAGTGTAAGCCACAGCCTGTGGAAGCCAAAAGCTTCAAACCTGATACAGAACCAGGTTGCTACAGCTCTTGTCAGCTGAGGTTTAGAAAAAAACAAATGCACAAACCCCCAAACCTCAAAAAAACCCCATATATAGTCTGCAGAGCAAAGGTTGAACAGCACAGTTCTCATAATGGGGAGAGAGGGAACTGCTTATACCACTGCAGTTTTTGCAATTATTGACAGGATTTAAAGAAGAAAGATGTATTGGGCAGGATCTAAGACCTGTTGCCTTCTCCATTACTTTTATGGCTGGCACCTGGATTTCTTTAACATATCACCTGCACAGGTAGAGCTTGTCTCAGAGAGAGCTAATCCTCCTCCTCTGCGGTCTCAAGTAAGGGTGGTAGTAGATCCTGCAAAATATTCTCCTATATTTTGTATTAAATTGATATACAAGCTTTGGTCATTGGCCTAAACCATCCTATGTACTTGAAGACCATAATTTAACACAGCACTGCAGATTTGGAGTGGCTTTATCCTATGACAAAGTGCGATTAAGTCTTCTCTGTTACTAGTCACTGGATGAGCTTTTAGATTTCTGTTTATTGCTGAGAATCTGCTCTTACCCAAAGCATCAGCACGTTGCTTCATAAATCAATGAACTCATTCCCCAGTCTCACCATGGAAAAGACATATACATACCACTCTGATTTGTGATTTTTTAAAACTAGACGTTTAGCACATTTTTTTAATATGTCAAAGCAAATATTTGTAATGAGAATTTGGAACTGATCAGCCTACCCTCCTCTGTACCTCTAGTTTCTTCTGCAGGCTGCAGGATGTTTTTTTGTGTGTTACCAAAGTAGTGCACTGGCCTCCCATACCTGCTCACATCTTAACAAGAACTGAAACCAAAGGCTGTTTCCTGACACCACAGCAACTGAGCCTGAAGAAAAGAAACTATCAGATGTTTGTCTAACAGCTGCATGTCAAAAATAGTAGATTAGCCAACAGCTTCACTGCACTATGAGCATAGGAAGCTTACTGCCTCTAAGAAACATGTTTCTCACTTATTGGAAGTGGGCAAGTGAGTCCTTTTTCCATAATCACTTATGAGTGGGAACTGAAACCTTTTGATATAGAGATCTGCATTTGACACTATAGCTGTCTTGTTATTCAGCCTCTGTGGCAACAGATACAGCCTAATTGTTGGGCTTTTCTTTCCTGGCTGAATAAGAATTAGCCATCGTATTTGTTACTGTGCCACAACAGGATAAAAGATGCATGCATAAACACATCCTAAGGTCTGCATAAATAAGGCTATGCTTAACCAGACGCAGCTTTGAGAGAACCTGGTTATGTCTACCCCAGGCATACCAAGCTTTTGGATCTTTCCCAGAAAGGGACAAAATATGAACTAGGAATTAGGACAGAGCAGTCAGAGTCATCAGGAATTTCCCTGTCTGAGGTTTGAGGAGGATGACTTTGCTATCATTAGCTGCACTTCCAACCCTTCACTTCTAAGAAGACTATTGTACAGGTCCAGTGTCAAGCCCTTAAGACGAAGGCAACAAGAAGTGTGCAAAACCATATAATTACAAGGCTCTGAGCTCCTGAAGGGATTCTAGTGACACAAGACCCTCAAGGCAATGTGAGGCTGTTCATACAGTTATTATCTGCTGTTGTTTCTCAATACAGCAAAGTTCAGATGTTTGCGGCATGGTAGTGACTCCCTCATGCTTTCAGCTGCTTGAGGGAAATTTTCAGGGATGTTGTCTGACTGAATTTAGACACACACACGTGCACACAAAAAATGTACAAGCAGCTCACTCAGTAAAATGGCACTTTTCCCCTTGGGGAAGGGTGTCTGACTTTGCCTTCCCTCCTTCCCCCAGTAAAGAAATGAATTTTTTGTTAAGAAATTACTCCTATGTCACAGATTTTAGACAGTTGTGTGGCAGAGTGAATGCTTTTTTTCCTTCCCCAGATGGTGGGAAATTGTTCTTTAACAGCCTCCCACTTGGTCAGGACATAGGTGGTTCATTGCCAATGAAAACCCAGGTACTGCTGAATTCTTGTCAGTGATTCAAGCAGCAGTCTTCCCTCTCAGTCAAGAGAAAACCAATATCCCCAGAATGGTTTTAATATGGGCTCTGTTGCAAATTGCTCAGACAAGACATAAAATAGAGGTCCTGACCACATCCAGTCCTTAAAGACCCCATAGAGCTGTTTGCAGAGGTAAGAGCATGAGTCCACAGCAACTTTCCATTGCCTTCTGCCTATATTCTATCCTCCTTCACTCCCTAACACTGATGTAATGGTGTACTGTCTTAAACGATTTGGGGCATATCTGCTTAGTAGTGGATAAAGCATTTTAAGGATACTGTTCATCATTCACTACCTTCCTATTCCAGGCATAGTAGATCTCAGACGGTCCTTCACACATGTGTGTATGTATACACATCCAATATAGACAGAGAAAAAGCAAGTCCTTTCTTGAATGGCATGGGCACTGGGGAGAGAAGCTGAGTGCAGGGACCCTCAGCCCTAAGCAATCTCTATAGCACCAGGCACAGGAGCCTCTTTATTTTCTATCTCCCAGTGTGCCAGCCTGTCCACTGGCTGTTCAGCCAAGCACAAACTAAATGTCTTGCTGAGCTTTAATCCAACAGTCTGATCCTGAAAGGTGCCAGGGTCCACCCCTGGCCGTGTCTCTCCAGGGTAGGCTGGACTGTGCTAGGAGAAGAGAGCACACCCAGCTGTCACCTTGACACATGTCAGAATCTGCCTGCCACCACTAAGTGACCCCTGCCTTGCAGACACTCCTAGCCTTTCTGAGCTGGGCTTTCCTATGGCCATGCCCTCTAGTCAGACCCAAAACAGCTCCAGACCAGGTTACTTAATTACATGGTCCAGACAGAGGGGGTGCTACCCATGAACACAGGCCCGGGAGTCTCAGGTTAGAACCCTGTGGGGTTATATGGCACCAGCTACAGACTAAATACCTCACCCTGCTCTACTCCGCTGTGCAGGTAAATGCTGAGGCAGAGGCTGTACAGCAGCAAGACTTATTTCCTCTGTCACACTATGCAAACTTCCCCTGCTTTAGAGATATGGCCTTCAACTCCCACCCTTGGTGTAGCTTCCCACAGGGAGGGAGGGAGGGAGGAATTTTGCTGTAAACTGTGGAGAGATCTCATGTTGCTTAAGTGAGGAGGCACACATGTATGATGGTAAACTTGTATTTGGCAACAAAGTGAGTAGTGTCTTATTATGCTCAGTAAGGGAAGAGAAGCTGAAGTAGGTCTTCTGGGATCAGCCAAAAGGGACACAAAATTACAACAGAGGCTGACCCAGGCTAAACCCCATCCCATTTCCCACTCATAGTGTCTCTTGACCCCATTCCAGCATGTCAGCATGGTGGCATTTGCTCTTAGCCCTCACACTATTCTTGGCCTAGATATGGAAACTGAACTCAAATGTAAAAGGAGCTTTTTTTTATTTCCTCTCTCTCAAGAAAAAAAAAAAAAAAAAGATGCCTTTATATAGATATTCTCTGCATCTGGCTACCTCACCACAAGTTACAGGAAATTGGTTGGCTGCCACTTAGCACAGCTGTTAACACTTTGGACTAGCAGTAGCCATTGTGCTGATACTGGTTTAAATGAAAAGGATGAGGTATGCAATGGTTAGAATAACAAATGTCTCATGTTACACAAAGAACATAGATGGTGTTGGGATACGAGCATGCATTACCCTACTGCTGCAAACATTACTAGGGATGTATAATTCGGCTTCACAGCCCTTCTGAGCATCAAAGAGATTCCAACACATTAATAAAATGTGTCATAACAACCTGATGATACAGGATCACTATATAAACATGACTAATAACTATAATGGTGTCCGGGGACCAAACAAAATCAAGACTGCACTCTGTACAAGGCAGCAGAGTCACTCCTGGAGAGTTTCGAATGTAAACAGAAAAGATGGATGAAGGCTAGGCAGGAAGAGAGTTACAGTCCTGATTGACTAGTCAAGGAAAAAAAAAGCAGGAAGGGATGTAAAAACCACTTTTGACATGGATTGAGATCTCTGCAGAGTTCTTAGAAGGAAGTAATGGCAGAAATTATTCTTTTGGGAAAGTTCTCAGAGGCAGACTAATCACAGCAGAATCCATATATTCTTGGATATGATTGTTGACAGATTTCTTTATAAGTGATTGTTGACTTGATTTTGTCAATACTAATGACATTGTGGAAGATCTGATTGTAGAAAATTGCATTCAGTCATATGATTAGGAATTAATTTAGTTGTCTTAATAAGGTCCTTGATTTAAAAAAGGAAAATTTTGACAAAGTTATGGAACTAGTGATTGAAGCCATCTGGACTAAGTAACTTGTACTCCACCATGCAAAGTCTGAAATTTGCTTAAGTGATAGATACAAGCAAAAGGGACAGGGGTATAGTGCACCAAAGAGCAATACTTCTAATGCAAATAACCATCTCAAATAAAGTAAATTAGGAGTAATTACAGAGCCTATATGTAATGAAAAATGGGACCAACAGCAAGGAAAGGTACATCTTAGAGGTCAGAAGTATACACATAGAATGAAAAGTACCAAAAATCAAGCTGGTTTAGATCTTGCAAAGGAAATAAAAACAGTAACTTAACATTCTTCAGTTATATAAATAAAAAGAGAACAAAGAAAGAAGTAGTGAGGGCACTATTCAGTGAGGACAACTTAGAGATCATAACTACAGTAAGCAGTCTGCCTCAAAACTCAGTGAATGTTCTCCCTCATATTTCAGTGAGGAAGCAAAATGTGGTGGCTAAAGCAGGGTGAATAATGGGAGTGGAAGGAAGGTGAAATTGAAATGATCACACCTGAGATGGAAGCGCAGCTCAAAGAGCTCACTGCCTTCAAACCAGCCAAACTGGACATTCTTCATCTTCACCTCTAAAAGGATTTGCATGTGAAATTGTAGGCCCATGTCACAGACATTTAATGACTTTTTTGTGCTCAACTGAGGCCATGGGATTGAGGAAGAGCAAATGTAATTCCTGTATTTGAGAAAAGCAAAAAAGCAGTCCAGGTAACCACAGGTCTGTTAATCTGATCTCTGCGTCTGAACTGAAGCTTTATATGTTATTGATGAGTTAAAGATAGGATTAAATGGAAAATGCAATGAAAAAAATCAATAAGAATTTACCAAAGTTACATCACTTCAGGCTCATATCTTTCTCCCATTACAATGACTGATTTTGCAGACTAAGGAAATGAAGCAGATTTCATGTATCTGGACATCAGGAAGGCACCTCATTGTGTGTTTATGGGGAATGTAGTTAAAATAAATGAAATGGGGAGGAGCGTAAAACTGCCAAGTCATGTAGAAATTGGACATAAGTACTGGGTTAGAGGTGGGATAATAATATGAATTCCTCTGGGATCTGTGGGGCCTGACCTAATTGAGGACCATGGCAGTGGATGCAGGCTTTTGACATCCACATTAACCGGAATATGCCACAGCCTGCCCTGCCTGTCCACCTCTTGTCATCAGTGTGGCACGCAATGGTAATATGCTTTGGGCATGTGTCAGGCAGGTTCAGGTGTCCCCTGGAGAGGGAGTTGCTGTGGGAGCCATGGGGACAGGAGTGCTGGGTGCTGAGGGACTGTTGGAAGTAGAAATTATGTGGGCCTGGTGCTCTGGTTCTGTTCTCCTCTGCTCCCCGGCATTTCTGAAGTGGGAGAACAAGGGCAATTTGGTGGAATCTTGTATTTCTTGAAGCCACAGAGGGAAAAAGGTGCAGCCTTCTGCTGCGTGTGGGAAAGCTTAGAGCAAGTACTCTTTTGGTACTACCATGCATGGTCAAGGGAGACTGTTCTAATGCAGACAGGATTTTATACCTAGAAATGCAATAGGTCAAACTTCTACATGACCACCACTAAATAGTTTAACTCTGGTAAATTACCTATTTGCACCCTTTGCTTTTCAGTGTAGCTGCTCAACACGTTGTACCGCGTGTTAGCCCTTGCAAACACCTCCTGTGAGCGTGAAGCTGGTCAAGCTCAGAGCTAAGCTGTGATACTGAATTTGTTACCATAGACAAAATGCTGATGTCCAGTTTATTCCCCTCCACATTGCCACTCACATATCTCATGTGATTTCCTAGCCAGATAACTGCATACTGGAAGCATGTCTCATGGTTAGCTAGGGCTGGCTGAAGCTGGTAATTCATAAAGAGAGCACACAAACAAGTAAGTAATAGGGAGAATGATAATCCAGCTTCAGGGGAGAAGAGAGCTGAGAGAGAATTAGGGTAAAAAGCACGGAAGCAAGGACTTGTGAAAATGCTGCTGAAGGAAATCTCATATTTGAAGGCTGTGTTCTATGGCTGTGCTGCAACCTTCCTGAGGTTTGGATGGGCCATGAGTAGCAGCACATGGGCTACAGTGCCTACTCCAGGACTGAATACAGACAAAAATATGAGTGCAGCCTAAGAACATGATGACTTGCAGTGCAGCCATTCCCTGAAAAGGTTTGGCTGCCCAGAGGTTATTTCGAGTGGGCCTCAGTTTGCTTCTTCCAAATAGCAAAGCCTGCAAGCTGTGGCTCTGCTGTGGCCACAAATACAAATCTGCACATGCTGGGGGGGAGAGAAAGGGAATGGCCACGGGAGATTTCTCAAGGAGAAATATATCAGAAGTGAGCAAAACAAATGACAGAAAAGGGATGTGACTGCTCTCTGAGAATACCTACAGATGTAAATACCACTGAGGAAAATAACTTAATTTTAGCAAAGAATAATATTGATATAAGGAGAAATGGAAATATATTGGCCATGGTAGATTTAACTTGGAAACCACAGAAGATTTCCAGCCCTCAGAGTCCTGAAGTTGTGCAGCAATCTTCCAGGGAGAACAGGCTTCATGCAGAGGGTGATCAGGTGTTGAAGGGCTTTATGTGAAGGGACTGGAAAGGGGACTCCCTGCTTCAGGAACACCACTCCAGCTCTGTTTTTTTCCAGAGTGGCCCCTGAATCTTTGAACAACCCTCTGGATTTAATTGCAGGCTTTCAAACAACAGGGCAAAGTTGAGCAAAGGATTATTTGAATATCAGGGTAAAGAATCTGGGAGATTCCCATATACTAATGCACTGCACCAGTTTCACGCTGGTTTGAATCCCTAGACCTGTGATCCAGGCATTCAATGTGAAAGTCTTATACAGCAGATAGATAGTATTTCTGGGCTCTGCTCCCACTCAGGTAGACTGAGAGCAATTCCCATCATTTCTGCCATGAGTACTGCATGTCTCTGAGGAGGTGAGCAGAGGCGGTGATGGAGAACCCCAAGGTGTTTAAACAACAGCTGCCTTATACCTTCAGTCACCAGGAATTACCTTGAAATATTTAGGGAACCCTAACTGCATATAGAAATTCTGCCTGCTTAATCCATTCTTAACTCAATAGACAGGGAAATTAGCATGAAAGCCTAATAATCGTGTCTAGGATCAAGAGAGACAGACAGGTATTGTTTTATATTCACATTCCAGCAGCATTAGTAAGCAAGCACAAGGGAAAAACAGTTCTCTCCTGCAATGCATAAGGATTTTGGCAGGAGGAATAAATACTGAAAGCTCTGCTTGTAATTAACTAAGCTATATCTGCAGCTTGTAGCATTGTCCAGAAGAATTCCCATTGCTCCAATTGAAGGTGCTTCAAAGACCATTGCAAAGAACACACCATTGAAAAGTTTTGCTAGTAAGGTCTTTAATTATGGCTTTGTTATACATTTAATTTATAGATGAAAGAACAGCTATTGTAAGTTTGACTGTTAAAATCATATACGTTGCAAGTTGTTAAATAGGCCTCTTGCTTTTTGTTAATTCCCAAATATGTCAAGAAAGTCAATTAATATAATGTAAGTGGAGCTTTTTCTTTCTTTCTTTCTTTTTAAGTTAGGTTTAATTGGATGGGTACTGCAGTGAAGCAGAAATAGTGGCATGCAGTTAAAATTAAATATTTTAGGACAAGATTTTAGATTTAAATTATGAGATCTAAAAGAGGCACAATCAAAAACAATCAGCGTGCTTAGCTCTTTGGATCTGCTACAGTTAGCAGTAGCCTCTGCAATCTCTATAACTAAAAGAGGACTGCAGTTTTTTCCAATCAGAATGTGCCCTAATGTTGTACTTAATCACTTTTATTGCTTCCCCCATAAAGCCTAACGGAGTCTCATCATAAGTCTGGACCAAAACAGACAGGTCATACTTTCTACACAAAACACTTGTGATACAAATGTCTCCTACCAAAAAGTTCCATATGACACACAGAAATGAAAAACATTTTCTTGGGCAATAAACAGGATAAATTTGTGAATTTCCTCCCTGGTCTTTCTTTAGGGAGTGCTACCCTCTTATGAAGCAGTTATATCAAAAAAATCAGTCTCCTGGAGGACCTGATCACAAAGAATTTAGTAGATCCCACTAATTTTCTCCCCAGACCATGTAAGAACACAGATGTGTGATCAGAAATCTAGACCTATGTTATTTATTCCCTTTGGCTGCATGTGTTGGCACCTGAAAGTCTCAGTAGATCCTGTGAGGTGCCAGGCGTTGCTCAGGTGAACAAGGATGTAGCCCTGGTGCAGGTCAGCTCATCCCAACAGGGAGTCTTGATCAGGCCTCAAAGCATCTCACTGGAAAATGGATTTAACACCAGCATGCACTTCTGAACCTCTGATTAAGCAATGCCATGAAATGCCTTCTGACGATGAGATTTATCATCTGTATGGAGAGTAAGCCTGTCAGCAGCAACCCCAAGGGCATCCTAGACAATGTCTGAAGCATGGAGAACCCCAACTGCCCACGGGAGCTATACTAATGGCCAGGCTTGGTCATTCATTCAAGTGCTCACACAGGATTTAAAATTATGCTTATCAGGCAAGAAAGGAGAAAACTCAAAATAAGTCACCTGCTTTGTTAACTGAAGTCAGAGCAGATTAAAGATTGTTACTTCCAAAGAACACATGTGAACAAACTGCACCAAACATTATTCATAAACAGCTGGCAAATGCATGTCAATTGATTTGTAACCCGCTTACAGACTTTTTCTGAGCAGAAAGCGAAGCCCCATTCACAAAATAAATGATTCACCAGCTTTATGAATTACCTAATCCTCGATCTCTTTTTCCAAACAGAGCGGATTAATTTCTCCAAATTGTTTTTAGTGTCTGCCCCAGAAACTTAATTCTTTTCCAATTTTTTATCCCTCATTTGGTTTCTATTACATTTTTCTTGCCTGTTATCTAATCCTAAGGAGAACTGTTTCCTTCCTGACTTTTTCTCTTTCAGTGAAGTCCTTGTTAATTTTTGTCTTCTGTTTGCTAAAGTGACTTTTTGCGTACTAGGTACTACATACTCTTTGCTGTTTCACCTCAATCCTCTTCATTTGCTTTCTCAGTCCTCAGAGTGTCAGCAGAATCTCTCTATGTCACTGAGCAGTACGCTTTCAGCTGCTTGTCCTGCATACTTGCACATCCATCTACACCTTGTAGCTTGTTTTCACCCTTCTCAAATGCCACAAAATCACCCTTTTACCATTTAGTTACTTAGTCTGTAAACATTCACTTAGTGTATGAACAACTGTCCTTTGGGACATATATACTGTTATTGAACTGCTGTCAGAGGCTGCTGCCACTCATGAAGTGTTGGATGATTGATCAGGTCATCAAATGTCCACAGGTGAGCTAACCCTGGCTTCACAACATCCACAGGGATGAGCACAGAGCCAAGCACATGCCTTTGCCATGCCCAAGCTTCTGACATGGCCATGCAGGGGAGAGGGGAAAAGACTATATGGGGGGAGAGAACAGAGGTGACAGGACCAGGAGGTGGGTTGTGCCACCACTCTGCACCTCCTGTGCTGGTAAGGTGTGGGCCAGGTGAAGGTGAGGAGCATCCCCCAAATAAATGCCATTACTGCCCTGCTCACTGAGCTCCAGGGGTGCAAGGGAAGGTGTTGGTCTGTTGGCACCAGATCCTCAAGTCTGCTTCTCCTGCAGTGCAGAGCCACATACCCCCTCACAGCCAGCAAGGTGGCTGATGGCTTAGTCTTGCCTTTTGTTTGCAGAGGCTGGTCTTGTCTTCAGCTTCCTGAGGACTTTTCCCTGCAGCTGTAAGGCTGTGTCTTGACAGTCTCTCTGTAGACATCAGAATCCAGAGTAAAGTCCAGAGCTATTTGGAGACTTCCTCCCTTTCCTTCTTCAGCTTGGGAGGTTCACCTTTTCCATCTCTTTCTACTGATGAACAGTCTGAGGCAATGAGACACATTGAATGAATTACAGTCACTGGTAAATGACATCAGATGCCATTTACTTGCCAAGATAATGGCAAAGTTGTTGTGATAAAGGCTTTTTCAATTATGCAGAAGCACAAAATTAAAACCTGTACATGGTCCAAAATGGTTTTGTGTTGTAAGTGGTAATGTTTTTCTAGTTGCATCTTTTAACAGCAAACTGGATTTTTCTGTCTTACATGCTAGTCTTTTATTCCTCAGCAAAATGAGTGTAGAGCACTGCCAGATCAGAAGGGCTCAGTTCTGTGTTCATTTTTCTCAAGACTAGATGACAAGGCACTGAGTAGAGCCTCCACAAGGAAAATTTTCAAAATGGTCAAGATATAGAGAGCGGGAAAAGTCCACAGCCCAACTTCTGAGGCAGCAACAGTATTTTCAAAATATACACAAGACCTGGTACTGTTGCTGGTTTGTAGTTAAAATCTTCCATGCTCAGAGCCATGGAAACATGCACAGCAGCTAAGCCAAGCTTAACTGTCAGGCCATGAGTGGCAATCCTGCTTATTTCCCATGACCACTCTTTCTATGGCCATTTGTTTCTTAGTATCTGCCAAGAGCTTGTGGTGATATCTTAAAAAGTCCCTTTTGCTTATTTTGATGGTTTTAAGGAAGAGTTGTCTTACGTTCCATCCATAAACTGGATGAAAAAGAACAAACAAACTGAAATGTTGAAGCTGCAGTTGAGTTCCTCTCAAATTATCAATTATCTATGGTCCTGGAACAGAAACATTCTGTTGCTGTGGCAATAGGCTTTATACAAATGTGAAACACAAAATTGAAAGCAATAGAAGTGAGTGACGGTTAGCTTAACCACATCTTCTCTAAATTGGTGACACAAGCCAGAGTCCTAAAAATAAACATTGTAATTGCGGTTTTCATTTCAGAACCATAGCACAGTCAATAGCTCTGGTGCATGTAAAAGAGAAAAAAAATAATCTCTTCTTTTGAAAAAATCAGAAAAAACCCTCAAACTGACATGGTTTAAGCTATTCAAGCCCTGATAGATACAGCCATGGTATGAAAAATTGCCAGTGGTCATTGAAACTTTTGTTGAAAGGTACTGAAAGCCAATCCATTAAGTGCAACTTGCAGTTGGACACCAGAGAAAAATGCTCCAGAAGTTCTATGAGGACCAAAGTGATTTTCTGGTCCCTTCTCAGCCGTGAACTTGAACCACCACAAGACACACTGAAGGATTTTGCTCAGTCAGGATTTGAGTGACTGCCGTGCCAACGCTCGTTCTGAGTTACATGCACTCACCAGCCCATCACTAATGAGGCTTTGAGGTTTCTCCCACACAAGACCAGAGCAAAGGAGCCACCAGAAATAAACTCCTGTGCAGTTTGCAGACACGTGTGTGCTGTGCCTTTCTGATTGCATGTATCTATATTGAGGTGCTGTTCTGATTCTGTATGTGTCAACAACTGGCTTACAAGCAAATTATTTTCTGCATGGTGGACTTGTATTGTTCTCTGTTGAGGTATCCTGGAAAGTGCTGTGGATACCACAGTCCAATACCGATGTTGCAGTCTCTAAAGGTGCAAGTCATTTGGAATATGGGATGCAAGCTCACCCTGTGGCAGGGAGCTTTCCCTGCATAGCACAGGCATCTTAGCTTTGCTCTGTTATGAGAGAGGAAGGAGGAAGACAGGCCTAGTTAACAACAACCAACTCTCAAGTTGAGCTATTTTGTTTTGCTGTAGAATTTCCACATTTTCAAATGAGGTGGACACTTACTTTCACTCTCCCTTGCTTTTCTGCATCTAGAGAAGATAGTGTGAGAAAACAGCAAGAAAGAACATAAACCTATTGCTTCCTCTGAACTGGATATCTTCAATTATGAAATATCATTACATTCTTTTCAACGAGGTCACTACATTCATTTTATTTTTGGTCTTCACCGAGAAAGTGTCCCTTTGGAAATTTTCCAACTAGGCTAACTCTAGATGGAGCAACAAGTTTGAAGCCTATTTTTTTATCAAATACGCTATTAAATAGCAAGATAGCTCTGAAAAATTGGTGCTGTTTTACCCAGTAATGGTACGGACTAAGGAATCTGCAGTATTGAGATTAGGCAGCTGAGTCAAACAAAACAATGGTTTGCACTGATCTTAGTTGTTCACATACACAGTAGGCTAATAGGGGAAATTCTCTGCATCTGAAAGAGTTGCTGCAAAGAAAAACTGTTTCTAAGGCACAAGTAGTTTTAACTTGGTAAGCAGTTCCAGCTAAATAAAAAACAACAGTAACCAAAATATATAGTACAATTCTACCTCAGCAGGGGAAGAGTCATACCCCAAAACTACATTTGTTAAAGTGAACTTCAGGCAGGGGGATTTCTAAAAATGGAGGAAGCAGTTGAGAAAGACCCTAATGTCAAAAACAGGGAAATTAAAATCCTTAGGCTCAGCAGGGGGACTGAGTGCATGCCCTGCACAACCCATAAGAAAAGCTACGTAAGGTATGTGGCTAAATTGGAAAGGAAGCAATGGACAAAAAATAAAACAACACGCATAGGATTAAATGGCAGAGTTCAAGAGGTTATTCAAACTGTGCTGGTATGCACCAGAAAATGGAAATCTGAATCTAGTGCAGCTGAAAGAAACAGCATAAACAAACACAGGTAAGTTCTAAAGATAGAAATGAGAGGCATGAGACGAGGGAGTGAAAAGAGCAAGCAGTCTTTAAAAATATGTATGACATAAAAATGTCTTCCTATGTGTTAAAAAGCTGAAGCCCAAGAACAAAACAATAGGTCTGACTGTGTCCTGAGAAGTCAATACATTAACTCAGGTTAATAAAGACACTTAAGGGAAGATTCTTCTATCACGTTTTCTGGACTTTGTCTTCATTGGTGAATTTAGTGGTGAGATATCTGCCCTAGGGCTACTCTGCAGATACTGAAGATGATTCTCTGTCAGAGTTTGTCCACAAAGGAAATAGTGGGATCAAGGGAATAGATATATTTCAAAAGGAGTGACACGGTAGGTGAGGTACATCTCTATCTCCTGCTATGAAAGTAATATCTGCTTCCAAGAGCTAATCAGAAAACAGAAAATCAAAACAAATGTATAACAAATAATTTCCATTCCTCCATTAGACAGAGGTACTACTGGAGTTATCACAGTCGTGAGGCATCATGAAACTTAACAGGTTTCATCTTGAAAAGTATTGAGCTCTTACACTGATATAAAGACAATTAATCTAAAAGAGAATGTGTATATTGAGAGGGGAACTTTATTAACTTCATCAAAGCATGCACAGATGACTAATTGGTATGAGTGGAAAGGAAGTTCCCACAGATGCAGATAATGCTACAAATAATCACTACAGGATTTGGTGAATTCTCTATAAAATTCTTAGTGTTGTTAGATACAGAATAGTGCCAAAGAAACACTGCTGCTCTAACGCAGCTTTGTAAAATGCCTGTGGTCTACTCTGAGAGAAAACTTGAGATCTATATTGAGATCCTTGGTATCTAAGCAATGTATCTGCTTCCGTCTCCCCAGCAAACATGGATTTTTGTGCAGAATTTTATGCAGAAGAAATGAAGTATCCTGCAATATGACTGAGACATATATGCAGTGTTTTCTGAAAAATGATACCTGCACCTGCTGGAGGTCACAGATGAGGTTTTAGAGCTGCCTGGTGCAAATTGCTCTGTTGTGTACTACAGATAGATTAGCTGAATTCTCTAGTAATCTCTTTATGTGTTTAATGAAGATAAAACTTGACTGGACAAGACCTGGTAAAACTTGCTGGTAAAAAGTGCTAAGAAAAAAGACATTTCTAATTCCTCCATACCCTCATTTACCCATTGCAGGCATACTATTTTCTGACCCCTAACATAAGATAAGAGCCCTCCTGACATTCTCATTTAATTAGCACTACACAGCAGATCTCTTTGCAGTACATCAGTAAACTCTTCTATTTACCATGGGCATTACTTTACCTTTTGTGGAGGTTTTGCTGCATTGTCCCACTCCCTGCTTACTGTTTCACAGCATGGAGCAGGCAGGCGTCCAGCAAGAGAATTTGCAGTGAGTGGTCCATATATGGTAACTGCAGCAATGGGCCCTGAAAATACCTAGATAAAGACAGGGTTCAAAATTTCATTCAAGAGAAGCCTTTAAAAGTTGGAGTCCCAAATCCCATTGACCTGAACTTCAACTCCCTGAGGCTCCTTTTAAGATCTTGGTCTAAATTTCAGCCAGCAAATACCAGCTAAACACTCTGGGGTTTCTTTCAACACATCGTACTAAGTAATAATAGACTGCAGGGGTAAAAGAAATACATGGTCATGCTGGTCTTCATTTTTCCAGACCCTGAGATAACGTGTTCATGAAGTCTTCTCCAAGTGCCACGCATCACATCCCATTATGAAATCAAGAAAGCAAAATGTTTTTCTAGTTTCCCCCTGGATTTTGTCTCTGAGATTTTCCTAGCTGATCCACTTAAAAATAGACAGCAGTTTCTGTGCTGCTGCTCTGGTTAAGGAAGTAATCATTTTCTGTATATGCGATGAAATATTTTAAATACTTCTAGGGTGTTTCTTAGAGCCTCTGAGCTGTTTCTAGCACATTTAAAATTCTGCATGAAAGGGAATTCCCAGCTGAGTTACAGTTTTACTACCTAAATTAGACCTTCAAGCAGATTCCTCATCTGCAGGCAGAGGCTTCACCTCCCAGCAGCCTGACACAAACCAGTATGCTCAGAACCAGGCACTTGTTTTTCACCGAGCAGTGTTTACCTAATTAAGAGCTCCTCAGTAATCCCCAGTTAGTTAATTGTGTCATTAGCAGCATTTTTGACATGAGGAACAACTTGTTTCTGGAGGATGAGGCTGGCTCTTGCTCGAGAAGCCCGGCAGAGCATCTCCCCGGGGAGCCAGCAGCCGCCTGCCGCAGTTTGTACAGCGTGAGTCGGAGTAATTGGTCCCCCGAGGGGCTGCCGGTTCAGCTGCCAATGGGGATTGTTTTGCCTTGTGAATAAAAAGCCAAGATGCCATGCCTCCTCTGCCACATGTTAACTCGTGGCTCCTGTGCACAGTGGCTCATCTGAGGGATTAGATGAGGGGTGAGTGTTACAGTTGTCCCCTTCACCATTAGGCAGCTCGTGGCAGAAATTGCCGGGCCTGATTGAGGGAGCGGCAGAGCCAATGTCCTGGTGGCCCCATCACCTCACAGCGTGGCAGACCACATGCAGGTGAAGAGGATTTGACTTGTCGCAAGGTGATAGGGGTTGGCTTGGCTGGACCAGAGCATGAGGGGTCTAGGATCCCCATGCTGATGATGGGGATGCTGCTGCTGTTGCATGCTCTGAGTTGATGGGGAAGAGAGTTGCTCTGTCTGGGTGGCCAGAGTTTGTCTCTCCTGGGGATCTGGATGGCACAAAGGATCCTCTCCTCAGAGGCACGATGTCACCTACCCTCCCATCACTTTCTACTTACACACACACTTCATTCAGAAAACCACATGTGCATGCAGCCCTGTGATTACAGCCACAATGTGCTTAGGAGAGAAGGAGGGAGAAAATGGAGCAAGTGCACTTCACAGGACAAAGATTAAGAATAGTTTCACCCTCAAATTAACAGAGAAAAAGTTTCAAAATTGTATACATAGACTAAGAAAAAGAAATAGGAGAGCACTACAGATTTTTTGAACCCAATGTTCTTTGTCTACTTTCTTTCCCCTGTCAGGATCATTACCTTTGCCAAAATAGAGATGTTCCACTTCATATCATACCCCATTTAACATGACCAAAAGTTTCAGTCTGGAGCAGAAACCCCTTTCCCTAGAGAGTAGGGTACAAACCACTGCCCCATTCGTGGTCTGCAGCACCCTGTCTCCCTCTCTCTGAGCCACTGAAGCCTGAATCAGTACTTTTTGTGGTTTGAGATCTGGCACAAGAGAAAAGATAAGAGCATTACATCTTACCTCAGGGAGGCATGTAAGAATTGAGGAAGATACAGATGTATTTTCAAATTAGGACTGGCATGGATACAAGGTCTTCCAAGCCTCACTGGGGTAGAAGCACACACAGAACAACATGGAGGAAGAGATCTTGCTTGGGGTCCAGGCAAGTGCAGCATCAGCCCTTTCTGAAAGCCTAAGACAAGCAACATCTAGTCATACAAAAAGCGAGTCAGTTACTTACTGCACATATACTGGCATGATTTATAGGCATGTTAAGCCATAATGAGCTTTAATGTTTATTTGAGAACACAGGGGAAAGGAAAAATGAAAAAGGAAGAGGTTTGGCTTCTTTAAATCAATATATCTATTAGAAGATAAATACAAGTTTGAAAGGAAGTGTTCATTTAGCATCAATAGACCGGACCAATAGGCTGATAATCCCTCCCAACATGCAAGTTGTGGTTGTAATGGTGTCTTCGTGACATAACATAGAAAATAATGGTTTTGATGACTGCTAAATTCTAATAAATAAATAAATAAATATTAATATAAAAATTCTTCTCATCTCTTGATACATAAAGCAGACATCAGAAAAAAGTTAGCAAATATTTTCCAAAAAGCAAGGGCTGCACATAAACAGACTAACATAAGGATTAATAACATTGTCCTTCAAAGTGGTAAAAAAAGTGGAATTGTTGGCTTTCTGAGTTGAAAGCAGTTTTAAACAAACCAGATATTTGACAACGCAGGCAAACCTGTCCAGTTTGAAGATGTAACAGTATTTCTATGGCTGAAAATCTGGGAAAACCTTCAGAACGATTCTAACATTAAGTAATTTACAGCAAAAGAGAAATGAGTGGAAAGACCCATAAGGTTCACTTAAGTCCAAGACTGAAGTAATCTCACAAAAATCTTGCATAGTTTCCATGGAAGGCAGTCTAGCCAGAACAAAGCATTTTTTAATAGAAATTGATGAGAATTTGTACATATTTAAGAAAGCAAGTAGCTTTTACTATGATAGTGTTGGCATCTACAGAAAACTCCCTGCATAAATTTAAATATGACCAAAATATTCACAACACGCTTAGTTTAATGTCAACTTCCTATTTTCCACAAATATAAACAGAGATCTGAAAATCTTGAAAACAAAAGAGGAAACAGAACACTGAAACCTGAGGGGATAAATTAGGCAGGGGACAAACTGATGTTCAGTCTTTGAATACTAGCAAAAAAAAAAAAATTAAGAATGTCTCTTGGAGTGACTGAACATTGTTTAATATTTGAGGGGCTACAGCAATGGATAAGTGATGTTTCCCAACTCAGACATAATGGATTGCTGCTTCCCCTTGTATGTGAAAAAAGTCCCCATGGGAAGGCAAACTTGAGTCCTCTGGGCAGGATATGTTGAAAATCCTTGTTCTGTTGAAACAGTGTGTTTGGTAATCTTAAAATCCCAAGGAAGAGTTTAATAAAAATGAGGGAGCCGTGGGGAATGAGCTCGGCTGCTTACATGCTCCAGCACCGAATTCATAAGGAAGACTTCCCATTGACCCAAAGGGGTTTTGCTTTGGGCAGGGATGTGCAGCAGAGAGGCCGATCTAGGCAATCGCTCTGCAACAGAGAATAGCCTCCTTGCACAACATGGAGCCTGGGAAAAGGGTGACCACTAGCATTTTACTGCCCTTGTTTTCAAGTTTCTTGCTTGAAGGGAGGAAACCAGTACTGGCTATTTGCTTCTCAGACAGTGGTGAGTAGAACTCTTCAGCTCCACCATGGCTGCCTCTGTGCCAGCACTGCCAGAGCCGGGCAGCTAAGTCTGTGGGATGGATTATCTCAGCAAAGGGAGGACAGGCTTGCTGAATAACTTCCTGGATTCTTCCCAGCAAACTGGAGACAGGAACCAAATCCAGAGTTCCCCTCGCCTAATCGTGCAATCTCCTTTGTGCTGGCCAGGCTTTAGGAGAAAGTCTCTATATTAGAAATTGACTAAGTACTTTTGGGGTGGAAGGAGGAGGGAGACAGCAGTTGGAGGATGGTAGGGAGAAAGGGGAGAGAAATAGTAAAAATAAAAACTGGGACTAACTATACCCATTTGGCCATGAAGAGCCCATGCTCTAGCTGCTGGTCTGACTCAGGATGAATCAGGCTATTATCTTTCACCTTCCACAACCCAAAGGTGCACCACATGCCCAGGAAGTCAGCCCTGTGCAACACCCTTGCACCTGAGTGTCTCCCCTGGCTCAAGTAGGACTTCTCCCAAGTAAAGCTTGATTGAAGCCAGCATATTCCTTCCACAGGATGTGTGTTTCTACAAACAGATATCCTCCATCTTCTAAAGCCCTAGAGCTTCCAGCCAGCAGGATGTTCCCATTTGTTCTCCAGCTAGGAAGCTGCTGTGGTGGACCACACTCACCGAAAGCAAGGAGAGCTGCCTTGCACAAGCGGGCATCCTTATGCCCCTCGTGATTTGCTGGGGTCCTGCTCCTTGCTGCCGGTGGAGAGAAAAGGCCATATTACCATGTGCTGGAGGTGAAAGCTGGTAGCACAAAGAGGGAAACTCTAGGCCAAAAGTACTCCTTTGTACATCAAAGATGCCCACTTCGTTTCTGCCTGACCTGTCCCAGAACCTGGGGAGGACATTTCAGACATTCTCCTCAATGCAATACTTGTGAGGTTTTTACAGAGCTATACTGCAAATGTCTGTTTACTTACTGTCAGCACAGAAGCTTTTGTACTTTACACCAAAGTTAAACTGTATGTATAGCAGTAATGGGTCTCTTCAAAGATGTAAGCTGATGTCTGACACCCTAAGTGTTTCTAAGCTCAACCCAAGTACTAGAGAGGGCTGTGTAAGATACATACACATCTTTCCTTCCTTCAGATATCAGTATGTAAGATAGAAAAAGGAAAATCTCAGTTAGAATCTATGCTTTAGTCACCTCTTACATCTTCACCTAAGTGCTCTATTAGGTATTAAAGACATCTTAATCTCTTTTTGCCAGCTTAGGATTTTATAATTAAATTTTCTTATTTTTAGAACTATTTCATTCCTTCTTTTCTGACACATGAAAAACTCCCACAGAAAACTAAAGGAAGCTGACTAATTATTCCTGGGAAACAGTGAAAGTGGTTACAGAGACCATAATGTTTTTCCTCTCATTTCTTTCTTTTGTGATCACCTTACATCATTATTACCAAAACCAACAACGTATAAAAATTACTCATACCCTTTCTATGATGAATGGGAATCTCCACTAATAATGAACTAAAAATTTCTGAATGACAAGGAAGACAAAACAAGAGATTTTTCTCATTTGGCACCTGGTCCCCAGCCAATGTGAATCAGCGGAGCCAGCCTGATACAGCTGGAGCCCAAATGTCCCCAAGAAGCGGAGGCATCTGCATGACACCAGTCAGAGTTCATGGGGTGCTGGTGTTGTGGTAGTGAAGCAGTGTAGGGTTGTAGCAGGGAAGACTCATGGTCAGTCTCTACAAACATTTTGGGTGGCAGGAAAAGGCATCTGGTGTCCCAAAATCTGCCACGGGGAGCAAAGTGGTTTGTGTGTTTTAGGTTTCTCTTCAGCAGAGGAGAGACTTTCTCTTTGCCCTTGGGCCAGGATTTCTGCATCACCTCAGGCAGCACTGAGCAGCAACCATGAGGAAGCGGCAGTTGCAAAACTGTGTCTGTCCTGGCCAGCCTGGGTGGAGTGGAAGAGAAGAAATCACCTTTTCAGGAACCTGGCAGACTCTGAAGTGATCGCATGAGTCACTTCACCTCCACTGAACTTCACTTACTGGCATGGGTGATCAGCTTCTTGTGGCTGAAGGATAATTTTACACTTTAAGCCGGGGCTCAAAACTTTCAAGGCCAACTTGTGTTGACTTGAACATTTCAAGACCCCAGTGCCTCCGCTATTTCAAGCAGTCAGCAGCTGTTCCCACTTGCACTTCTTATCAATGGAAAAAACCCTCTGCTTATAAATCCCACTGCAAACTGAGACCACACAGCCATGGGTGCCAGCAGGCGTGCCTTTCAATGCAGACACATAGTAACTCAACGGGCACTCCTGCCTGCCCAGCCTGTCTTCCTTCAAGCTGCTGCCATGCAGGGAGCATCACTGGTGTTGCTGTTAATGTCTGTGTACATTTGGGCTGCAGGCAGGTTTTCCTTGCCTGTCTTTCCCTGCCTCCTCTGAAAGATCTGACAGCTAGCCCACTGCCACCCCAGCATGGTGTAGGTAGGCCTGAGTAGGGTAGAAAAGGAAGGTAGGGCAGGAAGCCACTTGATGGACATGAGCTGTTGAAGCTATGAGTCACTGCAGGACAGGCTGAGTTTCAAGGCTAAGGCATCACCACTACTGTCAATGAGAGAAGAGGCAAAAATAAAGCACTGGGGAGAGCCTCAGGTTCCCTATAGAGCCTTACTAAAATGAATGGCGAGTGCTACACTGAGAGACCACCCCAGCTGCAGTTCTTAGTCATTCACTTTCTCCTTTTCCCCCCCTCTCAGAAACTCAGATGCACTGAAGCTGCCCACACATTATGGGAAAAATGTTAGGTTATTTTAAGCCAACAAAGGAGGATTGGGGGAAATGGGTACAAGGTGGAGGAGGAGAAGATAAATATGTCACTCTGAGTCTGTTTTTTTCCTTCTTTTTCATTTAAATAAAATACTACAATTTAGCACTGAATGCTCAACATAGCAGGATTACTCTTGCCTCTTCGTTATTTTGCAATCATTGCCTATGTTATTAATGGCCACAACATCCAAACAGACCCATGATGTGGTAAAAACAGAAAAGAGAGAAAGTGAGAAAACCATTGAGAGTACAGAGTTTTACCATGGTCAAACCTCAATGCTGATACACAGAAACAGTGCAAACCTTTCTTTTTTAATATGTAGGAATGAAGCCAAGCTTTCCTGTGAGGTCTTGATCATGCATTGTTAGGTGGACCAGCAGCTGGGAACACTTTGGAGGAGTGTTGCTCAAGTGGGAAATGGGCATGGAAGAGCATTCAGCTTGGTTCTAGAAGAGACCAAACAGGATAAGGGAGGCACAAATTCCCCTCCTGCTGAACATCTGCCTATGGAGAAGATGATTTTTTTTCCTGTGCTCTGGCACCAAGTCTAGGGCTGTGTACCACAGGAGACAAGTGGTACCAGCAGAATTAATGAAATTTTCCTTCTTAGTGAAGGACAGTCTAAACCAGAAAGATTGATGGTGTAAGTAAGGTGACAGTTTCTTCCTAACTAATGATCAAACATTTGGGAAATAAGCATTGCCTTCACAACATCCATCTGCACCAACTCAAGAACACTCCATTGCCAAACCAGCAACAAGCATAATGCACTGGCTCTGATAGTAGCTGAAGTGTGTGGGCAGAAGCACATGTAGAATGGCACTGAATGGCATAGAAAACAAGTGGTGGTTTGGAATGCATAATGTCTGACTTTTCATAGGATGAAGGAACTATGTTGAGGGAAGTAAAGCTTAAATTACTTCACTGGAATAAATCTGGGAGACAGTTGCCTGAAGGGAATATAAAGACCATTAGAGAAACGCCATTCATTTTCTTAATAAAAAGAATATCAGGGAGTCATACTGTGTCAGGCTTTTCAACTACATTCTCCTCTCAGGTCAGTGGGGAATCCAGATGGAGGATCTGGTGGTAAAGCAGAGTAGCGAGTGCACATAGTGCCTGAATGGGGAAGTAAATACAGCAGCACCCCACTGCTGTACCAGGACTTTGGACTTACCAGCCAAATTGTCAGTTAGTAACTCTGGAAAAGTTCCAGTCAACTACACCAACCTGTTTCTCAGCTCCCCATTTCTTGTTGCAGCTTTTTCCACAAAGCCACAGATGCCTTTCATTTTTTTTTTACCCCTGCTTTAGAAGAAACATTCTGAACTGCAGTGAGAGCAGCAACTCTATGGAAAGAAATCCATTTCTTTGAAATAGAATATTGTTAAAGGATTATTTTGATTGTATAGATAAGCCTAAAGAGCTTGCAATTAGATAAAGGAGAGTGAGTTGTCTGTCAAAATAGTAACGATTAGGTTTTGTGACATTTACAGTGACCCATGTGTCCACTTAAAAAAGATATAAGACACTGATAAGACAAACATTTAATGAGGACTTCAGCACAGTTGAAATACAGCTGTCAATTTTGCCCAGGGTCACATTTGCTGTTTGTCAGCCCCATGCTGAGCAATGTTGATTCTAGTATCTTTTTTTTTTTTTTAAGAGGTTCAGTTAGGTATGGCTTGAAGCTTGTTTCAACCACTCAGAAAGTTATCAGACTGCTTCAAAATGGAGCAGAATCTGACTGCTTGGGGCACCATTATTAGCAAAAAACATACTAGAAATATTTGTTATCCTCTGTTCAGAGTATAAGATATGTGTGGAACCCTCAGTACAAAAAAGGGCCCATTCACCACTCCTTACCTAGCACAAGCAACTGGCTTTTCATCAGGGTCCTGACTAGGCTGACTCAGAGGGACAGTGGCTCAGGCAGGGGGACAGACCTCAGGCAGGACGTTCGCCTTATAGGAGTCTCACTTTTCTCCTGCTCTTTATCGTATCTATCCAGGCTGTGAACTTGCTGGGCAGCTACTGTGCACACCACAGCATAACCAGGTCTGATCTCCACTGCCTGCATACATATTAGCTTTTCGGTTCAGGGCAGTAGTACATTTTTAGGCAAATTTCTCAGTCACCCCCATCTATTACACACTGTTTCGTTTCACAGAATCGTTTTAACATATGCAAACTGGACTCCTTTCAGATGAAACTAACCTGGAAGCTGTGCCTCAGGTGTGCACCAAATGTGCCCTAATTCCTGATGGGTCAGGAGGTGCTGAACACTGGACAAGTCCTGCAGACAGCTTTGAACCACATGCGCTATGGGGGTGCTTGGTTCTGAGAACCAGACCCAATTTAGTTCAAAGAAAACCCCCCAAATGGCACATTGTGGATATGTGACTCAGCACCAAATGCTCTATCTACTGATATGCTCCTACTGTACCAAATTACTTCCTAGTATAAGCATAGCAACAGATGTCTCCAGACACTACTGTGTCTTGCCAACACAGCAAAAGCAGATCCAATGTTAAAAGGAGAGAGACTTTTTTTGAAGCGTATGAAATTTAAGTCCTTTAGTGAGTGATCCTGTATTTTTCACTCCAAGTCCCAGCTTTTGAATGCTGAAATGGTCAGTAGCAATAAGCAGCTGTGTCTGTTATATTAAATTGCTGTGAGTACAAGTGCTTTATAACAAAGACAAGGGCGAACAACTGATTTTTCTTTATGTATATATACCTGTAAATAAGCACAATTCCCTCTGGTCATAACTAGAGCCAGAGTCCAGTGATTATGATGAGGTAAGAAAAATTTTTTGCTGTATTTTACTTCAAAGATTCCCATCCTGGACACTTGCTGACCTCCATCGAGGCCAAAGTCTGCATTAGCACTCACTTTCATTACCTCCCAGCCCCACCTGTGAACACAGACATCCAGTCTCCAATTCTGGCTTCCAGAATGCAGCACTTGCTTTGAATGTACTACAGCCATGGCAGGGAGGGGGAGCAAGGCATCTTCAGCCGACTCATCACCACATGCATTCCCTGTGCAGTCATTTGCACCTGTGCAAAAAGGAGGGCCAACTTCAGTGGTGGGGTCTGACACTCAGCTTACATCCACTTGTGCAGCTGTATGTGACTCAGCAAGGCCATGGCCACTCTTAGGAAGATGAATTCTCCCCTTTCTTTAGGAGAATAAAGAGCAGCAAGTGTGAGTTTGGGTGCTTATGTTTATGTTGATTTGATTCCAAATTTATTTTGAGCACTTTGGCCAAGAAATCAATCTGCAAGGTCTGAGAGGGTTTTTTTTTGTTCTTGTTATTTTTGCCATAATTCATGATCCTGAGTGATTCAGGTACTGGATAAAACTCCACCTTTGAATATTTGGAGGTGTTTTCTTGTTGAAATGAGAAATGGAGACTTTTTCTTATTTTTTCTGTTTCAAATGAGGAAAAGTCTAACAAATAGGTTAGGAGCAGAGGCTCTCCGGGGACATGGAATGGCAAAGAAACTTGCAGATCACTGCAGCTAGTCCTGCCAGTCTGCGTTAACCTCATGGCAGGCACCCAGAGCATCCTCCCTGCATCTCATGAAACATCTCACAGGAGTTGTACAGAGAGGTGATCCCTGGGGCTGTGGAGGCTTTGGTAAGAGACAGAGACATTGAGAAGGAGTCATGTCCCACACTATAGAGACAGGCTCTTGGAGACCCAGCTGGCCCTGCTCATCTGACTGATGAAGTGAGGTGGCAGCTTTCTTTGAGAGCATATGACCTGATACTTGCTCCTAAAAGATTTGTTTGGTCTGTCTTCATGCTTAAAAGGGACTCTCAAGACCTCTTCAACACAGGAGAACTAAAGCAGATCACTCAAAGGAAGGACTCATCCACAGTACACATTGGCTTATACACAATAATGACGTATTGTTCTTTTCTGAACTTATCAGCCTGTAAGAGTTTCATATCAGATGGTATGGAGAACAGGTTTATTTTCATGATAAGAACACTGACCATCTTTCTTGTTGCTTCAAGGTTGCTGCAGACTAAAGTGAGCACAGAGATGGTTGCTCACCATATGGCTACCACATCACTAGTGCCAGCTCCTTTCTGTGATAAACTCACTACTCTCTAAAACACATAGACAGAACTTCCTCTTGAGGTACAAGTCTTGTAAATTCTTTGCTCTGGTACTTCCTCAGTAGGTAAAAGTGCCAAAAGGACTTTGACAAATCGCATCCAGCTACTTGGAATTTATGGTCACAGAGGAGAAACATATCATTGAATCATAAAATGCACTTTCTCAGATACAGTCCTCAGGACTCTATATGTAGTGGTAAATGCCCCTCTGGAAGAGGACTTCTCTTGTGAAAGGGGTCCTAAGCTCCTGAACCCACTGAGGATCTATCTCTGTGAGCTTAAACTGTATTTGTAAATTTACAGCCTCTGTGCTGTTCAGTCCCAGGAATAGTCATGTATTTATTGGAGACTAAATGCACCATGTGCATGTATGAGAAAGGAGGGGGAAGGTGCTGCAGCACCCTATCCATTCTTCTCATTTGCATTGGCCAGCACAACACAGATTTCCAAGTTATATGATGCATGTTGAGATATAGAAGTTTCTCCACCCACCTCATTCAGATCTGTGCTGCCTGTGCCCCTGAGGAAGGTTTGCTTTTAATTTGGATCTCCCACCATGATGACCTTTTCTTCAAAGCATCTGAAGACAGTTTTGTTCTATCTTATTTCCAGTTCTCATTAATAGGTCTTAACTTACAAAGCATCTTTCATCCTTCTAAAACACTTTTGGCAGCAGGTCACAGAAACTGAGGCATAAGACTAAGAGGGAGGGGAAACACGCTTTATTGATTTGTTGTATGAAACATGGCTGGTTTAGAACAGGTAAAGACAATTAGCTTGAATTGTTCAGAACACTCTTCATCAAACACGTAAGTATCTCTCAGGTTATCCTGGAGTTGTAGCTGCTCAAGCTTTCATGTAAAGTTTCCAATCTGGTGAGTGGGATTATATGACAACTATTATTTCTCAGCTTTTTTCCTGCAGGTTATTTAGGCATCCTGTCTTCTGCCTTGATACAGAGAAGAAATAATCATGTAATGAAAGAAAAGAAAAAGGAAAAGCCAAAGCAATAGCCGCATTTCTGATATCAGAGGAACAGAGTAATGTTTTCTTTTAACTGATCTTCTTTGGTTAAGAAAATGTTATTAGAGGCTGAAATCTCTTTAACAAGAGTTCCAGAAATCCCTTACAAACAATGATGATCTGTAAGAAGATACAGTGAGTTTAAATAGGTGGAAACTGTGTCTTTTTATTGCTAGAGCTAGCCTTATATTCCAACTTGCAATATCATCATGCTGTAATATAAACCACATGAGACCTGCATCTGGAAGTTTTAGGTCAGTGCTTTGAAGACTATGAAAAGCTTCCCATTACTATTTAAAATATTTACATGGACTGTCACTGAGCACAACAGACCTTGTATTACCAAGGAACATCAGTTTGCACAGAGCTGTGTAGCCAGAAAATGTAGCACAAACCCAGCATGGGGAGAGCCTGTAGTGGTCTGTCTTGAAGCTGGGAGCAGAGCTGTGTGCAGCTGAGCTGCATTTGGCCAAGGATGCCCTAAGAGCAAAGATGCACTGTGAGACGAGGGGAGCCTGTGGACTGAATTCATGATCCTAAGCCTAACCATGAGTGGAGCCCATTCGTGGCCTCCATGAAAGGTCTCCAACACGAACCAGAGAAAAACTAGAGGGAATTATCTGAGTTCAGATCTGCATATTTAAGGACTTACTCCTGACCAGCTGGCTACCTGAAGCATATGCTTTCCCTCACAGGCTGAGTATTCGCCTTTCAGGGGGAACCCTATGGCAAGGCATATGTTGCTCAACTGCAGTGCTGCAAACGTGCAGCCCAGTGCATCAGGGTTCGTTCCCTTCCATCAGCATCATGGGCCAGAAACGTATCTGCTACAGCTTTTGCTGAGAAAAAGATAGCTCCACAGTACATGTAGTGGTGAAGCACTGCTCTGAACGGATGTTTTCAAATGTCAAAAGTAAATGTTCCTGAAATTGTTTTCCAGTGTTCGAGCTGTTCTCTGTAGATCCTTGTGTTGAATATTGGTCATACCATCTGATTACTGTGGTTAAAGATTCTGTATTTTGTGGTTATAATTGGGGTAGGCTCAGTAGCTATGCACTGTGAATTCTGTGGTTAAGCTACACTATCTTTGTTTCTATCTTTGTTAGTAGTAATTTTTTGTTTTAGCGCTTGCTCCTTTCCTGCCACCCACCCTAAATGCTATTGACATGCTTCTGAATAAGAAACTTTTTTGATACAGGCCTTATTTCCTTTCTCCTTTCTGCAAATGTGGTAGGGGTGTCACTATCAGGACTGGGGTGCCCTTTCTGGGGTTGGAGTGCCCTTGCTAGGGTTGGGTGCCATCAGGGAGCTGGGAAGAGCTGGAACTTTGTGAGCCGGCAGCTATCCATGAGCCAACTGCTGAAGAGGTACCTCCACAAAGCTCATCCCACACCAGGCATATTTCTAATGCATAGAGTTTGGTAACACCTGTTAAACTAAATGAAGTGATCATTAGGTCAAATTTGGAACCAGGTTGTTCAGAGGTTAAACTGAATTGTCACAGTGATAGTCCTAGGTTTTTATGAACAGGCTGTAAGATGTGAGCATAAGTTCACATGCCTTACAAAACAGTTGCTGACAGATGAGCAAATAGTTTTATTTTCCTTATCAGCTTGGAAAAATACAGTTCTGAACTGAATTTTTTCTTCTCATGTGTAGTAGTTTAGGGCTTATCATCCTGAAAACTCTAATATTTCTGCACTGAATCTGCTGACATTGGTTAAAGGCACCCCACGATGCCCTTTGGCTTTTGAAAGAACTTTCCTGCATTGAGGATTTTCCCAGAAAGCACACTCACAGATCATTGCTTAACCAGCTATTCTGAGCAAGTCAGAGATGAATAGTTATAGCTCACAACTGTCTTGAATTCCTTACCTCGCCAGGATACTTGTCAGAACTAAGTCCTTCTAAATCCTCTCCCATTTCAAAACCTGGTGATTGTCTTGCCATTATTAAAATGCAGGTTGACTTACTGGCGCACAGATTAGTTGCTAAGGTATTGGAAACACAGTTGAAGTGCTGCATAACCAAAGTAAAACTTATTCCAGTGTGAGGCTTGAGTATTTGACCAGATACATTGCTAGCACATAGATGGGTGTTGGCATAGCAAGTGCTCACGTCATATTTCAGGTGCATGTGGCTACATTGCAAAAGAGGCTGAAGACTCAGTGGCATGGGTCAAGTGGAAGAGTTTGGAAAACATGAGACTCTTGATACGCATGTTAACACTCCCTACCAATTCATTGCCAGGCTGTAACGTTCACAGAAATGTCAGAGAACCTTTAGCAAACACAAAAGTTGTTGTCCCTTTACCATATTGCTTGACTGTACTCTTTATTTGATCCCTGTGACCTCATTCTATTTTAGAGGTTTAATAGGCTGAGAAAGCAACATTAATTAAACTGAAAGGATACTTTATAAAGAGATTGAAAGACGTTGAGGAAAAATTGTAAGTAGACAGACTTCTTTAGAGCCTGGCTTAGAACCAGGAAGACTGTATTCATAATTTTACCACTGAATTTAAATAATCAAGAGAACCCCCACACGGGATTTGTACCTACTAAACTACAGCCAATTTTTGAGAAAAAAACTTTTCGTTAAGAGGTGTAGCTTAGTTTACTATAGCCCAGAGATCATAAATCTTCTGGGGAAGAGTCTAGCTAGGTTTGCAGAGAGCTCAGCACAGCAAATCCTCAATTCTGATGTAGGTGCTGCCACACAAACATCACAACTATCAGAAAGGGGTGTCAAAGAACCTTTCTTATTTTGTGGCACCCCAGGGCTGGGAAAGGGTAAGGGTGAGAAGAAAATGCTTTGTTTTCCTCGCTGTTTTGTTTGTGCTTGGTGAATGAATTGCTAGTTTTAGATAAAACACACCTGATAAGTATTTGATCTTCTGGAGCCTCAGAAGTTGCTGTTACTGAATCCCTCCATTTGGTGACAAGGTGCTTTCGTAGAAGGGCAGCCTGGTTTTGTGTTTTGATTTTCAGCTCCACCAAGCAACAATGGAACAGAGTGCATTTAATTGCAGATTTGCATTTAAGAAAGGGACTTGCAACGTAAGGATTATCTTCAGAAGCAGAAAGTGGATGGAGTGTAATGCTTGCTGTCTGGGCCAGTGTCCTCTGCCACATCAAAGGCTTCACCTCAGTACTTTTATTCTCTTATGCTGACATCTCAGTTCAGCAACTGAACTTTGTTGCTGTTCTTCACAAGTCAAACAATGCACCTATTATGTTTTTTCAAGAGATAGAATAATTATCTCAACTGCCAGGTGCGAAGAGTGAATTTCCTAGGCCCAACTGCAGTGTGGTAAAACAGTCAAAGTCATTTAAGACTTTTGCTGTCTCACTGCCAAACTTTGGCTTCCCAGCTCTTGGCATGGGGCTCCAGTTTAGTAAAACACTCATGCACGTGCTTAACTTTAAAATCACAAGTCAACACTGTCATTCTGGACAGGTTGCCTCACTGTCCTAAGCACCACCACACATATATTGCTTGAATCAAAGCAGGCTAAATTTGACCACTTAGCACTTTTCTGTTGCCATTCTTTCCTTTAATCCATAGGGAACCAAAGCACAGGGGAAGATAAGTGTGTGCAGGCTGTATGCACAGTTGCATGGAGTAGGCACACCCAAGGTAAATGTAAATTGGATGGCAGGGCTAACTACTGCAGCTGGGAGTGTGTTTCTGGCTACTCCAGCCTGCTTTTCGGGTTGGTTTGGCAGCCTGTAGCAGGCTCTGTTCTGCTACAACTTCAATGTGATCAGCACACCAGCTGCCCCAAGTGAGGCTGGTGAAGCACCTGGAAGCATGAGATCAGCACTCATTTTGAGTAGAAAACTTCCTTTCAAAGCAAATGAAGAAGGCTGTGGCTCTAAGTTTGGGATCTATCTGAACACTTTTCATGTGGTCCCTGGCCTAGAAGATTAATCTACATCCACAAAGACAGTCCAAGGCCAGCTCCAAAACACAATCATTCCCTGCCCAAGAAATTTCTGGTGTTATCTATCTCCAACATTCTTCTTATCTTAACCAGGTAAGTGAAGACATGCTTTTCCAAACTGAAGCACTGTACTTCTCAATCATTGTTCTTTTTACCAAGGAAATGGGGAAATTGTGGCTCTTCTAATATGTTATCTGTTGTTCCTATCATTGCAAGTAGTTTCATGGAAATATTTGCACAGCATGATGTACATCTGGAACCTTAAGTAAGGACACTGCTTGGCTATTGGCAGCCCCTACTAAGCAGCAGCCAGGCAAGGGAGCTGCCGTTGGCCACCAAGCCACAGCAAGTTTCCAGGAGACCATGAACCAGACTGAATGTTGGCAACTACCCATCAATGGTTGCTTCCATGACCCAGCGTGCTACTTCCCTGCAACTGTTTGTGAGACTCATGAGTCCAGTGATGTTTTCTGAGCCCATTGCAGTTCCTGTCACTTGCTCAGCTCCCTGACATGGTTCCAGCCCTATTCCTAGCCCCTGCCTTGCATAGCAGATCCCACAGCTGCCTGATTTCTGTTCTTTCTCTCCTGTCTACTTCAAGCCATGATTGTGGTTCTTGACTCTCCCTCAGTCCTCTCTCTGTCCCCAGCTGCCTCATGCATCCTGATTGAGATCCCCTGGTATCTCATAGGCTTCCAGAAAGTTCAGAAGCATATGTGACCCACCACTGCTGCCTATAAATCTTCTGTATGAAACTATCACAAAGATCAACAAAGCCTAGCCAGCAGAACTTGGTGATCAGGCACAAGCATACCGTGCAGCAGCCAGGGGACAGCACTGAGGACTTTTTCTGGTGAACAAGGTAGTTCTTTAGCAGTTCCTACAGCTGCTGCCTGCCACATCCTCAGGATGCTGTCACTTCTAAAAGATGCCATATAAGTTAAGAAGGGCCATGGCACTGAATTACTGAAAACCTTATTCAAATACTTCAGGAGATGCCTGTGAAATGGCAACAAACTACAGCAGCTGGTGGCTTGTCAAGCCAACAAAAACAAGTTGAGTGACAGCAGACCAACATTTTTAAACTTATCTCTTTTGTCTCTGTAACTCTGGAAGAAGCAGGGATGGTGCAAGGACTAACTTTTGTCCCAGTTCTCAAGCATTTACTATTGCATTCAAAAAGAAAAACACAAAGAAAAAGTTGTTTTACCACCAAACTATTTTTGAAATATGAGACTGAACTCTGGGGCCAGATTGTCTGTATTTATTTTAGAGCATGGAAAATAGTGTTAAAAGTTACAGACAATAGTGCAGAAAAAGTTTTGTCCTTACTGAATTTACTGAAATGGGATCATTTATTCAGGCTTCAACTTAAAAAGATCTCAAGTATATATTTAAAATTACCCCTTTTCAGGCCAATACTGAAACTCACGATTAGCTGGACATGAGTGGGATTTAAGCATACACTAAATGCTTCCATGAACCTCTACTAATTTTCATCTTCTGCTTTTGCATGATCCATGAACAATTTCACTATTAACAAAACAGCCCAAACATTTAAGACAAGTCCCAATAAGCAAAATCTAAGATGGACTTCCTTTGTTTCATGATCCCACTTCACACTGCAGCAAGACACGCTTATGCCTTGTTTTATTTCTTATCCCTGTCCTTCTTTGGGATCAACATTTACATCTGAAGCACCTGATAATTATACAGCCACACAACTGCTTAAAAATACATCTCTGGTCTGGGACTGATTGAAAATTACTCTGGCAACATATTCAGCATCAAAAGCAGCAGCTGTAGATGATGGGGCTGTAGGATCAACAGAGTAAGGGCTAGGAAAATTGTATGTCTTTTAACAGATACACAAGTGCTCTCTATCTCTTCAAAGTGGATTTTGAGGAGGGGGAACCATTATTTTTTAATATACTTTCACCTGTGACTGTCTTTTGGCTACATGAAAGCTCAAGAAATTTATTTAAGGTAAGAAAACGCTTCCACAATTCTCCAAGTGTTGTTGCATACACAGGAAATTTCTCCTCTTCATCACCTATACAAATATGAAACAAGAAAACATAAGCACTATTTTAACAAGCTCCTGGGAAAACTTAAAATAAAGCTGAGATGAGGCCAGGTGGACCAAAAGAAAGTGCTTATGCTAGATGGATGCTCAACTGAGAGCCAAAAGCAAACAGAGTTATTTCCTTCATGAGCTGATGACTCAGAGGACTGGCAGTGACGTGGAGGACATCACGTACAGAAATGCTATTGCTACAGATGAAATGGTGAATAATAGCCTTAAAGCAAAACTTTCACAGCAAGTTCATTGGCTGGCATTCCCCCAAGCATCACCAGAGGATGTGACCAGCTGGTGTGTGGCTTGCTTCCCAGCTGGCTGCCTGTCTGCTCCTCCAAAGTGCCTGCACAGCACCTGGCGAACAGCCAGTGCAAATGGGTGAAGCACTAGCAGCCCGCAAGTAGGGTGTCACGTGGAAGCTCACATGGGTGTTCTTAGTGTTATCCTTCCTGAATAAACACAGGATTTTAGCTGCTAATGTTAATCCAGTCCCTAGGTATCACTAAGTGTACTCTGACCTATACTCTTAAGGGAGCTAAAGTCTACTCTTCAGTGTGCTCTGAGAACCATCTACCTTCTCTTACCCCTACAGAGCTGGAATCTTCTTTCAAACAAAACCAAAAGTCAAGGTGATTGAGGTGTTTTTTCCACTTGTATTAATATAGTTGCAATGTCTGTAACACCACAGAAGCTATCCTGGAGTAGTACAGGGGTGACTCTGCTCAGTAATCCATCCTCAGGTTGGGCAACCAGCAGATGCTTTGGGAAAGCATGTAAGAAACAGCACCAATCTAGACCAAATATTTGCCTGATATTACCTTCTCAGTTTCTACCATGTAGAGACTGAGTGCTTTAAAGATTACAGTTGTCTCACTGCATTCAATAGCAACCGAAGGACGTTAACATTTGTTTAATTTTTTTTTAAAGATTATATCCACTATATCCACTTTGGTCTCCATAACATTTGGTAACAATGGTTACCACAGCTAATTTTTCAAGAAAAGACACTTCCTCATGTTTGTTCTAAATCCACATTCATTAGCCATTGGCATCCCCCTCTTCTTGAGCTGTTACAAGGAATAATCTCTCCTCCATCAGCATCTTCACACAACACATGATTTTGTATGATATCTTGTCTTCTACCTGCTCTGAGGTGATGATGTCTCAGCATCTAGTACCTGCTATAATAAGCCACAAGCTGGAGTTACTGGAAAACTGCATGCTCTTGAGTTATTGCAAACGTCGTATTACCTCAGTTGTTAAAATTGGACAAGAGAAAAAAAGATGCAGAAGGATGGATTTCTTTTCCAACAGGGCAGAAAGTATTACTTTCTAGCATGCGTTAAATATCCCACAAGATTTATCTGATTAACTGATAATTTCGGGTGAAGTGATACATTTTAATGTACATATACTGTGATACATTTTAATACAGAGCATAACACAACCAGGCCTGAGTCTCCAGCTCTGAAAACTCAGCCATCAGTGGGCAGCAGGCTCCACAGCATATTTCCTGCCTGTGTTATCCATCTGCATAGAAACTCCAAGACATCAGACATGCCACCATATGTGGCCATGCTAGCCCGACCCACAGTAAGGGCGGCCATGCTGCTGAAATGCCACCATGGTGTGAGACAGCCGTCCCCCTCAGGGTGCTACTGGGGACTGGAATGGCACCTCTGCAAACCACCTTTCACTAGGAAATGTTTTTCCTCATTGTCACCATAACCAGAAATGCATAAGAAAGACTTAGAGTTGTGTTTTACTTAGATGATTAAGAAAAAATACACTGTTATTTTCTTTCTGGAAAAAAAAAGAAATGCAAGAGGTTTTCTCCATTACTAAAGCACCTGAAGGGTTTTCTTGCTAACCATGGCAGCTAAAACCTTGCTGGACCAAACCAGGAACCAGAAGATCATACACAGTCTGTGGTATCTCTTCCCAAGTGGTATCCCAGTTCCACATCTGGACAAGCACTGATTACATACAGCTCTTTGCTTGGCTGCAAATGACATAGATGTGGAGTCTGGGGGTTTCTCAGCCCAGAGATGCCTTGCTCTGGACCATAGCACAACTTCTGTCTGGGCTAAGTATATCTTGGGGTGAGTCTGAATTTCATAAGGATAGTGGCTTATTGAGCCCAATGCAGATTTCTTCCATCACAGCACTTGGTTCCTAGGTGCACCAAGGCTATGGTTAGACATCTGCAACCTTGACACATCAGCTGGTGACACGCATAAAAGACAAAAATATAAACAAAAATGTCTCCAGTCATCTTGACAATCATTTTCCAGTTCCCTTTTCTTCAGAAATCTTTCTCTACACCTTCTCTTCCTGGTGACATTTCTACAATCCAAATCATGCCTTCCCAGCCTGTCCTGCAGGACACAGTCCTTATCCCCTGATCTTCAGGGAACCACATTTGTCAAGATCCCACACCCAGGCCCCCCGGGCAAACCCACAACATCTGATCTGTGCCTGCTACTTTTTTCTGTTACAGTGGCTAGGCTACATTTTGGAGTTGAATATTTTTTGTTGTTGTTCACTGAAAAATGGCAATTTCAGTTAGCCAAACTGTAAACTTGTTCAGAATCAAATCACTTTGATGAATGACTACAGAACAAAAACCATACTTTCCGCATTTTCCTGAAACCGAACATAGAGTTTAGAAACGCTTCAATTGATTTCAATTTATGTAAATATAATAGGAATTAGTATGTTTAACACCTAAAAAAAATACAAACAAAAAATTCATAAAATGTTTTGTTTTTCACAATTATTTTTTCCAACATTTGGCTCATTTGTCATTTGATAACTTTGGAAAAGAACAATGATAGGAAAGTCAAGTGGAAAAAAATACAACGAATTCAGAGAAAGATAAGAAGACACTTGACTAGATATTTACCTTCAGCAGGACACATATTGAAACCTAGTAAGTCACTCTTCTTTCCCTGTCTCACTACTACACAAATCACAGGCAATACAGGTGGAAAGACATAGAAAGGAGAACAAAAAGTAAAATAACATGGGAGATTGCCTGCTGCAGTTAACTCAGATATGATTTCCAGATTTTTAGAAATTATTACCATGGGATACTAAGGGAAGTGAAATATCTCAATTCAACACCTCTGGACATCATTGCAGGAGCAAGGAAGTGAATTTCCATCAAAGAAGCAGCACCATGGCAGCAGTCAGCTGCTTTTTGGGGCAGAGAGAGGAACAGACAGATACTCATTACTCCAGTTCTACAGACAGTGGACTGGAGGAGTCAGGAGTGTCATCCTGCCTGGAAAACTTACTGATCCAGATCCTTCAGTGGTTTATAGGAAAAGTATCCACAGGATGACACCAATTCACATCATTTCTGCAAGCTCCAGGGTTTGAGTTTGGATCTGTGATTTAAATAACAGATGGGTAAAATCACATGTAACCAGGCAGCTCCCTAGTGGCTGTAGAGATGTGGATGTTGGAGAGCATATGATTTTCCAAGCTAAGGTCAGCACTAACCTGAGCTCAATTTTTCCTCCAGATTTGCTTTTTCTAGTGCTATCATGCAGCTTAATTTTTTTGACTTGTTCCACCCCCTTCTGCTCAAATCACACCCCTGCAGAGGATCCTTCCAATGCAAACAGGGGAGTCACACATCTCCAGAGGTCCACCATTTCTGGAAGATGAGAACATACCTCTGTGAGGTGTGGAAACTGCTGTCTGCCATGTTAATACAGCAAATTGCAAAAATCTGCAGTATAAATCTGATGGTACCATCTGGTCCTCAGCATACAGGAGATAAGCACTCTGATTTATAAAGGGTTTATTAAAGCCATTAACTTTGAAAACTACTCAATAATAAAATAATTTATAAATGATAAACAAGAAGCTTCTAGTACTTTTTTTAAACTTATGAAATCTGCCACGATATTTAATGTAGTTTCAGTATATCACATTTAGCTCCTTTAATGGGTTTTATACTTTTACTTTAGATATTTGTGATTCTTGGATCTGGCTAAAGATTAGAGGCAAACCACAACACAGATATAGGTTGGGGGTGGGGGGGAGGAGCAAATTCATTTCTCTAGTGAGACTCAGATCTTGTAAGATGGGGTTAATCTAGTGACTACGTAGGGGTTGGCTGTCGGCAGCACCCACTGGGACCTCCTGGCCCTGAAGGAACATCCTCTGCTGGAACCTGATGCACCATCAAAAATGCAGTCACTTCTGAGGATGTGTCAGCAGGTGAGGTTGCAAGAACAAAACTTGGGGGACTCCCCTCAAGTGCCCTGCCTTATGTTAGGCATTTAAGAGTCCTAAGGTTTCTTGCTCCACTTTCATCCTTTGTATTTTGAACATACATAGGTATATATTTACATCTTAAACACTGAATTGAGAACACCTAAATATAAAATGAAAACCCCTGAATAGTTTTTATCCAAAACACACCAGGTAATGTTTCATTGTTGTCTGAACACTGGAGTTTGGAATTTTAAATTATTCCCAGAACTCAACAAAATTTTAAGGAGGATTTCAACAGAGCTGTAATTTCGGTAGGTATTGAATTCTCACACTCCTCCTGTAACACAGAGGCATATCCTAATTTCCATTCTCCTAATTTCCATCAAGGAAAATGAGTATGCAGGTATTTTAAAGTGTACTCAAATTGCTCTCTGACTGCAAGCTGTTCTGTACTCCACCACAACTTATACCCTTATGGATAACACTCAGGGAGACAAGCACTTTCTTACCACCTCCACTGGTTCCCAGTGTTTTGGTTAGCATTCAGCAAGCAGAGAAGAAGCAATGGACTGATGAGCTTTGTTAATTGGCCAAAAAAACGTGCAAACTGATTTTTGGGCATTGTACCTAGCCAGGTCTAGTAACTGTATAACAAATATGTATTATGCTAGAAAGAGTAGACTCATAGGCGCCAGGAGTGAAACATTATCCTTTTCAGACAAAGTCTCAGACAAAGATCTTTATCTCTGAATGATATATGGGATATATTTTTGAGATGACTCCACATAATACCTTTATTATTGTTGAAGTTTAACAACTTAAAAGGGGGAAAAAAAAGATCATATTTGTTCTTTGTTACTTACCCAAATATGGGCAGGAAACTTCCGATGGGGCTAGGCTTATAAAGAAAAACACCATTAGCCTAAAATAGCACCAATATTTATAGCGTTGAGGGGGGTTATATGATGCAACTGTAGAATTGGTTTGAAGAGCCAAAGCCTGCTCTTGGTTGCAGGTTGCTAATGCAACTCCATTGAAAGCAGAACAATTGCTCAGTGTGTACTCGTGTTTGCCAGTGAGGGAATCAGGACCGCAGTTTCTGACAAAGATGAGAAATTCAGATTAAACTGAAAACAATATAACATTATTAATCATAATTCTTCAAGATAAAGTTGATGAAGATCAGTTTTCAGGAAACTCACAGCTGTCTCAGAACATTAAGTTTGTGCTCCATTGCCAGGAAGAAAAACCAGTTTAAGCCAAGACATTGGTAGTGTCCCTGGCAGGGAAATGAGCTATCCAGGCTTTGCCTTGGAATTTTTCAGTTCCTTAGGAGCATCTGCTTGAGGATGGGCAAACTTCCATTGGAATATACTACTTAATGATCCTTATCTGGAGGATCAGCAAGAACAAGAAGTAGCGCACCAGTCGTCTTTCCTTGCATGGGATAAGGAGGGCAGGCTGGTTGCCCTCCTGCAGCCCTTGGCAGCAGACTGGCTTCAGCCAGACATCGCACTGGGGAGGAATGTACCTTAGCACACCTCTGCCACACAGCCCTTGACATCTATGTATCTATTGGGTCTTGCACCACTTTTTTGGCAACCATAGGACATGCTCTTGCTGATGGTCAAGATCCATAGCCCTATTCTGCAAGATCCCATTCTTCTGAGTGTTGCACATCAGACAAGACTGTGGGAGCGCTCATCCAGCATGGACTCCTTTGTGTCAATGAAACAACTAACAGGACTCCTCTATCTGTATGCCATCCATGTGCCTTGCCATGCCATTTGGAAGGGCTGTCATTTTTCCATTTTGTGAGACTACTGCTGGAGAACACCTATGAGGTACTTGTCTTCCCTGGCTTTTCAACAGCAGCAGGATGTATTTGCTTTCCCTCAGATGCCAGTCTTATTATCCACAGAAAAACCTGAAAAAAATCCACATGAGCAAAATGTGACTAGGCTACACTTGGTCATAAAATAATAGCCAGATCCCTTAAGCCATTTGCATTTTTCCAATGGTGGCTTGAATGTTGCTGAGGTACAAAGCACATTCATTCACGGGAGGGTCTTGCAGGATGAACTGAATGCTTTTGCCCACCACTGCCAAATGTGCCTCTGAGCACACTGTACTTCACACTGTGTCTGCAGGGAGCCTGGATCACCACTGCCCATTGAGCTGTTGCAGGAGGACTCAGTCTTCCAGGTCTTCTGTACCCAGCTTGGTACTGCTCCATGCTGTGACACTTACTGCACAATGGCAGCCTACACAGGGACCACCCTACCACCTCCTGATGAGAGCACTAGATTCTCCATGGGCAAAATGTGAACTATCAACACCCTTGTGAAGGCCTTGGTGACCTCCTCTACTCCTCTGCGTGAGGTCTGGTTGGCCTGGTCACTCTTGTCAAAAAAACCACAAAAATATGTATGAAAAAGGTTTCTTTTGCTTTAAGATAACATGTAGGCTTTTCTAGGCTAAATAAAAAAGAGGGAGGCAAGACTGTGTAGGTGGCCTGGCAAGGTCCAAAGCACTGGTTGTTAGATTGCCAGCGTGGCAAGTCCAGACAGGGCTCGTCTGTAGTGGCAGAGCCTGGAGCCCTGGGTGAAGGGCCTTTGCTGCCAGCTGTCTGTGGGATGGGGCTCTTCACATATTTTCAGTGGTAAAGCATAAAAGGGCCCTGCTGGTTGGAAAAGTCACTGTGACACATGTGAATGGTGCATGGCAGAGACAAGTGAAATGGGATGGGTCCAAAAGCCGCTTCTTACCTTGCAGTGCCTTTCTTGCACCTCACACTGTTATTTTGCAGCCCTCAAAATCTGTGTGCAGGCACCTGGCTTGAGGATGAATGTGGCTGTGTGGGCCACTTCATGTCAGAGGTGGTACTGGACAAAGGGAGCCCAGTCTTGCACAGCCTCTCTCTCTGCTGCCTGTGGGATTAGTAATGTATCACTTCAGCCATGCCCAGCTTTCCTTGCCAAAAACACTAAAATGTTTAACCCCGGATTTGATGGGTCAAGAAACCTAGTGTGAAACAGGGAGCAAATGAATCTAACAGTATACACTTCAGCCTAAAGTGTCTCCGCAGGCACTGGGAACTAAATAACCAGCGGTTCCGGAAACATATCATTCACTCATCTTCTGCAGCAAAATGCCCACACTCTTTATTGCACAATTCTGAAAACTGTCTGCATTTGAGAAGTGGTAGCAACTGACATGAACCTTACCTGTGAGGGGAGTGCAAGAAGAGGCAGGTAGGTGAAAGTATGTCTCAGTTACCTTTTGTCCCAGTATCATAAAAATGTGTCCAAACAAGGAAAGAAGTGATCACAAGGTCTGGCAAGCTAACGGTGAAGCCGTAACAAGGCAAGCCAAGAGAGATCCTGAGAAGCAAGTTATGCAAGACATATAGTCTGACAGGAAAAATTCCTCAAACCCATCAATAGCAGAGAGCCTGCCAGAGAGTCATAGGGGCTGACAAATGACTGCAGAGTGCACCACTGGTTGCAGAATGTGAGAACACAGCTGAAAAGCCTCATGTCCACTTTCCCTCACCACGGCTTCAAGCCTGGAGCCTTTCCTTTTGGCAGGACAAAGCCAAATCAAAATGAGGTGTCAGTAAGAATGAGCTGAAGGTGCTCAGGAGTGGAGCTGCTGAAACACCCACTGTCATCCACAATCTACCAGCTAAACCTGACAGAGCTTTGCCCCAGGCATCATACTAGCAGCAGGAGAAAAGAATGGCCTAGCCTTTATGTTCAAAATGAGAAACTTATCTCATGAAGGAGAAATGCCCTTCTTTTTTGGGGAACCAAAGAGCTGGGGGCGTCCTCACCCATCCCCAGTTGTTCAGGAGGTGCATGGCATGCCTTTGGGTGGTAGCAACCTCTCTTCATGTGCAGTGAGCACTGCACAAAAATTGCATTGAAGCAAAACAAAGAGACTGGAGCTGGCCTTGATGAAACATGCCTTCTTTGCTTGCCATTCCATGTGAAAGAGACTTTGATCACTTTCCTGATAATTGGTTGGGTCCTGCTGGTATTTTTGTAAACCCAGTTCCACAGAACTTAGTAGGAAGAATGGTAGCACGCAAGCTCTAATTAAACAATATTACATTGCACCCTGTGCAGACATCTCCACCATCAAACACAAGGAACTGCTCTTTCTTTGATAATTCTGCAACTGATACCCTTATAATGCTGGAAAATGTAATTTGCCTTGTTGAGGATGGATGTGCAGGAAACTGGTGCATCACTGTTAGCTCCTCCTCCATGTACACTGCTCCATGTGTTTTGACACACCTCTTTCACAGAATCATGGAATCACAGAATGTTAGGGATTGGAAGAGACCTCGAAAGATCATCTAGTCCAATCCCCTCACTGGAGCAGGATCACCTAGATCATGTTGCACAGGAACACATCCAGGCGGTCTTTAAACGTCTCCGGAGAAGGAGACTNACAGCCTTCTGGTGTGTCAGCCACTCCTCCCAGCTTTGTGTCATCAGCAAACTTGCTGACAGTGCACTCTGATCCCTCATCCAAATCGTTGATGGATATATTGAACAGCATCGGTCCCAGTACCCACCCTTGAGGGACTCCACTAGATACAGGTCTCCAACTAGACTCTGCCCCATTGACAACTAACTTTAACCCATGCCATCTCAAAGCTGGAGGTAGCATGTGCCTCCTGGTGTATCTCTGAGTGGAACAGGAGGCAACTACCACATGGTGAGTAACCAGGGAAAATCTTACGCCATAGAGCTAACCCTTAGAGGTGAAGTTTCTCCTTAGCTGCCTTCTTCCTCTGGCTACGTCTGAAATATGACTAGGAAACATGACCACAGCTCAGGCAGATGTACCCAAGCAACCTTTACACTCACTAGGTCACACACCAGTAGCAAGGAAACTGTAACATTATGGTATGTACTGGGAAAAACATCCAGGGGCACTTATCGCCTGATGCTGAAACCTTTGCTAGAAAGTCGTGTAATGCTGCAATATCCTCACCAGCTGAATTAGTGGTCATATTTCTGACTGCTGTATTAACTATATTCTCTATTTCATTATCTGTCCCATAGCTCTCAAACTGCATTGGCCAGTGAGTATGGAGACGAGGGACATAAATCTCTCTCTGTTCACTCTCAGCTGATTTATTTGGTGCATGGGTATCCAAAGAACTGGGGAACAGACAGGGACAGCTGTGCTGCGTGGTCAGCTCAGTTTTCTGCTTAATTACACAAGTCTAAGGGCAAGCATTCACTTGCAAGTAGCACAGCTGCTTGAAGATGGTGCCACTGCTGGCTACTTATCACTAGTCCTGTGGTGAAGGTCATGGCTGCCCTGGGACTACCACTGCAAGGGGCCATGAACATGAGTAAGTGGGCGCAAGTTCTCCCCATGAAGAGTAGCAGTGGCACAAATAAGCTTTTCTCAAAGGTAAGAAGCAAAGAGCTTCCACCCGAGCAGAGGAAAACAGGCTATGCAATAAAAAATATTACTAACATTACATAACTTTGGATGATCAAGTGATGTCAGACTTAACAGCTTTCAGACTCTGACCTGACAAAGCTATTAGAATTCCCTGAATACCTGCAGAATGCTTTCAGAGTCAAGTTCTGACATGTTATCCCATGGTGCCTGTTAATTTGTTTAGTACAGTTCAGTGAAAGAAAAGGGCTGTACAGAAGTTATGCATCGTACTGTGCAGCCCTATGGTATGACATGCAGCAAGGTGGGGAAATTGGATGGTGGCCACATAGCCACAGGCCAGTCAGTCTTACTAAAGCAAAGCCACCACTGTGTCTGTGCACCCTGGGGGGTGTTTCAGGCACATGAAACCCAGGGACAACCCAGAAACGAAGTGAGGTCTATGAGGATCTTTGAAGAAACTTGACAAAGCCACATGGTTTGACGGCACGACACATCACAGCATTACCAATTAATCAGTAGGCAGAGATCTGATCATGCAGGTGCACTTATCCTGTGATTGTCAACAACCTGCAGACGGACCATGAAGTCTCAGTGATTCACAGGGGTGTGCTTTCACACTCAGCCCCACATTTGTCTGCCATAGGTGAGAAGAAATGTTCTAAAAAACTTGCAGTAAGCCCTCACTGAAAGCTCAGTGCATCATCCTTCAAGCATCTGCGAAGTCAGCTGAGGTGAGTTATTCCTGGGATACCTCAGGCATAAGCCTGCAGAGCTAGACTGGTTTCTTTTTTCATGTCTAACTGTACTGGGCACAGACAACAGAAAGGGCCTTCCATTTTGAATATTTTTTGTCTTTTGAAGAACAATTCCCATACTTACAGCAATGCAGGGGTTTCCAGTACAACTTCACATGGAAGAAATTTTAAAATGTAAGAGTTGTACAAGGGTCCTGGGAGGACAGAGTGACCAGCAATGCTGGGCATCCTGGAGACAAAGTTTCTCAACTCTTCCCATAAACTATGTTAAGAAGAGAGGTTAAGAGGAGAGGAAATCCCTTCTCAGTCCCAGTGCACATCCTGCCCTCACGTCCTAACCACTGTGGTGGCTCTGTGCTGGCTCCTCGGCCTTCCTAGGAACTTAGCAATAGGTTTTAAACATGGCTATCACATTGTGTCCTCTGGGATTATGCTGGAACTGACAATTTGAATCAGTTTAATCTCTCACAGTTATTTTACAAGTCCCAGGGTGAATTGTTTTACTACATTAGGAACCAATCAACTAGGATTTTTCTTCTTACAGTTTGATGTGTATTTCTTCCCATGTTATATGCATGTCTCTGTCTTTCATCAGTTGCCTGAGGTTTTTGCTTTTACATCTAGTTACCACTGGGGCTATCAATATGTGGTTTTACTTTCTTTCATATGTGCACAAATGACTCAAATTTAGTGTAATGATGATTACATGTAGCAAATTTAAACTTTGCTCTACTTGGCTGAGAGCAGGAAAGTCAGGGCAATGTGTAGGTTGTTAAATCATTGGCTCTGCCTTTATATTCGATATATTTGACAAAAGAACTTATATGCCAAAGGCCAAAATCCTTAAATCTCCTACTGAGCTACCACCCTAAAGGTAAAACTGCCTAAACTAGCTACCCTACTTTCATCCAGTAATTTTCTACATACCTAAGCCATATATCATAGAGGTATGGACTCACACATTACTCTTTATATCCTGGACATAACAAACAGTCCAACAAATAAAAAAGCACTGTAGGCATCCACAAACTGAGTGATCTCAGTTGGTCTCAAAATCCGAGCCCTATCCCACCAGTATTTTATAAGTGCATCCGTGAGAGTGGACCTCACACAAAACATGGATGGAAGGATAGAAATGTGGCCCTTTTTCCCCACTGTCTAATCCTTAGAGCACATACTGGAATGTGGAAAATGCAGACTCAAATCACTTTCTTTCAGAAGATCATGAGCTCTCCTTTCCATCTCCTACCTCATAGCATATTGCCTTAACTCTACCATTACAATGCCTCTATACTTGCTTTCTCCTTCAGACGAAGGAGTTGTTNTGGCTCATGGTCATCCTGCTGTCCACCAGGACCCCCAGGTCCCTTTCCCCTACACTGCTCTCTAATAGGTCATTCCCCAATTTATACTGGAACCTGGGGTTGTTCCTGCCCAGATGCAGGACTCTGCACTTTCCCTTGTTATACTTCATTAAATTTTTCGCCGCTCAACTCTCCAGCCTGTCCAGGTCTCGCTGGATGGCAGCACAGCCCTCTGGTGTGTCAGCCACTCCTCCCAGCTTGGTGTCGTCAGCAAATTTGCTGATAGTCTTGTGAAAAATGTTTGCATGCTCGTTGTACCTCCTCTATTCCAGTGTAAGCAACCTGACTATCATCTCCATTTCTTTTTAGTCCTATCAATGTTAAATTAATTTCCCTGGGGATTAACATAGGTATCTATCTTGCTCATAAATAACCTGGAAACCCAAAGATACACTCCCACCAGAAGCGCTTTCACTTGTTGGACCTCTGGATTGAGTGCTTGCCTGAGGCACTGAAGTTAACAATTGAGCTAAGCTAGATTTTCAATAAAATTGTGAAAGAGAGCAAAATCCTCACAGGAGAATTCATACCCTTGATGTGCCAACATACATGAGGGATGCATATCTAGAGAGGGACTGAGCTTCCAAGTCAGGTGTCTCTATGTAGTGCCTGGTTGGAGGCCAGATCTTGACCTTGGCAGCAATGGACAAATGCACAGTATTTCAGGGGAAGTCATTACCTCTTTCCAGGATCTTGTGTAATTATAGTTCTAGCTTCCTTCCTTAAGTGCCTGGTGGAAATGTACAGAAGCGAGTGCATGGTTGTGCTCCCTCTGATTCACCAGACACCATACAGCAAGCAGCACCTTCCTCAAGCCTGAAAAAATGTGATTGCCCTGTTTTGGCAGCAATACCCACCACCACCGTTTCATCTGTTTTTAAAATACAATCGTATTTTTTGCCTTGTTCCTCTGCAGGGTTCTCTCTTGCAACATTTTCTTTGAATCTGTGTCACATCTTGCTCTGAAGTCTTCATGGCAGACAAAGACAATTCATAACTCTCAACCAGGGTGTCTGGAAACAAGATCCTTGTACAGAGCTAGAGTTCTTGTATTTCTTGGGGCCTCCTTGGGCTCTCTCACTCACCAGAGTTGAAATGTATCAGTGCTAGTGGCAGGAACTGTAGGTAGATGGCATATGCCAGTGAAGCTGTCTGGAGCAGTACTTTTCCCTTTTTACCAACAGTGGGAGTAAGAGCTCTTTCCCCCCTGCAAGAACCAACAGGCAATGACGGGGTCACACTTTATGCTAGTGTTATAGCTTGCACTCCAGTATCTCCACTACAGTTGGTAATACAGAAATTACAACACTACAAATATAAAAAAACCCAGGTTATTGTTGGTTTTGAGCTTTTCTTCCCCTTCTCACACCGCTTGAGCAACTACTATTTTTTTCTCTTAGGATTTAATTGCTGGTGTGATACTATATCAACAGGGTGTAAAAAAACAACTGTAACTTGTCAATGCATTAACAATTCATGGCTGAGGGAAGCTGGGGTGAGAACTCTAGCATTCACAGAAACTCAATTCAGGCAGCTGGGATCACTCTGATTAGACATCCACATGGATGTGGCACCCAAGAAGTGGCAAGCAGGCAAAAAAAGAAATGTCCTGATCTGAGAAGGAGAAAACAATAGTAAAGAGTGTAGATCAGGATCACAAGCCATGAGATTGGTCATATCTGTGCCAAATTTTCTGTAGGCATCATGGTGAAGGGAAGTTTTCATGATACACAGAAAAATAATGAGGTAGTATTCAGGGTATTTACAAAGAGCTTCTGCTATGCATGAGGGGCAACACTGGAAAAATTGTGAACTCAATTTTCCAGAGAATGGTGTGACTTTGCTTAAAGAGAAGGGCTTTTATTTTTTTTTTCAGAGAGAGATGGCCCCACTTAAAATGCTAGTGAGTCCTGGCTCATAATTGCCAGACAGATTAGTTGGATGAGGGGGTGTTTGTACCCTCATCTCCAAGGCAATGAAGATGGTCTTTACTGCAACAGCCTCAGTGAAATAAAGATTTGGTCTTTGAATATACAAAGAGTTAGTTTTCTTTTCTGTTAACTCCACTGAGAGTGTTCAAAATTTTAGCTGCCAAGAAATGATAGCCCAGACGTGTGGAGAAAAATTATTTTGTTTTAAATCTACTTCCACAGTGTTTCTAATGAATCTTTCTTAAAAAGAATTTTATGACTATGTGGAAATTTCAAGCAGTTATTAAGAATAACATTCATGATACTAGTTGGAAGCTGGATTGTTTTTTTGGTAGAATACCATGGTGGAGGTTGTACCGTGCAGTTCCCAGGTTCTCACAATTTGTTTCTGATTAATCAATTTATGGTACAGCTTGGTAAGGTCTTTCCTGAATACGGAAACAAGCATGATATAGCTGATGATAAAGGTGGGTAACATGTACTGTAGCTGAGTTTGTTTTAAAATAAAAAAGGAAGGAACTTATGCTTTCTACTTTTTCTCATGAGACCAGTGCAGAGAAGGCACAGTTGTAGCAGTCCTCAACAGAGTCAAGAGGTTGTGAAATTCATGAGTGCTTTTGTAGTCAGAAAAACTGATGCAGCTCACAAATCTGCTTGGTCTCAGCCATAGATTACCCACCTCTCATTAACCTACATGAGAGGAGGAACCAGAGCCAGCCATCACCTTGTCTCTTCCAATCTGACATACATCTCTGGCAGGTAGGCATCACCAGACATTGTCTGTGGGTGCAGAAGAAATCAATTGGAAAGGGCTGCACTTAGCTCTGGTTGATAAAATTAGCAAAAGCCAATAACACAACACAAAGTAGGAAATAAGTAGAAGATATTTGCTTTATCAGTCTCAAGGTAAAAACAGTCTAAGGACAATTCTTATTTCAACAAAACTCACCTTCCCAAGACTTGTTTGCTGCTGGGATACAGGTTCAAGTAAAGCTTAGGGGTCTGGACACCTATAAAAAAAATCAGAACTTTTCTTACTATATTATGCTAAAAATGGAGACCTTACCTCTTCCATTGTTCCCCCCACAGAAGGATGGAAGAGATGTCTTTATTTTGTTTATGTCTACTTTCTTATAGACACTTTTTCTTCACAAGTACTGGATTGTGTTCCTTCCCTTCTGACCTTCTCCCTCCTCTGCATATTTTATTTTGTTGTTGCTTGGCAAGGCATTTAAGTACATGCTTAACTCCAGGCCTGTCAGTGCACTCTTTATGCATAAATATGTTTAACGTTTATCTTTCTCCATCAGACCTGGGACCCCCTCTGCCTTGCTTCCTGTTTCTTTCTCTCTACACTCCTACAAAAAGATACAGTTTTTTGTTCTGTCTCTAGGTTCTGCTTTTGTCCTATACTTTCTTTTCTTTTTTTTTTTTTTTTTTTTCTTTTAATATTATTTGACAGTGTTCTTCTCTTCCCTCATATTTCTCCCAGGCTGATTTTCTTTCTTACTTTTCTGCACTTTCTTTTCTGCCACACTCTATTGCCTCTCCCCTTTTGGTCTTTTGGTGCTTTTTCTGCTTAGTTTCTTTTCCATGTCTCTGATTTTTTTTCCCATTGAACAGCTAAATTTGAAGGATTACAGGGATATCTTGTTTTCCATAATATTCTATTTCATTAGAGCCTGCTACTATTGAAATCAACGGCAATTCTTCCATACACTCCCAGGAGGGCTGGAATGGATTCGAAATATTTGCTATTTGCCAAATGGTGAGAGTCTCTGAGTCCAAAGTTGGTCTGTTTACATCAGGATCAAATGCAGACTCCAGTTTGAATCAGAACCATATGCTCTTCCCAAATTATGAATTTTCATAGTAAAATAATCTGCATAACACATACTGAAGGACAATAATGCCACTGTTAAATGCTGACTCAGCATCATGGGAAGGGGGAAGGTTGTCTTTCTCTGGAGTGAAGACTGCAGGACACAGCTCAGCTGTGATGGACTAGGGCAGAGCAAAGGGGAGCCATGCATTGATGGAGGAAAGTTGCTCATGTTTAACAAGAAAATGCAGTTAGAAAATATTTCACAATGTCTGTCACCAGTTACTGAGTGAAACTCTAGCTCCACTGACATCAATAACAAGCCTCCCAGTGACTTCAGGCATCTGGAAGTTCACCTATCAAATATTCAATTTGCTGTTGAAGTGTGTACATGAACAAGATAGTGTTACTCGGGGACAAGGTATTCTTGTAAGGACATCTCTCAAAGGTGCTGCGTTTTGCCACTATGACACTTACTTAATGTGTTTTATTACTGTCATAGATTCTCAAAATATTCTGATAAATGCCAGCTTGGTTAAAATAAAAACAAACACTGACTACTTTGCTTTTACACTCTAAATTGCTCTTATTTTTACAAATACTCAGAAAACTCAGAGGATCTGGAACCTGATTTCCTTCTTTATTCATGGGGTTTTGATATCAGCTCTTTCCCCTCTCTGGCTGAGGTGAAACACAACTGGGCACAGATGCCTCCTCTTCCCAGGAACATCTGTGTTTATTAGGCTATTTGCAGAGAAAGAGCGCGTGATAAACATGATGGTGGTGGTAGCTGCAAGCCCTAGAGACATCCAGTAGTGATGATGAGAGCTTGGAGGTCCCTGCTGCTGGGCCTGGCATCCCCATAGCCAGCAGGACAAGCTTGAGTTTGTGAATGCTTTTATTGCCTTTAATTACAATCCGTGGTTTTAAAACTGCTACTCAACTTGAAAAGAAAAGAATCTGTTTTGTTAGCTGAAAGGAAGCCTGTTGTATGAGTTGTGAATGAAATGCCCCCTCCATGCAGCCAATACACAGCACATAGTATAGGTGCTATATTTAATTTCTTATTAGATCTTTCTTTTCTCTTTAGTGTCTCTCTTTTCTAATGTTGTCTTCATATTGGTTTTTTCCCTGGCTTTACTTGTCACCCTGTAATTGCACTGGATTTCTTTCTCTCCCTCCCGCTGGCCTTTTTTTCCTTTCCACTGTCCTCCCGAGCAGAAAACAAGCCCATTAACACTACCGCTTCCCCACGAACAAGCAAGTCCGCACCCTGCCAGTACTCTTCAAGTGAGGCAAGACGAGCTTGCCTCCCTGTGCTCCCCCTGAAATCATGGCAAACGCAGCCCTTGCTCCTCCCCAGCTGGAGCTTCTCCCCACGCAGGATGGGCCAGTGGAGAGGATGTCCTTTCATCCTTGCCCATAGGGGAAGACACCTCCCAGGGTAACAGGGAAAGCAAAGGGGCAGTTCATGGGTTACACAGGAGGTTATTTGCATGCGTGCCTCAAGATGCCTGGGGTGGGCTGGGAGAAGGGGCATAATGAAGCCAGGGAGGGTCTCCTGTGCCAAACCTCCTCCCTGAAGCCTGCCACAGTGGCCACAGCATGCCAGACTGCGGCTTGTTGGTGTTTCTCATTTCCCACTGGGAAGGCAGGCATGCTCTCCGCCCAGCTCTCTCCTGACACCGTGCCAGGCAGCATGTCTGTGCTGAGGACATCTTCTCCAGGGAACATGTGAGATGGCAGCTCCAGTGCCACAGTCCTTCAGAGAAGGGCCAGCTCCTCCAGCAGTGATAACATCTGCATGTTCCTTCCCTTGCCCCAAAATCTGGGGCTTTCTGTGGTAGCTTTTGTATTGCAGAAGGCCAGAGTCTTGTTTCTGTCATCACATGAGTAAATTGGTCCATATACGTGTGTGCTGCAGCAAGCACTTCCACATGCTAGTCACTTTTGAACCACAAATGTCACCAACGTAAGGAGAAAGGGAGGAGGAGCAGAGGTGTTTATGTTGTGGTAGATAACAGGAAAGGGAGGTGGAGAAAAAGGCTGTCTTCTTTCAGTCATGCTTAAAATGACTCTATCATCTGCTGTAAAGTTGTACTGACAATGCCTATGCTTGGCCCCAAAGCCACCCTCCAGCACAGCCTGCTCCACCCAGGGAGAACTTGCAGGTAACCCCACTGGATGCAGAATATCTTAACTCTTCACCTCCCAGTCTTCAGAAACTTCACTTCCACTGAATCCAGTTTTTCAGAAAGGCATGAAACATCTCTGTTTGACAGACCAGATTTTTAGTCACTAAATTCATTTACATTGATCGACCCATGGTTGATAATGGCACATGTTCAAAAAAGTGACCTAGAGATGAAAAATCATCTGCAGGTCCCCCATACTACTTTCTCCAATTAAATGTGTATCCTCAGAGCTTTCCAAAAGAAGAATTTTGGCAACGCTAGGTTGCTCACTGCTGATTTACAAATTACTGCCTCTTTGTCACACATTGAATTTTAACCCTCAGTCTCTCAGTTTTAAAGCACATATCAACCATATGCTAAAGGAGTCAAGAACATAGGCTTCAATTATTTCATTTTATGGAGGTTAAAAAGGTTCTTGTAAGTGACTGATACAAATAACTGGAAACCCAGTTAAAACAACTGGATAACAGATGGCAAAGGAAAGTGGTTTACTGTAAAGAGTTGCAGAGTAGAAGATCATTTACAAGAAGCAATTACACAAACATCCCTAAGCATCCAAGATCCCATAAAAGAGTTGCTGAGGTGGAAGCACATTTTCAGTTGTGGATTTTTGTGCTTGAATGAAAATCAAATCTTTGCTTTAATTTTTTTTTTCATTCTTAATTTTTAATCCCTTCTTTCTCTATGTTCTTTTATTACCAAAGGAGCATTAGACCTTCTTAACCTGCACAAGTAATGAAACTGGCCAGACAAGCACTGTCTCCAACAAAATATTTTTTAAAAAAGATCCATTTATTCTTTAATTCTTCATTCATTTCTTATTGCCTCTGGGGTTAAAGATCACATAAACACCAAGAAAGACAATGCCTATCCTGTAGACATAAATGCTTTTAACAAATTAAACCAGTGGAGTATTAACACATTTTTCTTCAGTATCATGACAGAAGACAGAAGCTGCCTCATTCTGACATTTAGGAAACTAAACATATATCTGTCCTTACCTTTTCAAGCCCTTTTCATCCCCCCATCTAATCCATTTTGTATAGATAATGGCAACACAACTTTCTTGTAGGATCTTGACATAGTGATGGCCTAATAAGACCAAAGCCTTTGCATACTGGATGTCTGTAGACTAAAGTACTTTCCCTCAGCTGGAAGAAAAGCATTTCTAAAGTTAGCAAAGGCAATTCTGGCTAGTGTCTGTGTTCTTCTAAGGATTGAGATTTAGTAGCTCCTGCAGTTCCTAAGGTTCCCTCGGGAGAGAAAAGGAGGGAAGAGCAGGCAACAGAAAATAAAAAACCCTGTATTTTTTTCACTATTTCTTACAGCCTCCATGGATTCTACTAACAAAGTTTGGCAGCCTGACCACTGGTAGAAATACTGGATAGTTTCTGCACTCACGAAATTATCTGCAGTCTTCTGATATGATCTTAGGAGAATCCCCTTCATGACTAAGAGCCAGTATGAGTACAAAAGAAATTCAGTCCACTGACTAATACTCCCCATAGCCTGCCTGTGTCTCCCCAGCTATCCCCAAATCCAAGAGCAGGGCACAGGCATTCCCTCAACATTTCATTTGAGAAATGTGCCAATGACAGGGCACTCCTTGAACAGCATCACAGAGGTGTGAGAAGTGCCCAAGGAGTCCTGCAAACAGTTGCTGCAATCCAGAGTATCTGAATAATGTGCTGGTGCACTCTAAATAGGCACCTTCTGAGGCTGTCCTAGAAAGAGAGTTTACTGACAGGAGGTTTTGCTGAAGCAATGAGCCTTACATGAAAGACTGAACAAAGCTAGCAGAAAGATCTTTTCTGCACTCTGACATGATTACCGCTCCCAGCCTGAATTTCATCTTCATTAGGTACCTGACACATCAAAGCCACAATTTCCTTGATACTTAATAGACAGCTTATGTGGTCCTAATAACATATCAGCAAGTGCTCAGTATTAAACATACATCATGTGCACAAACAGAGAAGGGAGGACTGAATGACCTCATTTTAATTAAGGGGTCTTAACTAAGCCACTAATCCTGCACATTCCAGATGTTAGTTATGTGCCTAACTATCACCATTTGGCCTACTCATTAAATTGCATCTACAGTTAATTGAGAGCAAAGCATTTCGTCCAGAAAATTGCAGGTTACATTAAAAAAATAGGCTAAAGATATGGTCCATAAGAAAAAGCAGTTATTGTTTCTCAGTGGCAAAATATTTATTTTTTTTTTAAAAAGGGAAAAAGTTGTGTTTCACAGTAGACTCAGCAATCCCTGAGTATTGGTAGTGCTGCACCATGGCGTGAGGGTGATATGACGGGATTCTCCATCAAATATGAGGACAGAGGGTACCAGAAACTGTGCAAATACTCTCATACCAGTGCATCTCTGCTGTAATGAGCTCACAGACAGCTACAGTAGAAGTCCTGGTTACAAACTGGAGAGCAATAGGCAGCAGTTAAATGCAAGTGCTCTGTATAATGAATAGGAGGCTGCCTTGCCACCTTCCAGTGGGGATAAGGGATGAGTGTTCCTCCTCCAAGAAGAAAAACCATTCTCATGCTGGCACTAGACCTTCAGCTCAGCCCGAAGGGGTGTATTTGTTCGTGTTTGATCCATCACACAAGGACAAAAGGACCAGGATGGGGGTCTCCCATTCCCCTGGCAGTGAGGGCTCTGCTAGGTGAGGTGGCAGCCTATCATTTCTCCTGGGCTTCCAGTCTCAGGGAGGACAGAGTGCCCCAGCTCTGCACCTCTCCTTGCTGGGCAGCAGGGCCAGTCACTCCCAGGCTCTGCTGTCCTGCAGGGCTGTCATCAGAGCCTCCCCCATCCTCAAATGAGTTGCTTCCTTTTGTCAAAAACACTACAAATTGTTGGTTGTGTAGCAAGTGCTGCCATTTCCCAGGTTCCTTATGACAGCTTGTGGAATCATTTGTCTTTGATAGGAAAGGGTTTGTGTTTGTGCTTTATACATCTAATAGGGTAAGAGGAATAAGAGAGCATGGCTACTGTGTAATACAAAGCAGGTAACCAAATTTAGAACAGTTGTTCACAGTACAAGTATTTTTGGCAGCTTGCTCCCCCAGTGGAGATTCGTGAGCGCAGCTGTTAACATTTTCTCACCCACCTACACAGTCAGGACATCCAGTGTTATTTTTTTTTAAATAGAATGAATTGTATACATTTGTGAAAGTTTTGCTGGAATCTGCTGCCTTCAGCAACCGAGCTCACAAGGGATTTGATAGGAAATCCCTCTTAAAGGAACATGAGTCAGTTATGAGGATTTTTTTTTTTTTTTGCAAGCTGTGCTGAAAAAATTGGTAAGGAGTTTTCCATCCTTTACTTACATGGACAAGCTAAGTTTCAAATAGCTCTCTAATGAGGAGCTTTTCAAGGGAGTCTTTGTGCTTTGATTGTTTGAAAACTTGGTCTGGGAGTTGCTTCACTGATCCCCTCCCTTCTCTGGACCTGATCTCCCAGAGAAGCAACCGATGATGAATTAAAGCATGTACTGCCTTCCCCAATGACTGTGAATGCAACAGCTGGTTGAACGTCACCCAGGAGTGGGAAAGAGGCTAAAACCAAGCGTCTCCTTCCTTCTTTTCTTCAGGCCAGTGACTTGTCTGGAAGGGGGCCACCATTCTCACTCTGATTTGGGAAGTGGTGTTCCTCTCTGCCTCCCTGCCCTCCTTTGGTCTCCTCAGATGCTTCTGCATTGTCTGAAGTGTTCCCCAAATGGTCTAGGGGGAAAGTCTAAAGGTATGCAGAGATGAAATAATGTCCTACATGGTGATGTTCTGATTTCACAAATATGTCTGTAAAGTAGTATAATAATTTTCCAGACTAGAGCATTTCCCTTAGAAAGACTTCAGATCAGTGGCCAAGACACATGCTTCTCCTGACATCGGGGAAAGCATTTCGGGGCTGCTCTGACATCCAAAAAGCAGCACTAACATGGAGAGCTTTTCTTACCTGCTGCTCCAGTTAGACACACAGATAGACTCAGTGCTTTTTGCTTCCACTTTCATGCTCTCTAAAACCTAGAATGAGACCACTGCCCTTGGAATTCACTCTTCCCAACGTATTTTGAAACTGCTTAGAGCCACCAGAGAAACCTGGTGTCCAAAGTCCTATGCCCTTCCTTGAGATGAGGGATTATCTTGCTACATGAGAAACTCAGCTTCAGGTACAAGAAGTTCATCAAGTTATTGAGGAGCACAGGTTGCCCTCTTCCTAATACTCAACCAATAATGCCTTCATTTCCAGAGCAACATTGAACACAGCAATGATCAGGTGTCTCAGAGAGTCAATTTCAGGAGCAGGTCCTGAGCAGATTTGTTGAAGAGCATCCAGCCACGCCACACAAGGAGGCTTTTGAAGGAAACCAGGGAAGGAATGTTCAGGCAGCACTCAGCACCCGACGTACACCATTCCACCAGCCAGCAAAATGTTGTACAGGACACCACCAGCCTAATCAAGAGGAAAAAGGAGCTTTTATAAGATAGTAGCTGCTCTCTATGCAATTAATGCAATACATTTTGCAGGCTGATATTTCTGACTTTAAATGAGGAACAGAGAAAACAACGTATTGTCAGAATTGACATACATATTAAAGCCTAAGCAGACCACAATGAAAATGAAACTCAGACAAAACATTTCCCACTCTGTGCATTCTCACAAAGAAAACTGTCTCTCTGAAGACATAGAAAAGTGTCATGAGAGAAATACCTTATGACATACCAGAGGACACCCTCTGAAAAAAATACAAAGGTTGAGCAAACAACAAGGTACTTGGTCTGGAAAAGGCAACTTGGAATGGAGACATATGAGAAGCAGCCACCTGTTGTGACAGTCATAATCCCCTCTCCCTCTCCTCCTGCAGAACTGCTCACCAAATGTGAAAGCAGAAGGGTGGGGAACTGTCAGCAGGGGGAAATGCCACTCTTTGTAGCAACCTTGTGCTGAGATTCCCCAAGATAAGTTGACCTTTGTATTGCATGATGATTTTGGACTCCTCTTCCATAGCCTGACCTTAAAGGAAATGAGTACAGCTAAATACAGGTCAGAGTCACCAGCTGATGAGCTAGGAGGTGAGGGGAGTGAAGAAGATTGCTGAAACTCAATGCAAAGGCCACAAGCCTCCCTAGATGTCCTGCAGTTGCTGGGTCTCTCCAGGGGACCATGGATGCTTGTTAATATGGTTTGTGTTCAGACATCACCATGAGGTATCTGCAGAAATGTATGGCCTGCAGCTTCCTGGGCAGTGAGGACAAAATTCTGACCATTCAGGGAAAGATTTTGTCTTGTGTTTTCTCATTTGCAGGGGAAATAATCATCAATTAGCTGACCATAGGTGGTCAGGAGAACATTTTTCCCCATGGATATGTATATACAAACACAAACATACAGTTATCTCCCTGGTTATCCAAGCCTGTCATTGATTAACTGATCTCAAAAGGGTTGAAACAGGGAGGGAATTGGGGAGAGGAATGAGTAGCCTTTTACTGCACTATATTCAGTTGTTCATATCTAAACTTGGCTTCAGGCTGAAGCACAGCAAGTGCTAGTGAGTCCCATCCCCTTCCAAGTCTGAACCTTTGAAATATTGACCATGGGTTTTTTTCCTTACCACTGGGTGTGGAAAGACATTTCAACAAAATGTTCATGTCATCTACAGAACTCGGGGTGGGAGTTTCACTCGCATGTTTTTTCTTCTAGTCATAAACAAACTTTAGACATGCTTAGCTCAACTATTGACCCTCCTGATTTCATGAGTACAGCATTTCCATGGATGTTGTAGTCAGGCTGAACTGCCCAAGGAAAAGACACATATTTTTTAAGCTTGTCTACCTTGGAGACATTGACAGTGCTAAGAACAAAGAACTTATGCTAACAGACTTGAAAAATGTGGCACATGGTTTCTCTCAGTTCCATAACCTGCTGAGCAAACTACAGTTTAGTCTGAACCACTCCTCCCTGCTCCTATTTTATGTCAATAACCTTTCTACATCTTTGGGTTATTGCTCATATTGCTCGCTCGGAAAAGGAATTGTGAAGCCATCAGATGCACTCAGAGCAGCAGCAGAGTATGATTCACAGTTTGAGCACTCATGGCTTTGGGGCTGGTCCTCAAAGCAAGGAAGAATTAAAAGCCAGCTGTATGATTTGCCTGCAACCCACCAAGAGACTAAAGGCACCTCAGGGCTCAGTTTCCCAACACAGTTCAACTTGTGTGGTATGGAAAGGTAGTGATGACTTAAATCATTCCTGTTTGTCTTGGCGTTTGATCACTGAAAAAAAACATTTAGCCATCATCACTACCAGTTGCTGCAATGAAGGTGCTGCTGATGTCATTAACAATAACACACACACGTATTTACTGCTTTAGATGTAAAACAGGGACTCCTCACTGCATTCCTAGGTGTCACGATTTTTCCACACAGCAGCTGTGAGGCCTAGCCCTAACCCCTCCAGGAGGGTTCATGGTGACTGCAGCCAGAACTGGGTCTTATTGACAGAGGTTCCCCGAAGGCTGCAACCCACATGGACCTTAGTGAGGCCAAGCCACGAGAGGTAGCAAGAGGTAAGCCTTGCCTTTGGTTGGAATAACGAGGGGTTTTGCAGTTTTCTGCCTCTCTCTGTATGTTGATCCTCTAGATAAGATGTATCTAACATCATTTCTGCCTGCACTCTTCTGAGACAAAGTTGCAGCACAGGTAATAAAATCTGAGGGCATCATTCAGCCCTTGCCTTGGCTTTATGCCTGTGTAATACAGCTGTCTTTGGTGGACAGACAAAAATCAGGAAGTGAGACCAGACCTGGGCCTGTGCACTACAGAAGTCTTGGGATAGGGCTTTTAAAGATATCTTGTTGGAAGTCATAGTCTTGTGCAGAAAGTCTCTATTTTTCCTAAGTTTTCCCCAATATTGGTGCAGTTCTGAAGATAACATTTTTCTAAGTCAATAAAAATGGAGAAGCAGCCCAGGAAAAGCATGGGAATTATCATATCAAATGGAGTTTTGCCTAGCAACTGCTATACACAGAGACTATTAAAACAGATGTTTTAACAGGAAGATCTTCATCAATTGTAGTTTTTGCAAACATGCACTCAGCAGCAGCCTTGAGAAAAGCAGCTCATCTTAGAAAGTAACCTTTTAAATGAAATTAAACTTAAATGTGCGTGTGCAAGGTAGCAGAGAGAGCTGTGGCTTTCTTCCCCATGGAGGCATATTTTTTATTGTTGGAGACTTCTTAAAGAAGGCTTCGGTATGTCTGGATGCTAATTGTTGAGTTGTCTAGACGGTGATGATATTATTACCAAGTTATGCACGATACTCACTTTGTCACTGTTTCCAGTGCTGCCTACACATATTGCTTCACTGAGTACTGTTGACATGTGCAAAAGCTCCCTAGATATTTATTTTTCTCATTTAGACAGAGATACAGAATGTTTTTGAAAATCATTATGCACTGAACCATTTCTAATGTTTGAAATGTCTTGTGGGTTAGAACTGAGAAATAATAAAAGGGGATAAAAGGCACTGTGGGCAGAATTTGATGGGCTTGCTCCTGATATACCAAAGTACCTGGGAACAGAATGGGGAAATCTGAACATCTGTGGATGTGTAGAACAATGGTATCTGCTCATATCTGTTCCAAATCTAATGTGATACACTACTTGTCCCCATGGCTTATGTTCACCAGCGTCTGCACACATCTGGGGAAGAAAGAAAAGAAAACAAAAAACCCCACATTCCAGACCTTAAGAAGGACTTTTGACATATGGTACTCAGGTGGCCATCTAGGGTGTTTTTCAGAGGTAAAAATGATGACTTGCTGGAATCATACCATCATGCAGAAATGTCACCTTGGGCAGGCTGACTGGGGTGAAGTCACTGAGGAACATAAGCATCTCACACAGGACTAAGAAATAGTCAAGGCTCTCCACATCAGGTCTGTGATCCTGAGTCCCATCTCCCATGCCATGTTTGTCCATCACATTTCAAGCACCTAAAGCACATGACTTTACCTGCTGCTATCTCTGCAGGGGTTATTGCCTCTCTCACATGCCTCAGCTCAAATCAGATATCACATTTAGCTTTTCTGTAATCCTCAGCATAGCTGCCACCTAACAAAAGGAATGAGTGACATGAAAAACACAGCAGATGCTACAGCCTTTCTTCAAAAGGATAGAAGTTGTTCTACTTTTCTGCAGCTAAAGAACTTGCCCAGAGAGGGGGAGACCTGAGCTTATTGCCCACCTCATCCTGGGAAGGTTCAAATGTACATCTCTGATTCCCAATCAAATTACAAGCTTTTTCAAAAAAGGATCTGCCTGTGCCTTTCTCACTGGAGCTGATTCACTTGACCATACAGAGCTGTAGCCAAAGGAGTTCAAACAAAAGCCAATGACCCAGCAACACAGACAACTGAGAAAGGGATGCTTCAGTGTTGCTGTTCCCAGGCCATTTCTGTATTGTGCATCCTTACTGCAAGAACTCAAACTCAGAGCTCTCCTTCACCAAAGGAGAATCCTAACCACCAGGAGCCATGATCCTTCTTGCTAAGTCTTTCTGATGCAATGAATCTCGACATTTCTTTTTGCTTTGCCGTGAATCAGTTTGCAGAAGAAATCTCTCCAGCCAGAGAGCCAGAACAAGCATGCAAGTTGGGAATGTGAGAATGTCAATACACCGACTGCTGTCTGAGCCACTCTCCTCTCCCAGGCCTCATATTGGTATTGTATAGGCCAAATCTAGAATTTCAGTTCCTTCTTGTACATTTGACACCACAGTATTTTTTACTTCATTTTAGTGTCTGTGTCAACATTATGGTATAGGTGTGGTTTCATCAAGTCACAAAATCACTGAGGTTGGACAGAAGGATGTCTAGTCCAATTCCCCTGGGCAAGCAGGGTCAGTTAGGGCAGATTGCTCAGGACCCTGTCCAGCACAGTTTTAAACATCTAGAGACGCTAAAACCTCTCTCGAGTACCCTGTTCCAGTATTCGATCAACATTACAGAAAAAAATTGTTATGCTTAAACAGAGTTTTCTGTGGTTCAGTTTGTGCCTATTGGTTCTTGTCCTGTCATTGGGCATCACTGGGAAAAGACTGGTTTCATCTTCTTTACAGCCTCCCTTCAAGTATGTATACACATAGGTAAGATCCTCCTCAGCCTTGCTCTTCTCCAGATCCAGCTCTTGTCAGCCTTGACTTGCATGGCAGATGCTTCAGTCCCTTAACCATCTTTGTGGCCCTTCACTGGACTTGCTCCAGTTTGTTTCTCATGTACTGGGGAACCCAGAAGGGACACAAAGCTCCAGATGTGACCACACCAGTGCTGAATTGAGAGGAAAGGTCACTTTCCTTAACCTGCTGGCAAAACTCTACCAGATGCAGTCCAGGTTGTTGTTGGCATAAGAGTGCACACAATTGCTCACTCATGTACAGCCTGCTGCCTACCAGGTCCTGCAAGTCCTTCTCTTGCAGAAGTGCAGTCTGGCCCTCTGCCTGTACTGGTGCTTGACGTTACTTCTCTTCAAGCGCAGGAATTGACACTTCCTATTGTTGAAATTAATGAGGTTAATTTTTTGATTCCCAGCCTGTTTCTGTCCCTCTGAATGGCAGCACAACCATGTGGAGCATCAACTACATCTTCCAGTTTTATATAATCTGTATATTTGCTGAGAGTGCACTCTCCCCATCATCTAGGTCTTTAATGGAGAGGTTAAATAGTATTAGCCCCAGTATGGACCCCTGGGGTATACCACTATTAACTAGCCTTCTGCTGAGCTTCATGCCACTGATCACAATATTTTAAGCTCAGTTGTTGAGCTATCTCAATGAGACATTGAGTTATTCAAATCATCTCGCTGTCCAATACCTAGTCCATACTTACCAGTTTGCCTGTGAGAATACAGTGCTAAAAACATCCCCAAAGTCCATTTAAATTATATCTACTGCTGTCCACCCATTCAACATGCTATTCCTTTCATCACAGAAGGATACCAAGTTGGCCAAGCATATTTCACCTTTGTAAATCTATGGTAATTACTAAATGAAGAGTGGACATCTTATCATCATCTAGCAGGTGTTGGAGGATCCATGTTTTGAACACTGGGAGAAACTCAGGTGTGAGAAGCATGGTGCTCCAATGGCACTGTTGCACTAGGAGTGTAGACAGCTTTAATAACACAGTGGCAAGTTCAACAGCTTTGATTGTAAAGATTTATCTTGAACTTTCCTCTTTTAAGTCATTCTGCAAGTGTAGTAGGACTTCTTTTGCACTTATTTCAAAAGGTCACCTATACCTTGGCTTACATTTGCAGTAATTCTGTGTGACCAATAAGAAAACTAGTTATAAAACAGCAGATTTGATTCATTCACTGCAGGACTGTAAAAGTTGGCCAGGAAAAAAGAGCTTATACATGTTATACAGCACTTTATATTTGTGACACTAACTACAGAGAGCTTAAGGGTCCACTCAGCAGTAATTGTTAAAAAACAGTATGATAAATTACTTCTTATTTAGATATGTTACATACATATACATCATAGGAGGATCCAGAAAAGGCAGCTTCCTCTCAGGCCATCACTGTATATGATGATGTTTCAAAGTCTATTGGATGCTTCTCTGCTTTGATTACTTTGTCTGTCAAACTCACATTGACTTTGGTATGAGGGTGTCTCATAGACAAAAATCCCAATGGAGAGAAAATGTCTGTTTTCTTACAAAATAATAGGTATGAGAAAAGGTAGAAAGATGAGGATTTATGCTGTTAAGCATGTTTTTTATATAGATTTCACCTGAGCTTTAGCAGTTTTTACTACAACTTAGTCAGATATCTGTCAGGAATGGTTTATGCATACCGCGGAGGCTGAAGAGGTGCAAGCTCTTCAACCCCAAACACTTCCTGATATCACAGCTCTACTTTCTCCTGTGTAACTGGATCAGAACCCAGTCTGACAGAGGTCATCACCAACCAGTCACTGCATACAGTAATTCTGCAAATCTTCCCATGCAAATATCCCTCTTAAGTGCCATTCTAGTTAATTTTCATGTGCAGTTCTTGAATTTCAAGGTCCTTTGGGCTTTTGAGGTATCCAGCAGGCAGCGAACAACTTACTTAAAATGAGCTTGTGGATTCCAAGAGCAGGCTTTAGTAATTGCCTATGGCACAGAAAAACCACTTCAAGTTTTGGAGTGCCAAATAAAGACACAGAGGCAGCATTTCCAGATACATTTCTCATTTTACCCTTGCCCTCTTACCCTACTCTTTTAAGCTGTTCTACAAAGGACAGTCCTGGGTCATGGATGCAGATTGTGTCACTTGTCCTTGGCTAGACAGATCACCATTCTTGAGCACCTTCAACCTGAGGAAGGTTTTACAGGAGAAGGTCTATTCTCACCTACACAGCAGTGGCATCAGTAGCTTCATCACTTTCTCTTGCAGTCCAGCTCTCTGCCACTTTGCTTGTTGGGCACTCACTGTACACATGCAGGAGAGGAGGTAAGACAGCAATAAACCTGGTGCTCAAAGCAGCATCTGCATAACCAAGCACATGATCAGGGCTGCAAAGGTGGAGCTGCGTTGGGCTCCAACTCTTGCTAGACAACAGCTTCCAATCACACTTCAGAGGTTTGGCAAGTGACTGCTTGTCAGCCAAGGTTACAGTAACCTACACAAGAGATGAAGTTCAGCAAGTCACCCGGTACTGCAGTGACAGCGTGCGTACACTATGACACTTCAGATGGCAGGTTGCGATGCTTTCAGTTACCATCATTTGATCTTTTGCAATTTGCAATCATTAACAGTTGCATTGGTAAAGCGAAGGGGCCCAGCTTCCCTGCTGGGTCTGCAGGCTGACAGAAATGGGTTAACAAGACAGGAGATGATACATATTTTTGTACTGAGAATTAGCTGTAACTCTAAACATACCAATGGAAAGGTTGTGTTGAGCATGCATGGGGATTTTCACTTTTAAAACAGAATTAGACTTGAAGGATTCGGAAGGATGCACTCACCCAAGGATTCCATGATTCCGTGACAACAGAAGTTTGGCTTTCGTGATTGCTCTTTGCTGATGTAAATACATGGAAAATGACCATCTGTCTCTTTTTCATAAAAAGCAGAAATTGATACTTTTCTCTGTGAGTGGCGAAGAGATGATTTTTTTTTTTGGTAGATGGTCCCCACAAGAGCATTAAGTCACATCCTGTTCAGAAATCAGGACCTTGAAGCTGCAGTCAGAAAAGTGAATCATAAGCTCCACTTTACTAACATTCTCCCTATTTTTATGTGGGATTTTTTCTCTACTTATTTTCATTTCCCCTTTTCCCTTGCTATTTCCTTCCCTACACTAAGCATGCAAAGGTTGTTACTCGATACTGGAGGAGCACAGCCATATGCCCATGCTATTTCTAAAACTGTGCTCAGAGGATGAGTGTGTGACTTGTATTTGATGGGAGTGGGAGACAGAGATGGCGACACCCTCATCCTCCCTCCCCAACTCTGATAAAAGCCATGTTTGATGCTGAACAAAGCTGATAGCTGATGGGCGAGAGTTGAAACAAGCCGCTTAGTCATTAATTTTTGTCTGCTCTGGATAAGATATGAATTGCATCATCATTTGAGGAAAGTGCATGAAATTTAGACTAGCCTCTGTGTGGCCTGGTGGCTCAGGGCCCAGGATCTGGTTTCTGACTGCGCTGTTGATGCTGGAGAAGGTGCTTTGCTGCTCAGATCCCACTTGTGCCCTTTCCCTGCCTTGGACTTGATTTGCAAAGCCCCCACCCTGCTGGCTTGGGCCCAGCAGCCACCTTGCCAATGGAGGGATGGGGCTTTCCAGCGGGCACTCAGCCAATGGGTTTTAATACTTTACAAGCTCAGGTTTCTCTCCCTGCTGATGAGGCAGGAAAATAATGTCACCTCATCTGCCTGGGATAAAAGGGTGCTGGGCCTCAAAAAGGAACTTTTGTGTACCTCTGCACCTGCATATATACCCTTTGGAGCAACATGGGTATCAACTCTAACTAGCATAGGATCCTTTTTGTACCTATAATAAGTAGACAGCATATTTTTTCATGTTGGGTCTTTATATTTAATATTTTGTTATGCATTACCAAGCAAAGTGGTAGGGTGCTCCCTGATGAGTAAACCCGAGTGAGAGGAGTCAGAGCAAGACGGAGGTCCCTCAGCCCACTTGCCTCCTAACTGTGGGAAGCGTATGACCCAAGCATTTCCTCTCTTTACAGAAACCACCAAAACATAGAAATTAAAGAAATGGCTTTTGCACTCAAGGCATCGAAACATTAAATGTTGCAGTACCCTACTGCCCCATTGACAGTCCCCTTGTCTCCTCTCATTTACAGTAGTCTGATGCAGAAGTGACCCCTGAGCTTTTGCACCAGAGCAACTGTAGAGGAGTCAGCTCCATGAGAGATGGCTTCACCATCACCTCATTTGGACACCTGGATCAGAGGCATGACAAAAGCCACCTCCCACCTCAACAAGCCTCTTCAGTCAAATTCAGCAAATTAAACAGAGGCAGTTGGACAACACAGATTGGGAATTGCAAAGTCATATTCACATTTTATATGTCATATTCGTATTTTTTGTTAATTTTTATAGCTACCAAGATGAATGTGCTATAATGTTAAATCTCCTGTGACTATATCCAGAACAGGAAAATACCAGAATACTAAGGAAAGAAGGGTAAGAAAATTAATTTTTAACCATCTCATTTTCCAATAAAGTATGAAATCTACCTAAGAAAAGTCAGAACTACTTTAAATTTGGAAATAAGCTTAGCTGTAAAATTGTATAAATACAAACTTTTGTAAAGTTGCTGTATTTCTTGATTTCAACATGGTAGCCTCAGGGAAAAGAGACAAGCATTTCTTTGCCATGTGAAGCACATCCAAAAAATGAAATCTTCCTTTGTAATATTAATTTAATAAATTAGGAATGTTTTGTGTTATGGACCTATTGCTGTTATTCTTTGTTAGTTCAGAAGCTACACATGCTTGAAGTCAATGAGAATTTTGTTCCTAAATTCAGTCAAGCTAGGGTTGACTCTATTACTGGTGCCTGTTTTTTTGTATTAGGATTTTTAGGTTACGAAAGACAGTGTTTGAATATTGAGAATATTTTCCAAATGTGTTAAGAATAGTTGTATCAACAGTGCTGATGGCTAATGCTAAAATCTTGTGGTTAGAAGCAATTGGATGGTTTGTGACTAGTTTGTTCCTCCCATGTGCTATGTATGCAAAGGTATTCTCATCTCATCATTCATTTTTCACAGTGGTTTATTTTGTGGTTGAGCTTACTCAGTTTCAAAGAGTAGAGCAGACTTTTTCTAAGGTTGACCCTTCTCTGGCCTTTTTTTTTTTTCTTCATTAAAATACTGGGAAAAATGAGCAGGATGCAGGATTGAACAAAATCAGGAGAAAATGGATGTTTTAGAGTAAATGTAAATGATACTAAAATGAAAGTAGTGGCAAGTTCACAAAATAAGGCTTCCACAATTAGGAAATGCCAGAAGTCGCTCTAGTGAGATTAAGTTAACCTGCATTGCATATCAGCAATGAGATGTGGTATGATATTGATTAAAATGGACCAGAAAGAAACATGCAAATATTTCCTTTTAACAAGGAAGGGGAAAAAAGGACTTTGTAAAAGAAACATGTTGATAATAATTTTGCCATTAGAGTTTAGATTTATAGAGGGGAATTTCCTGAGCTGGAATTGCTTTATTTTGGACCACTGAAGTTGCCTTCATCACGAGGACACTGGTATTTCTCTGTATACAGTTTATTTTATGTCTTAAGCCTTCTGTAAAAAAAGCTATGGTTTGAGTTTTAGAGACTGAAAGCCTGTGATTGTTTTAATGCTCTCTGACAGGAAAATTGAAGGAATGTTTTCCAAGGTCTTAAGAAATGTAACACCTTCAGACATTCAAAAATATATATAAAATTTCAATTTAAAAAGCAGATAATTTTGGTGTGTGAAAAAAGGCAAGTATAATGGAATTTATTTTATTTTTTAATTAAACTAGTGGCTACAATACCAGTTGTGGTTCTAGTACCAGTTGTGTGTCCAGCCTTATTGTTGTTCTTAACAGAACCAGGTGGAAAATGTCACTAAAAAATAATTCACTCAAATACTTCCTTAACACAAAATACTTCTTTTTTAATAGAAATTTCATCATTTTTAGAAACTTTAATGAATTCATAAAGAATTTTGTACTTTAAAAGAAACTTTCTTTATCATAAACTGTGATATTCACATAAACAGATTTTTTTCCTGTCAACTCCCTTGTCATAGTTTTCACTCATTCAGTGGTTTCTCTTTATGGCTGATTGTAGTATAATTGAAAATCACCTTCACAGAAAGTCTCGGTAGTGTTTACACATATGGCATTCTTAAGGAGTTTTGCTCAGAAGGAGTGATGATCATCAGTTAACTTCTTTGGTTAAATTACTTTATACAACTGAGTAAATCTCTTTTCAGCTTAGAAGTGAGGGCTGCTTCTCTGTTACATCCCAGGGAGTATGTCTGGCTGATTAATGCTGCAGAAACTTTTCAAAGAAGAGTTATACATCACATATGAAATACAAGAGTAATGTAAACATTTTCACTGCTGCCAAAACCTAAGAGGCCTGTCTGAAAAAGTGAAATGCACACCTCTCTTTGCTTTTTCCTACTGGTCCTTGTCAAAATATTGTGTTAACATCTATCAAATTCTTAATGCTTGGTATTCTCTACTAGTGATAATCCACCACTGCAGATACCCTACTATTTTTTATTGCTGTTATCCCTAGGATATGGGTCTATTTGGAGAAAAACAAACAAACAAATAAGCCTATAACACCATACAATCTTTGTATTTTGTCCTGCTGGAAATAAAAATAGGTGAGTAAAACCTGGAGTTGCCCCACGTGAAGTTAGCTATTTGGTTTTGTTTAGCTTGCAAAAGAGATGCAAAATATCCAGCCAACCCCTACAGCAGTGATAATTCAAACTGCACGTTTTTATCCCAGCATGTGGCTTCCTGCTGTCACCACAGATTGCAACATTTTATGTCAGTGATGGCCTCATGGACCGTAGTTACAGTACACGGCTGTGCAGTCATTGGTGTTCTATGCATACTCCATTGGTTTGTGGTTTCCCAACTGAAACTTTAGCTACCTACTGCTTAAAAGTTGCACATTTTGATGAAGTACAGTTACCACATGCCACCTAAGTTTACAGGACTAAAGGTACTACAGTATTCACAGCCAGGGGTCTGCACAGCATCCGTCTCTCTCAGCAAGGTGTTTATAACACCAAAATGGAAAAACTACTTCTCCTAGAAAATGATTACTGGCCGGATAAGGTTATAATTTACAGCATACCACACGCTACTTGCACACGTCAGGAAGATGACTTTCATGCGTGCAGAAGAAGGATGGTCTTGTGGTTTAAACCATGGGAACAGGACTGTGGCAATCAGGGCTCCATGACTCTGGATGAAGTACCACTACGCCACTCCGCCTCAGCTCCAGTGGCAAGGAGACCCACACTGCACCTCCTCCTCCATTTTTTGGCAACCACAGTGCCTTACTGCCAGCAACGCTTTCCCACTCCCACCTTCCTGGGACCCTGATACAGAAGAGCCCTGACCTCAACCACCACAACAGCAGCAACACTGCTCTGTGGTTCCTTCCACATGCATGGTGCTTGCTCTGCAGCCCTCAGCAGCTGGTGATTTTGCTTCACCAAGGAAGAACCACTGTGTTATTATGAACTTGGTTCCAGTCCTAGCTGGGTAACTTGAGATGGACTGAAAATCTCAAACTAAGATGAAACATGTGTCCTAGATACACAGACATTGCAGCGAAGGCATTTGGAATTATGGTGCATGAACTAATTTCATTTTTGTTTAATTCAAAACTCATTCTATTGTGACTGTCTAATAGTTTGACTCAAGATTAATAGATCTCTACACAATTGAGGGGAGACTATCATAAAAGCTGAACATATCCTGAAAAAGTCCACAAAGATTTATGTGTGCATATGTTGAGCAGTTTTTATTTTCCTGCGAAAATCTCCCTTAGCTTAAAAAGAAAGAGTCTATAAAGGAAGAGGAGGAAATCACTCCAGCTGTGCAGGTTAATAGAGGATGCTGGAGCACTCAGTGCTTCCTATTACCCAACTCAGCCATGGGACTTACAGATTAACCTGGTCACCATGCATCAGCTTGGCCAGGATGGTTCAGTAAGAGTTTGACTCTTGTTGCCTTCCATAACCAAAATGCTATCCCAGCACCCTGAAGGAAGGAGATCTGAAAAGTCAAAACAAGAGAGAGACACATGAGCCTCAGATGCTACCAACCAACATAGCTCCACTACTTCACATACTTCTCTGATTGACACCAACTGAGGATACACCTATCCTGCTGAGCACCCAGCCATCCTGCTGAGCACCCAGCCATCCTGCTGAGCACATTGAATCTTGCAATGCTGTCTTAAAAAAAGTGCATCTTACGTTTCTCATTCCTGCCATGGAGATGCAATTGAAGACCAGGTGTGGTTTTCATGGGCCATGACAAAATTCTCTCCCCTGGGAGTCACAGGGTCACAAGGTACAACTCAGTGACTCTACTTCTAAATCATTTGAACTTCCCTGTTTCCAACACGGAGCTTTAATTGCATTGCAAGGAGCAATCCATTGCACAAAATAAACCTTACCTACCAGCTACTTCCCATCCCTGGAAGTGTTCAAGGCCAGGTTGGATGGGTCTTTGAGCAACCTGGTCTAGTGGGAGGCATCCCTTAAAGATCATCTAGAACTCGATGATCTTCAAAGTCCCTTCCAACAAAACTACTCTATGATTCTACTTGAAGATAACTAAGTCAAGAAATTCTGGAAGAGGAGGCAAAATTTGTCAACTTCTGAGATTTTTCTTACATGAAGATGCCTGTTTGACACCTGTCAAATGTTAAGGACTTTAACTGCACAGCTTTGACCTGGAGGTGGCCAGAAGAACTACCAGCTAAAGGTTAGGTGCCATGCAGCTTCCAGCCCTGCTCAGGCTGGGCATGTCAGTGTGGGGCTGGCACGCTGGGTCAGGAGCGAGCATCTCCCACCATCCTCTCGGGGCCAGAGCAGCAGTGCCTCCCAAGGGGCATCAGGGCAGCTTGCTGCTGGCCTGAGAAATCCTGCCTGTGCTGCCCGAATACTTGAGATGACATCTACTCTTCCAGCACAGCATCTTGCATTTGAGGTTTGGCACCCAGGTCTGGTCAGTCTCTGCCTGTGGTGCCACAGTTGCATGGCCGGCCGGAGGGGATGGCGGGGAGAGAGCGGGTGCTGGCCAGGCACAGAGCTTCTCGAAGTCTGGAACAGCTGATCTCATGGCTGCTGACTGAAAAGTGGATGTGAATTGGCAGCTACGCTCACTCAAAAGGCAAGTCAGGCCAGAAGTCTGCTGCACTTGAATAGCTGTCAGGATGATAGCTGACCTCCCTGTGTTAAAAATAGGACTGCTGGGAGAGGAAGGAAGGGCAAGCATGAAAGGGTGAAAACAGCCTAGTTGAGGTTTTCAAAGAGATAGCCATCCAATTCCCCTTAAAATTAGTAGGCAATGGGTTTCCAAAACTCTCAAGCACTTAAAAAATCCATGGCTATTTTCGAAAAATGAAAAGGCAGAGATGGGAATGGATGGTAAACCCATGGATTAAACTCATGGATTATACCCAAGAAAACATTTATTCCTGATTTGTAGACTCTGAGATTGGTGGTAGGGTAAACTTTCAAAGCAGTTGTACTTTCATTACTAATTAATCCAGTACAAATATATTTAATCCATAGTAAAATCAATTGTAATTTAATCCTGTTTCATGATGATAGAAGGAACAGGAAACACTTCCTCAGGCTAGAATCGATACCCAAAACTGTAGACAGTTTTAAAGATACCAGTCTGGAAAATAAATACTTCTGGTTTGTCTCAACCGAGTCAAAGAGATGATTTATATGAAATATATACACTTTTCGTTAAAGAATTATCTTGCTCTAAATTTCCAAAAGGTTTGCTGCCCTCTTTCCCAAGCCTGACATGCATTGAGGCATGCCTTTAAACTGCTGTTAATCTTTACAGTGACCTTTGGTCTCTTGGAGCTTCAGCTTTCAACCCTGATCCTCACTAGAAGGTTCCTATTTTTGTGACATAAACTAACAAAGATGAGAGAACAAATAAAGTGGCATATTCCAGTGTTCCATTAAAACATGCCTCTGCCCATAAGCTTACCCTCTTATTTTCTCCTTCTCTCTACATTTATGCATCCAGCAGTCTCTGGGAAGACATTCAAAGGTACCTGGCATGTCACCATACACAGTTAGAAATGCAGATGCATCACTCAGGGCACAGAGGGGCTGGGACCCAGGCTTACCTGCTGCTTCTTGTGACTGGGAAAGCACTGTTTGACAGATGCACCTGCCCAGACAAAAACTTGACAAAGATTGGGGCTTGCCAAAGACCTAATAAAGACTGGGGGCATTAATCATGGCCATTAAAGCTTGGTTAATTTGTTTCAGGCCCTTACCTTGCCTTTGTCGTGCACTTGCCCCCAGCTTACTAGAATGACCACACATCAGACACAACTAGGGTATAAATGGAGCCCCACTGGAAAGGCCTCCTCAGAGCAATGGTACTGCAGTCAGGGACTCTTTCCTGGGATTGCAATGCCATCAAAGGAAACTTCCTGGGTTTGAGTCCTTGCCTCTCCCCTCCTGCCTTTTGGTGAATATTTCTTCTGGATATATCCTTGAGTGAGCCCTTGCCCCATTTTGGGTGAGTTACCACCTTTCTGGGCACCCTTTAGTAGGAGGGTTTCCCTTTTATGAGTGATTGTGCACACATTTTGGTCCATTTTTTAAAAAAGAATACTCCTAAAACTTAGGAATTAGTTGTGTAGTAGTATATTCCTGTCTGACATCCGAACTTGTAATTTACTTTGGCCTGTTGGAGTGCCAAATAATTTTTTGTTGTAATAAATCCACATTTTGGATAGCTACTGCTGTCTGTTTTGTGGATGCCCTTGCGATACACCATGCATGGAAGTAACCCCGTTACTCAGAGGGCAACCCAGGACCTTAAGGAGGAGCAGAGCAGGTCAGAAGTAAATGCAACATTTGGCCTTCTCATTTCAAAAAGGATCTATATCTTCATTCCACGGATATTTTATAAATACTGCTTTGGTGATAACCAGTTAGAGAGCACATTGTGACCCCCAAGAGAGTGGATTAAAGTGAAGATGTCGACACTGAGATATGCTGTTAATGCAACATTTCTGAACTTGATTTTCTTGTACCTTCAAGAGTGCAACATGCTAGAAACCTGATCCCTGGGGACCATTCAAGGTCGAGCTCCTAAAGAATGCCGCTCATGCCAGTCATTGCTACAGATGGGATGGCTTGTTTACTGTCTGGAATCACTCCCCCATTCCTCTGCCTTCTGAAGTTAAAAAAGAGTACTGCCTGTAATAATTTGTTTTGATTTTCCCATAAATTTGCTCCCTAAACTTAAATGCAGCATTCCAAAATGAACCAAAATATCACTGAAAACCTCTGCTTTTATCTCTTCGCTGTCTGGCTTTGTGCAACATTCTCCATGACAACCAATAGCAGCGAGCAACACAACAAAAGCCTAAGACAATAGCAGGGGATATAAGCATAAATAAAATAAGGAGAAACACTGTAACTTTTACTTATGAAAAATAACTTCCTAAGCAAAGATGCCGCTTTAAACATTCTTCCAGATTTCATTAACTTCCTATTGAGTTGGTATTCTGGAAGTGTTCCAAAACAATGGCAGGCTGTCTATCTGTCTGTAGACATAGACTGCTAAGAATCACCACCTAGTAGAACTGGAAATACTTAACTTTTTCTGCACTACACACATAACAGTTTCTGTTAAGTTGCTGCATACAATGTGTAACTTCTTGCACACAGCTCTTAGCAGTGATCCTTCTTGTCATGTTGTGTTAGAACAGAAATACTAAGCCTCAAAAATACTTTCTTGAAAGTAGCATTTTTGCTAGGCTTTGGGTTGGATTTGGGTTGTGAGAATGTAATATTCAAGATAACTGTGGAACATCCAAATGGCTGCTTCTATCACAAACTGATTGTTTTGCCCCTCCTTAGCATTCCTGTGGCCACTTCTTCTAACCTCAACAGCAGTCAATGATGACAGACAGTTACATCACAAACTGCAGTGTGCTATCACTAATGAAAGGGTTTTTCGGTTATTGTGCTATCTAACCTTACAGGTAGAGTGTTACTACCTGCGTTTCTGGTGATAGGACTAGGCAGCCATGCTACTTTCTGCAGATGACATCACATGCACACAGGACAGAGAGCAGAGGAAGCAGGTTAAGGACCAGCCAAGGGGAAGGGCATCATTAGTCAGAGGCTGTCGCCTCTGGCATGACTGCATGATTGGAATCACTGCAGATGGGAGAGTCAGGGTACACATAGCGTGATGCTGCTGTGTTATGGCAAATTCCTGCACATGTTCCTTTTGACTCTGGGGCTTGGGTCTTCAGGGTGGGTTGCCACTTCCAACAGGATCTTCCTCTGATAGCTGTTTCAGCTGCCACACACAAACTGCCTTGTCTGCTCCAGAGCGTGGAACTGGCCAATTAGTGGGGAAAAAAATTGTCTTTGCACAGCTGGCACAACTGTCTATTGAATTTGTTTATGCCAAGGCCCTGAGCAGCTCCCAGTGTACTATAGTGCACTGCAATAACTTTGTATTTTTAGGAGGAAATCTGTTTGTGCAGAAAGGTGTGATGAGTCTAACCTGTGACTTAAGTCTTTTTCAAGCCTGTAGACTGGTCTGAAAATTTAATTAATTAGCTGTTCATTACTTCAGCTCCAATCCCTAGCATGATGTTCCACAAGCAAAAGAATGACCACCATAGCAGAAGGATTCACTGACTTGAGCTCAAAAGATGCTGCTGATTAACCATGAAAGTTATAAGAAAATTTTCTTTTTATTTGTTTCAGTGCTTTCATTATTGAAATTTATATTTCCCACCATAAGTGAGGCACAGGCCTCACATTTTTCTATAAAGAAATACCTAATAATTTTGCCTTGGAAATTGTATTTGTCTACCAGAGAATGCTCAATTACAAAAGCTGAAAAGACAGATAAACAGTGGAGTTTTTTCTATTTTAAGTGTCTTTGATGGAATGAACAAATCAGCATTTCTAAAAAAAAAAAGAAGTCAGTATAAGACTGTTCTGTGAGAGCACTGACCACTGTTTCAATATAAGTGAGTCATGGTCTAATTCTTCCAAAAGAGCCTGTGTGTGTGTATGTGGTGGTGGGGAGGGTGTGATGCACCCTAGACACTTCTGTAATCTGCGAAGATGTCTGTAACAACCAACACTTTCCCTAATGAGACCTCAGAATGTCTTGATGATCTTCTCTAATTGCTCTGTATAATTGGAAGATGCTGCAGCCCCACTCTGCACTAAGGATGAGGATTTCAAAAATGCTAATCTGCAAATTGTATGAATATAGCCCTAATTGGGTTGGAGGGGAGTAGTATTTTGGTTTGGGGTTTTTTTTCAGTCTTGATTATTTAAGGAAGAAAGCAATCTAAATCATTGGCCAGATATATCAATTATAAAAATACTAACATAAAGCACCACTGAGCAACAAGATTACCTGTATGACTGTATTAAAAATGTTTGCATACTGTCAAGATTTTACAGGACTGTTAGCGTGTATTGAAGTTATCTTACTAATTTGCTGATCCTTTTGGTTCATGAAGGGATTTGCACTGTTAGCAAGGGACCACCAATGTTTCTTAATACTTCATTTGCTTCCACTAAATGAAAAGGTCTTTCCAAAATTCTCACTTTCAGGCACCACACAAATAACCAGAAAGATCACTGGTAGGGGCACCTTAAAAAACTTAATGGTTTATATGAAAGCACACATAAGTTTGTCAACCTGGCTTGCAGGGGTGGCAAACTTGGCTTCCACCATACAGAAGCAATCTCCAGTGAGGTCTCTGGGCCCAAGGGAGTGGATTTTGCTCCTCCACATTCCCAGCAGACAGAGCTGCTTTGGAAAATGCAATCCTAGCCACCGATGCTGGTCCAGCACACCCCCTGAGAGGAAAGGGAACACAGGGTCTACCCCTGTGCCTGCTGCTTTCCCAGATCCCTTTACAGCCATACTGCTGCTGCAGGTACAACCATCATCCTCCTTGCCTCTTTTGGCTTGACATCGAGATGGTGCCTGTGGCAGCTGTGGCCTCAAGTGGTTCCTGTATCATCACTGGCAGCTCTGGGCATTAGTGTTGTGGGAAGGATGACATGTGATGCCAAAAGTTAATGGAAAGGTCAGCCAGTCTGATTTCATTTTTTTCCCTCTCAACCTTTCCAACTGGGACAAAGATAGTTAATGCAAAGCCAATGTTGTAAAAGTTACACTTGTTTTTTATTCTCTCTCCTTTTCCAAGATGGGCTCCCCATCCCTGGCAAGGTTTTGCATCCCATCGGAGTTGCACAATCAGATACAGAAGTGCCCTTAGCTGCCATCTAGGGACCTCCCTGAGCGCAGAGGACAGTAAGTCAGGCCTCACAGCACCCCATTCTAGCCAACCCCCTACATACCTCTGCCTGGAGTAACAGAAATAGTCAGCAAACGCAGTTTTGGGCAGCTCTCCCAGGGATATGGCAGTGGGTCAAGCTGCATTCAGCCATGCCAGAAGTCATCCCCCTCACCCCATGACCAGCAGGGCCCAGAGGAGCAGAATGAGTGAAAAGCCACACAGCCCCTGCCTCCTTCATTTAGAGTCCTGAGGGAACAGATCAATCCCATCTAACTTTGGCACCTCAGCGGGGCACCAAGTTAGGAAGCTAGTCTTCCTTGTACAGTCAGGGGAAGAGAAAGGCCTCTCCAAAAACCAATGCATACCACCTAGACGGAAACTCCAGTAACGCCACAGAGGATGCTGATTGCCTTGCACCACAGTGGGATCCTATGCCTAGTTAGGCACGTATGAAGATACTTCATGTAATATGCATCTCCCTTCACTGCTTTAAGGTAGCAGGGTGATATTTACCCATGGATGCTGCCAAATCCTGTAACATGCTGTCAGACTTGATCAGTCAAGAGCTCCTTGCCATAGATTAGGTTGCAAGCATCTCTGTGCCATGCTAATGGTTGCAAAAAGATGTGTCATACAACTGGATTTATTTCTCGGTAGCAGTATAGCATTTAGAGTGCACAGCCGAAAGAGAGATTCAAAGACACTGTTGTTCTCTAGGTTTGTTATTAGAAAACCATGAAATCTAGAGCATTTTTTTCTAGCATGTGACTAGGTTACAAGTAACAGAAATCTTGAGTTTTATCAAAGAAAATGCCTGTCAGCCTTATTATCTGACATTGCCTGCAGTATCTATACTTCCATAAGCAACTGTGCGGAGAGAGGCCTGACAAGGAGGACCACATCCGCAGCACACGCCATGCATTCACAATACTGTAGCTCATTTGCTGGAATACTGGCCAAAAAAAGGATAAGGAAAGGAGTATGAGCACAGATGAGGCAGCCTTATTACCCTTTCTGATCACTACCATCAGCAAAGCTTTGTGGTGTTTGCCCTATTCTTTTTTTTTTTAATGATTTTTCTTTAGGAGCACAAAAGATACAGGAGATACAATCTAGCACTTCATCATCTCTCTCGGAATCTCTTTTATCGAAAATGTGTTAATTTGGAAAAATAACAAGGAGGATAAAAGGATGATTTATGAACACACATAGACTAATAAATAAGCTTATAACTTTGCAAAAGAGCCATTGTTAAATATGTTTTACATTTGAACGGCTATAAAATTTTTAAAGAAAGCTCTGGTGAGTCTGGTTTTAATGAAGTCTTTTGTCTCTCCAAGGCAACATATTCCATGTGGAGGTGGTTATTTTCCCCCCATTTCTGATATAGTTAACTCTCACAGAGATAGCCAGGGCACTTGTTAATAGCTGCTGTATATTGTTCTTCTCAAATGGAACAAGAAATCCCACTACTCAACACATTTCCTTAGCATGCACTTGAAGTGGCTGCTGCCGAAGTGTCGAGTGTGCAAAGTTGAGATTTCTCCTGAGTAAACCATCAGTGCCAAAAAAAATGACTAGCCCAAAAGGGGTGAAAAATACATGCCTAGTGAGCACATGCAGGCTGGGTGTCCCTTCCAAAAGCTTTACTTTTCACAACCTGAAATCCCAGCACTTCTGACTTTTCTTTACTACCACCACTTCTCAATTCCCTGCTCCTTCTGCTGGCTTCCCAATGATTTCCTTGACACTCAGGTATATGACTTGCTGGCATATTTTTTTTCCCTGCGTGCAGTTCCCCAGGGTAAAAGATACGATTTGTGTGCCAGAGTATTTTTTTAAACTGTACTGGTCAAAATAAACACATACACAAGCCCCTGAGGTTATGTACGCATTCCAGCGTTTGAAAATGAGCAGTATTCCTCGAAGTGTTAACTACATTTTCAAATTGAAATTTTAACTAAGCTGGTTATAAAAGCGGGTCATACAATGAAAACCAAAGTCTGTTGTGAATGCAAAATGTCTGTAACTGATGTGGAGATTGTTTTTGTCTCTAGATTTTAATTAAAATTTTGAGTGGAAAGGGCCATTCCAGTCCAGAGGATAAAACCAGAAACAGCCTGGTAGAAGTAGTAGTTTGAGAGGTAGACATTTAGGGTGCTCTTTTCCTTTCAGTGAACCATCAAGAGCTTCTCACTGGAGCTTGGGTAGGAAAGAGTCCATCAGTTCTTTGATCAGAGCCTACATACAAGTAGGTTCTGATGATCCCACACACCTTTTTAGGTAGGTTATCCACTGCACCTTTTCTTACAGCCCCTGGGCAATCAGGTATGCCCTGTGCATCCTGCTGTGTGTTAGCTCCATCCATGGGTTCTCCTTATCTCACTGTCTGCTTATACTTTTGTCTGTTCCTCCAAATGGCAGCCTGTGTTTGATCTGTTCCATAACTAACTCAAAAGATTTCAGTAAGCAGTTACATGTCTTCACACCATCTCCGCAGCCCATGAGTGTTCTTCCTTGTTATTAAGCTGGGAATTTCTTCAGCAGAGCAGACTCTGAGGATCAGCTCTTCACCTTGAAGCCTGGGACAACATTGCCTTGCACACCCTTTATTTCTTTTGTAGGCTTTTGGGGGAAAATTATTTTTCTCTTGGTTTCCTCTTGCCGCTGTGAACTTTTCTAGACCTAGTTAGAAGCTCAGAACTAGCCAAAAGACCTCTGGCTCCAGCACAGATGAAGAGGATGACATTTTTGCCAGTGCTCACCAAAGTGGTCTCTGACTCCATTGGCCTCCCTGTGCATGGTAAAACCTTAGGGCACTAGAGCAACAGTGTGAGATTGGAGCATCAGCATGGTAACTGAAGTAAAAAGTGGTGATGCCTTTCTCTTCTTGTCCTGTAAGGGAATATAGAGGTGAGGTGATCCTAGCAAGTTTCTTGCCCTGAAGAGAAGAGATGAGAGAAAGAAAGGAATTGTAACTCAAATATGCTTGCGGTGAGTCATAAAACCTCTTGGGGATGCTTCTGAGGTAGAGCATCTCATGTGTCATCCTTCGCTGGTGGCTGCTGCTGAAGCAAGGAATCTGGTCCTGCAGGGATGCATAGTAGCTTGTAACTCACTAATTTGCTTTGAAATGAAGGGTGGCCTTTGGCATGCTGTAGCTCTCCCTTGTCTGCGTGGGTGTTAGCTTGGCAGTAACACTAAACTACTTGCATACCCTAGACCTGCTCCTTGCCCTTCCCTTTCTCCTTCTAAAAAAGAATGTGTTTATTATTCCTTGGCATGTCCAGCAATGGCTTTACTTCAACTGAGTTTGTGCCGCCTTTGGCTAGAGAACCGCTCACTCCCATCCTCAAGATTTTCGTTTGGAGCCCAACATGAGTCACCCATATCTAGTAGGCTTCACACTATCCTAATACATCGCATGGAAAATCACCATTAGCAGCAGGTAAACATTTACTGGACCCAGTTCAAAGGCTCTGAACGGTGACTGAGCAGGGGCTGCAGAAGGAAAACAGCCACGGTTCACAAAGCCGGTATCCCACCCACCTCACAGGGCAGGGGATAGACGGGCCACTCACTGGAACATATTTTCAGCAGTACAGGCCTGGGATAATTTATGAGAGCTTATAATGCTAACTACTGATGTTAAAAATGCTATATCCTGTGTAGAGGTGGGCAAAGTAATGAAGCATTAAGTCTGGCTGCAGCTGAAAACCTGGCTCTGTCTCGGCTCCATGCCCATGAATGAGTGAGAGTCGGGACAGAGCCAAAGCGCTGAAAACTGTCTGGCATTGCTTCCTGGTGGTCACGGCAACCTGAGGTGCACGCACATATGAGTGCCTGTGTGTGTGTGAGTGAACGCATGTGTGCCACGTTATGTACCACTCATGTTCTCATGCTGCACGCTCAGATCCAAAGATCTGATGATGTTTTTGCCTCACAGGGCTAAGACAAATGTTTGGCTTGTCATAGCCTTAGCTATACCTTCCAACCTTTTGGCTTGTCTCGGAGTAATGCTTAGGCATAATTGGAGACATCTTTCATCAGGGCCTATCTCCAGGACTGCAAGACATAATGAATCGTTCCTCCTCCCCAAAAGGTAAACTGCTGCTGAACTCTCAGCACTGTGTTCACCTGCTTGATGAAACATGTTTAGAATTACATAAGACTAAGTGATATTTAGTTTCCCAAGCAGCGGTGGTGAGAGGTTTGCACCTAGTAGGAGATTAACCCAGAGCCACATTTGTAGCTGAAGAAAGCCTAAAATGTAAGCAGTTCCATTAGATTTTGAACAGCTCAGAGGTGATGACTAGCATTTCCACCAGCTTTTCATAAAACCTGAAGTGATATGCAAAATCTGGGTCCAGATTTGCCCCAACTTGAGGCAAATATTAATTTCTTTTCCAATTCAAGATCTTCTCTAAGATTTGGAAATGTAGGAAAAGACTTTTTACTAATTCACATTCTTTGAAAGTTGGAGTTTTCTAATGCTGGGAATGGAGGTGACTGAGTTTTGCATGTGAACTGCATGTGTATTGAATTCAAACACATCCACTTATATTTTGAATTCACATACAGCCCCGTAAAGCCAAACAATCTTTTTTTCACATTGAGTGATAATTGCTAGGTTGTGTATGCTTTCAAGGCAAACAATAAGCAAGCAGTGAACACATACAAATCCCCAGCTCAAACCACTCGTGAGTTCCTCTTTTTGAACTCAAGTACTTCTTGCTGACTGCCCACGAGTCCCAGTCCTCATGCTAAACACTCAAGGGGCTCTCAATCACACTGGTCTTTTCATATGCTTCTGCACTTTTTCATCTGCAGAGGGAAGTGCTGATAATTGCACAACATATGTTTTTCAACCTATTTTGGGAATGGTTTTTTATGCACTGTAAAAACTATAGACTTGATATATCTGGGTTTTGTTGAGATGCTCAATGTCTTCACGCTTTGGTAGGAAGTGGGCTGTTCTGTGACTCAGAGAATCGGAAAACCTGTGTTCTCTGCCTGTCCGTGTTTGTGGGCTTGCTGGGTGACCTTCAGCTCTTAGCTTACCTTCCCATGCTTCCATCTCTGCAGTGGAGGGAATGATATCAATTCTCACCTTTTCTGTGAAGCCAGATACTAGAGTTAGATGCAAAATCAGAGCTCTCATATCATGGCAATGATTAGATAAAACTCTCTGCTTCCCAGCCACCTCCACATACACATACACGCCCATGTATCAATGCACACAAACCCCCTGTGTATGCTGTGTGCCCACATACGTGTATCTTCCCCCTACGCCCACAAGTAAGGACAGCACTTGGTGAGGTATTTAAGAGGAAAAGACAGGCTGGACGGAAACAAATTTCAGCAGAAACACTAAAGAGACTGCAGTTGAAATAAGGATTTTGCATGCCGCATGCTTGGGAAAACATTCAATTCAGTTCTTATTGAGCACAACAGCAGAGCATTCCTAAGAAGGCACTCTTAAAAAGCAGAAATTATCCCCCCTCCCCTTTTTTTCGATATATGGGAAATCTTTTCTCAGAAAACAAACTTTTCTCGTACTTTAATTGACTGAAAACCATGTGGGTTCTTTCCTGATTTCCACTTCAACCTTTGTTTTGCCCTGCCTAAAGGTGCACTAATGTTGTGGTCAAGACACTTGCTCAGTCCTGTCTTTATAGTGTGTTCACAGGCAAGATCTGTGAAACAAGAACTGGGGAACAGTCGACAAATTTTTTATGCCTTAAGAATTGTGAATTTTGTTCAAAAGTGGGGAGTTTCTTAAAGGAAAAACATTACATTTACAGAACTTTCCACTGACTTTTTGTTTATTTGTTTTCAGGTGGGCTTCTGGGTCTGTAAAACGATCTGCCGTGAAAGCTAGCAGGGGAGTAAAACTCACGTGACTGTAGTGTTGAATGGCAAATAGAATGCCATTATCAAGAGAGTGAGGATGAAATATAGGGTGGAAATCATGACAATCCTCCCTGTCTGTGTTGCCCCGCTTATATCCCAGCTACCTGTGAACAGTCAGAAAAGTGGCATGGCTGAAAGACTGATGAGAGTGAAAAGCAAAGTTGAGTGCAGGTGTTAACTCAGGCAACTAATATCTGAGTTAGCTGTTAATAGCAGGCACTACAAACAGTGAAATCTAAAGCTTGAGAGAGCTTCAGTGACAGATGAAGTTTGATTGAAGTAAGTTGGTGATGTGAGCTGATGTTTTACCCAGTTTGACTTTTGCTTTTTAAAACAGTACAAGCTTACCTCTTCAAACAAACCAACAAAAAGACTATCCTTGTTTCCTGGCCCAGCTAAACCTGCTGCTCGAAAAAGCTTTAAGTCTGCGTTGACTTCCAATCTGAGCCGCTGCAAACACGCAAGAGCCACTGGGGCCGCTTCAGGAAGCCTGTATATGGAGGGGTCCTGAGATCACCCAGCCTTTCCCGGCGGTAAGCCCGGCTCCCGCCGCCCGCCCGACCGCGGGAGGGAGGCGGCCGTTCGCGGCAGGCCTGTGATGTGCCTGCCATCTATCGGCCCCTGTCCCGAAGAGCGCCTGCCTCCCGCCGCGCTAGCGGACCAGGGCCGCCGGGCCGCCAGGACACCGCCATCGCCTCCCCGGGCCGTAGAGGGACCCTCCACGCCGCCATCCCACCCGTGCGCCCGTGACTCCTCAGCCAGTGTTCTTCTCACTAAGCCACGCATTAATGAAACCCTATTTATTTGGGTTATATTTGAATCGGTGTTGCCATTCTGACTCCTTACACAACAGTTTTTAGGCCAACGACCATGCATCAGTGTATGTATTACAACATCTTTTGGCCAGATTCAATAAGAAATGCCTTCTGTAACCACGCCTGGCTGTTCCTTGATTCTTGAGAAAAAAAAAAAAAAAGTCAGTGGCTGTGTGTCATGGAATGGTTGTTTTATTTTCTACAGTCCACTTTCATGATAAGCCAAATATGTTTTCAAAGCCAGGATTTGCAATCTTAAAATTCATGTGACATGAAAGGCTGTGGACATTTTCTTTACTGAATCAGTCTGTGATATACCGTGAAATACTCCCTACAACACCACACATAAATGCCTAGTACAGAGGGAGATGGTTTGGTAACATTGCATATGAAGTGCTCTTCTGGCTTCAGGGACCCTTTTTCCACCATGCAAGGTCTAGCTCCACTGCTCGCTCATCCTAACCTTAGTCTTCTCTTCCCAGCCCAGCCCCAGGACACAGCCTCTCCAAGCTGCCTACTCTGAACCTGCTCCAGAAGTCTGGTGATCCACTAAACAGGATCATGGAGATTTACCTCTTAAATACAGGACAAAAAATCACTGCCTTGTAGTTGCTCCATGGGTTGATCTTTGTTATTTCTGTGCCTTCATATTCTATGTTTTGCTGGTTTCCTTCTCCTCAGGTCGTGCATATCTTACTCAGAGCATCCGCAGTTCACCAGTGTGGTTGTATATTATTTCATGTCATCGCACATTTTGTAGAAACCAAGATGCAAGGGGTGTACAACCAATCTATGTAAACAGCTACTGTAGGATTAATTGAAACACACTCCAGAAATGCATCTCTTTTTAGGTCTCTCTGGTTCTGCCTGCGCTTCCAAATAAAAGAGTCAGGGACCAGTCCTTGCCCCACAGTCAGGTGGATCAGGCTGCTTGCTGTTCACACTGCTTAGGGCTATTTCCCTCAGTAACCAATTTGCCTTTAAAATAGCTAGTTGGTGTTATCCAAAATGGAGCAAGGAAGCTAGCTTAAAGAAACTTGAGAAATGTGTCTGAATTTAAGAGATGTGAAATGGTCAGCAGACTTGTACTCCTTGTTTTTAGTAGCATGGACAAACCCTCTGTAGCTATAAAGGGAGTCAAGAGGTAAAAGATTCAACATAAATGTTTAAATTTGGTGATGTGATTCCCAGTCAAAGAATTTTTTAAAATCATATCAGTATCAGTAACAGTAACTTTCACTGTCATCAGTACCTGGAAAAAAAGTTAGGATCTTATTGTACATCATTATGGATAACTCTCTGAGACCTCAATAAGAGAGTCTAATTTTATCCTTAGTTTTCTTCATTTGGAATAGGTCTGTCACTGAAGTCTATAAAAGACTTGGAACTCAACCCTGTACTAAATGTAGCACCTCCAGAAATTATACTCAAATATTCCTTTAGTTTGTTTGTTTTATGTTGGAGGAGAGAGAGAAAATTGTGGGTTGTTGCTCCATTTTCATTAATCACTTGTACTCATTATTATTAATATTTAAATATATTGCTTTTCCACAGTTTTTTATTTTTAAGATACAGGGAGGGTTATGATGTTGTCTAAACCTTGATTCTTTGTTGCTGTTTCTGGTTTCATAAGACTGTTAAAAAGCACATTTTCAGAAAAGACTCCAGGGGGGTAAAGTATGCCCTCATGTTCTCTTTTCTCTCCTTCCTCAGCAGACGTGCCCAGAAAGGCAGTTCCAGGGAAGCAAAAGAAGGGTACTTTTCAGTGAATACAGTAAGATTGCTGTAATTAATGCAGCACCGAATAAGTAATATATTAAGAAACAATTAATCCATTTCAATCTTAATTTAAGTCTTCCTGAGATTATAAAGGATTAGTGTATGCAAAACAAGCTGGTTTTGTGCTGTTCTGCTGTTCCTGACCAGGGCAAGGAAAAATATCTAGTTCGCAGTTCCTGACAGTTTTAAAACCCAAGTGAAATAAAATCTTCCATGTTATTCTTTTAACACCTCAACATTAAGAGAACTTTTTTTAAAGCAGTTTATTTGATTATCTGGTAACGTGAGATGTGACATAAAGACAATGCTGGACTGCAGACTGCCTTTTTTCTTGATTTTTGGAAGTTTCTGTAGGGACATAAATAGATTTCGGCTCGGAACAAGACTAGAACTGGCTGAAATGCAGGATATGGGGTTAATTATACTTTTTCTTCTTTTGTTTTAATGTGGTTTTGTTTGGTCAGGACCTACATCAATTTTTTCAAGACCTTCTCATGACCCAGAAATCCCCAAACACTGTTTCTAAAAGGAAACGTGCATGGTGTTTTTGTACTATATCATTTCCTGAGACTTTCTTATTAGTTTCACCTCTGCTGGCCTCCATTTCCAGAAACTCTTAAGTTCCTAGCAGTGTCGTCTGACGTGCTTGAAACCCTGCTATGGTGACTCAGCCCAGAGGTTACAGAGCGCAGAAGCCCAGGTTCCCCAGCAACCTGGCTAGGAAACCAATCAAGGCTGATGGAACTAGGTCCAGTTAGTATTTTAATCCATAAACTTCTGGCCAGTGCTGAATAAGGCAAACAATAATTATCTAAAAAAGACTGTAGGCCCCAGTTCGACTTGAAAAGATGAACACTTGGACTCATTTTGCTTTTCTGTGAAGAAAATAGTGATATGTTCGGCGTATTACAGACTTTATTATAAGTCAGACTGGACCTTTAGAGCATATAATCTTTGATTTTATACAAACTTTCAGACACGACAAGAAAAAGAAACACAGGCTTTGGAGTTTGATTGTAGTGTTTCCAATTCATGGAAATCCCTACTTAGTAACATGCTACTGTAGAAAAATATTTTATGGGCTATAGTAGTGCAAAACTAATTTAACCTTCAAAAACAGACAGTAGCAAAAAGCGTCTTGGTACTCCTTTAAATACAAAGTCACCCAAGACTACCACTGTAAGCACTCTGTACTGCACTAATTGATCTCTTAATTGACTCAGTCAACACAGCAGTCTCCATCACACAACAAGCACTAATTGCTACAAGCTCACTTCTGAAATGTTAAGTACTCTGAAGGCAAGGCGTATGTATATGCTGGAATTGACTGTACGGTGGCATGGGGGTGAGTTTTTCTGCAGAGAACCCAACCATGGAGGCTTGCAGGTGTTCCCCTGGGCTCCAAGGCTGTCCAGGACCTCACTGCTCCCCACAGGCAGCAGTGCTCTTTGCAGCCTAATATATATACATATGTTAAAAGTACAAATGGAGGGTCTTGTCCAAAGGCCAGAAATAATTTGTAAAGGATATTAGCAAACACTTGAACCCACTTTCAAAGATAAAATTACAAGCACAGAGGAAAACTTCCTCTCTGAGATCTGTAACTGTAAAGGTGCCCTGAACCCAACCAAACAGATGTTTGCTTTCTGCAGGGCCCAGTTTAGAATATAATGAGCCAAAAAGCTACTTTACAATCACTTAGTCTACATAATGTACCTGGAGACTGGATAATGATTTAAGTGAGGGCAGCGTTATGGTATCTTTGCTCTGACAGATCTGAATATTAACAGGGAGAGGAATCTGTTACTTCCCTTGGGGTAAGATTCATTACCTCAGTAGGTGGATTAGTGGCAAAGTGCCTGACAAAGTGCCTCCAAGGGCTTGTCTACACAAGACAGTTGCATCCATTTAGCTTAAGGTGTGATTTTAAACCAACTGAGTTAAACCCATGCAGATGCCTACAAATACAATCCTTGAAATTAGCATAAGTTTGCCAGATAGGGTGTCATACGAGGAAAATGGGGAAAAAAGGAGTCTAAAGTCAAAATAGGTTTTAATACAACCTATGGTACAGTCTCCTTACCAAGGCCCAAGGGATGACACACTGCTTTCAGTTGAGTGGTGAGGATGGCAGAGACTCTTGACCTCTCCTCATCCACCAGCTATGACAAGTTTCTTTCCATATCACTGGCAGAGGTAGTCCAAAGAAAGCAATGGGAAACAGGAGCTGCTCAAATTTCACCAAAGGTCAGCCAGAGATTAATGGGAAATTTCACAGGATGCAAAACGCTCCACAGAGATGTACTGCTAGCTCTGATGACATTTTCATAGGAAAGATGAAAAAAGAGAGGCAGAAAGACTAGTGCTTTCATTCAGCCTAAAGACTTGTTGCTGTATTGGGGTATAGGCATTTAAGGCCTGGTCTTATCTCTTTTGAAGTTACATGTAATGAAAAATCATTCTGACTCAAAGATTTGCAGAATTACATGGACTAATAAGTAGATGTGCACAGTGGGAAGTCTAAAGCCTTGGCCCAGAAGGGATATTTTGACACGTTCTGTTTTTATAAACATGTTCCAAAAATTTTATTTTCATTCCAGTATGAACTCAAAAACACGTTGAAATCTTGAAAACTGCCACAAAACTAAGTTTTACCTGGAGGTCAGGCAAAGTTTGGTCTGCAGCACATAGTACAGCTGGACAAAGTTTTTACTCAGAGAAAATCTCAGATTGTCTATCAGTTTTGTGGATAAGGTTTTCCTAAATTTAACAGACCACAGTCAGTACTAAATGGGTAATTTGGTAATTTGGTTTCTGGAATTCAAGCTTCCAGCATTAGATCACTGACTGAGTGTGTTAGAATGAGTGCTTAGCACTAATCAAGACTAATGAGAAATGAAGGAAATGGAAAATGTTGGAAGCTTTATACAACTTAGTGGAAAGAGCACACTAAGTCTAACATGCAACAGTAAGACAGCTTTAATGTGATTTTTATAGCAACTACTAAAATCACTAGAAGTCATATCCAAGTGGAGAAAAACACAGAAGAATCCTGCATTGTGTCTATGTTGGTGTAATACTCATGTGAGTGATTTCTTAACTCCTGTAGCTAGTGATAAACACCCATACCAACCCTTCCTGTGCTGGCAGGGCAAACTCTAAGGGTTATGAATTTGCTTTCCAAAACCTACCTGCATGCCCCAGACACTTTCTTCTTAGTGGGACCACTGAAAGACTCTGTTTTTTTTCTTTTGACCTTAATATCATTTCTCAATCTGGTCCAATCAGTTTCTGTGGGGCTGGACACATGAGCCGGGGTATATACAAAAGCATCCTTCATACCATAGATTTTCTGCACCTGTGAATATATTGTGATCTAGTTACACTGGAAATACGCTTATAAGGAAAGGCAAGCGTCATCATCCAAAAGATGTAGATGTTTATGAAAGATACAAGTGATGAAATGAAAGAAAAATCACTGTTGATCTATTTATACTAAGGTTAGATCAAAAAGATCTCTCTTCTTTTTTCTAGCCAGTTTTCTGCTACTTGTGTTCATACCCATTTGTCATGGACTTGGTCTTTCTGTATATCTTGTTGCATCCTCTAGCAAAGAAAAAAAAGCCAAACCAAAAATTAATGAAAAATAATGCTGAAATGGTGGGAATTGGATTGAAAACGGAATGTCCTAACCAAGAAGAAGAAAACACAAAATTCCCTTTTCTGAGAGCAGGTCACTCATTCTGGATGTCAACAAGAAAGACATTGTGGTGCTGGGAAAGACATCAAGGTGCTGGAGCAATGAAGCTGGTGAAGGGTCTTATGAGGAGCAGCTGAGGGACTTGGGGTTGTTTGGTCTGAAGGAGGCTAAGGGGTGACCTCATTGCTCTCTACAACTACCTGAAAGGGGGTTGCAGGGAAGTGGGTGTTGGTCTCTTCTCCCAAGTCACAACTGACAGGACAAGAAGAAATGGCATCAAGTTACATTAGGGAAGGTTTAGGTTAGACATTAGGAAAAGCTTCTACACCAAAAGGGTTATCAAAGCCTGGAACAGGCTGCCCAGGGAAGTGGTGGAATCACCATCCCTGGAGGTATTTAAAAGCCATCTAGATGAGGTACTCAAGGATGTGGTGTAGAAGCGGGCCTGGTAGAGCTAGGCAACAGTTGGACTTGATGGTCTTAAAGGTCTTTTCCAACCACAGCAATTCTCTGATTCTGTGAACAAACCATGTTTCTATGCTATCTATATTAATGGGGTTTTAACTTCACTTTTATCTCAGGTCTAGACAATTTGTTTAGTGAAAAGAACATGATGGATAGCCTGGCAGAAGGAATGTGGGATGTTCTGCTTTAACCACGCAGAAAGAGTAGAAAAAAATAACACAACAGGACACAAAACCAGCAGACAACAAGAAAGATGTCAGCTGTAACTACAAATGTTTCCAGGCATGTGTGGTTCTTAAGACCATGTGAGCCTTAAGCATGTTACCTAGAAAAACTAAGAGTGTGGAAACCTGTTTCACAGCATTGTGCTTTGGTGGAGTACATTGCATTAGTTGGAAAACAACATTCAAAATTGCCTGTGTTTCAGGCTCCTTTCCATCACGTTCACATTTCCAGCATAGATGGCACATGTATTTGAATAGCACAAGCTCAGGGATGTACCTGGAATAGAGAAGTCTCATGAAGGAAGAATACAAGAATTTTGTGCTATCCATTTCCTCCACAGTCTTCTGGAAGAATTGTAGAGTATTATTCAAACAGATAAGTGCCCTTTCTCTCAGATTTTAATTCAGTCAGTTTCTCAAGAGGACAGAATTTGCTCCAAATTGCAAGTATATTAGTTCTCTAGGTAAGATGTACTGTAGATAAATACCAAACTCTCTGTACCACTTTTTAATTGCTGTTTCAGCTTCATCCAATGTTGTAAATTCACAGAATCACAGAATGGTAGGGGTTGGAAGGGACCTCTAGAGATCATCTAGTCCAAACCCCCTGCCAAAGCAGGTTCACCTAGGGCAGGTAACAGAGGAACACGTCTAGATGGGACTTGAAAGTCTCCAGAGAAGAAGACTCCACAATCTCCCTGGGGAGCCTGTTCCAGTGCTCTGTCACCCTCACAGTAAAGAAGTTTTTCCTCATGTTGAGGTGGAACTTCCTGTGTTCCAGTTTGTGCCTGTTTTGCCTCGTCCACCTGTCAGCTGTGACAAGTTCTGCTAGACCAAGCGGCCATTGTTATCCTGTTAAATTTCTCACTATCTCCACTTCCTATTTTGTATTAACACTATTGATTTTAGGCCTGATCCTTTTGATATTCCAGTTGTAGAGTCAGGTTTCACATATCTTTCTCATGACAGGAGCAAGGCATCTCAGCTCTACCGTGCAGATGCATTAGCATTTTTCTAGTGCAGTGGGTGTGTACACTGGGAAGGACAGAGACTTGAGGCATATATTTAAAGATACAGAAGTTGTGGAAACTCTTTCCAAAATAAAGACACAACAGCATCAGAGGATAATGAAGGTCTACAAATAGTCCAGAATAAGCTTTGAGGAACCATTGATCTCTTTCAAGATGTTTCTGAGATTAGGACTTTTCTTGGTGAAGGAACATGACCCAGGAACCCATAGTCTTAAGTTTCCTTACTAACTTAAACACCTACCACCGTGAGCTGAAGGTCAGGTAAGTCTCTTGACAACTTTTTAAGGAAAGCAAGAAAGACATACTGGAGCAAGTCCCTCAAAGGGCCACTAAGATGCTCAAGGTCTTGGAGTATCTGACATACAAGGTGAGGCTGAAAGAGCTGGGATTGTCTGGTCCCAAGCAGAAAAGGTTTAGGGGGGTCTTACCAATCTATATAAATACTTGATACAAGAGAGTAAAGGGTCCCAGTGAGAGGCACTGAGCACAAGCTGCAATATAGAAAATGCCATTTAAACAAACCAAAACAAAATAAAATATAACTGTTTCTATGAGGTTGCCCAGAGAAACTGTGGGATCTCAATCCTTGATATAATTCAAACCCTAGAAGCATAGTTTGAACAAGATGATTTCCAGAGGTCCCTTCAGATCAGTGCTCAGCGCCTGTGTGATCCTTTGAAAACTAATTTGGAAGACAGAGGGAAACAGATGAAAATGCACTCTGAGTAAACCAAGAGATATATGCTATCTTAAAATCTTTATTTGATGTAAGTTACTTTTTAGATGAGGGATACATGTACTAGGTATACATCTTTGATCTTTCACATCTGAAGTGCTGTTTCATGGAAAACTATTAGTTACTGTAGAAGCAACAGTCGGGGATGAGCTATGGATTGTGCTCAAAGAACAGGAAGTATCAAGAAAACTGCAGCTAGAAGTCAGTTTGACAGTCATTATGCTCTTGACATAAGCATAGGCAGCACAACTCATCTGTGTAATGACATACTACCCCTCTCCCAATATCAGGCAATGCAATTAAAAACGTCATTCAAATGAGCATCCCAGAGGAGGTTATGTGGAAGTACTGCATCTATAATGTAGGTGAGGGAGGGGGATGATACTACAGATATCAAATGTCCATTAGGCATAATGTTAATTGTACTCTGGGTATTGGAAAACATTAAAAGATTACAGAAAAAATCTCAGCAAATGCCATTCTCAGGAATTTTAGCTATTATGGTCTGAAGAGCAGAATACTCTAAATGATGAAATAAAGGCCCTGTTTTTTGAAAAAGCCAGACATGACTTCAAACTGAAAGCCTGATGCTATGATTAGTGTCTCTTCCTTCTCAAGTGCTAAGCTGAAAACTTGTGAATTACCAAGAACTGTGAATAACTTTTGTGGGGAGGTACCTGAAGAAGCACCGCTATGTTTCTAGTCTCTCAAGATGGCAGCCTGAATAGTTAGTGTATCAGGCAAGGCATGGTGCTTGCATCATCTTCTTACTCTAAGGTACCACTGAAATGTAAATCCANCATAAACCTGGAAAAAGTAGGCACACTGTTTAGTTTAAGTGACACTACTGCTGCATTTGTTCTTTACAAATCAGTACTATTTTCACAGTTTACCTGATATGGTCAGGGGATGTCCACTAAGGTGTTGTATCTAATGCTATTTTAGTTTTGATGTTCAGTTATCTTACACTTCTGGAATAGAAGAGTATGGAGGATATCATTCCATAAAGATCAGTAAGTTTAGTTTCATAACTTGGAAGGTCAAAACATAATAATTAGTAGGATTTGATGCTACTCCTTCCTTATCCAAGGACACCCACTGAGTCCTAAGAATAACTGGTCCGAAGATTGTGGTAAGANTACTCTAAATGATGAAATAAAGGCCCTGTTTTTTGAAAAAGCCAGACATGACTTCAAACTGAAAGCCTGATGCTATGATTAGTGTCTCTTCCTTCTCAAGTGCTAAGCTGAAAACTTGTGAATTACCAAGAACTGTGAATAACTTTTGTGGGGAGGTACCTGAAGAAGCACCGCTATGTTTCTAGTCTCTCAAGATGGCAGCCTGAATAGTTAGTGTATCAGGCAAGGCATGGTGCTTGCATCATCTTCTTACTCTAAGGTACCACTGAAATGTAAATCCATTTCTTTTCTTTCTTTCCTTCTTTTCTTTCTTTCTTTCTTTCTTTCTTTCTTTCTTTCTTTCTTTCTTTCTTTCTTTCTTTCTTTCTCTCTCTCTTTCTCTCTTTCTCTCTTTCTCTCTTTCTTTCTCTCTTTCTCCTTTCATTTTCTTTCTTTCTCCTTTTGCTTGCTTGCTTGCTTGCTTTTTCTTTCTCTCTATCCCTCCCACCTATGGAAGCTGGGAAGAGATTGAGGCACTCTGCTGTACCTGGGGCCAAGCTGATACTCAGGCCTACTGACTAGGAGTCTGTTCTTGTCAGATTGCTTACATTATTCAAGATCAGTGTGAAATTCAGCATTATGTTGCCATGGAATAGTAGAGTAGCCCTGTCTTTACAGAACTTTTCTCCTTCTTCTGGGAATCTGTATGGTGGTATTAGTTAGGTCTTATACCAGTTCCTCTATGGTAATGCCTTTCAGAGTGGCATGCATAAAGGTACCTTTGCTAAGGTCAGTAAAATCATCAAAGGCAATAGAATTAAATAAATTAAAATCTATAGTTTNGTCCGAAGATTGTGGTAAGAGTGAAGTCCTACCACTGCTTTTTTTGAAATGTATCTCAAAAATACCACATATTTAAAAGAGACTGTCTCTACACTACACTTCAATTATTCATGTTAAATCAATCCCTGAAATATCTGTAATGATTCTATGTTAGAGACTCTGGTCAATTTACAAATTATTTTTAGGCAAAATGTGCAGCAAAATTCTGTCAAGCTAATTGCAAAATGTAGTTGTGATTGGCCTGATTTGAACCTAATCTGAGCACTTGCCTGGGCTGCTAGTCTACAGAGAAAACAGGGACAGGATCTTCTGCAATCTACTCTGTTCTTGGCCCTTTCTCAGCTGTATTACAGTGGTAGAACTCAGAAGTGAGACTACCTAAAATGAGCTGGTGCAGTTCAGTTTTTCCACTTCAGAGATTAAGAGGCAGGTTTGGTCTATGCTGGTGAAGGAAGAGGTCAAGGTAAGCACTGTTATGGAAACAAGAATGAAGGGGATGAAGATGTTTTGCTCCAGCTGCCAGTGGGGGAACCCGAAGAGCAAGGCTACAAATAATGTTGATAGAAGGTCTTTGCTCCCACTTTTCCAGGTCTCTCACTAAGACGCAGTAGGACAGCGAGGTGGTGGCTATTTTGCAAACCCCAGTGGACAGCCATTCTAGGAGGTTACCTTGTTTGCCTGTATATCACATAGATGTAAATCCAATCTGAGAGCAGAAAAAAACCCTCTAACATTGCCAAAAGATACTCTAATTGCACAACTCATGTCCACAAATGTGTAATTGACTGATGGCTCTTAGCCCTGTGGTATTGAGTATGAAGTACAGGCTTAGCAGGAAAGCCCAGACTGCCTGGAATGAGTTGTGTGATTTGATCAACATGACAATAAAAATTCAAGAACTCCTGTGAAGGAAGTAATTTGAAAATCTCTCCCTCATTGCTCTAAAAAATAGTGTTAGCTTTTGGGTAGAGCCTTCAACAAGTGTGATAGTAATTACTGAAAAGGAATTGCTCACTAAAGCAAGGAGACATGATGGTAGCTGTAAAACAGATGTTAAAGTTCACTTACAAATTATATAAGGGAAAAAACCCTGGATCAGCAGCATCAGCATTGTTGGCAGGTGCTTATCCAACCTGTTCTTAAAGATTTTCAGTGACAAAGACTACATCTCACCTCAGAAATTTATTAAAGTTATTCAATACCTTGAGTGTAAGATTTCCCTAACTGTTCTCCTTTATTTTCCTTGCTGTAAAAACTGTTTGGCCTTACCAAACATTCTTCTCAATTGCTGATGTCTCAAATACAAAAGCATAGGTATAGAAGACTGAAATTTTATCATCTGACTCAGCCAGCACTTAGTCTCCAGAAAAGCCAGCTACTTCTAAAGATGGTTTCTGCAGTTGGCAATTGCTAGAAAACCTGCAGAAGGTAAAGCTTCTTCNGCAAGATCCTCTCACTTCCCCCCTCCCTTCTTCCCCCATCTCGCTCGAGAGTGTCGAGCTCTTCCCTTTATGAAAGCCACCTCATTCAGTCCTGAGACTCAGAAATTCACTGCAGTCACCAGCACCAGTGTTGCTCGCTTAGCATGCTTTTCCATGAATAAAAGAACAAAATACAGTAACAGGTAGATAATTTTAAATTGTTTACCATTTTCCCCCTGATTTTTGGCCTGTAAAGTGTCATGATTACTCTTTATTGCATTTGCTGTTTGAAATGGTTTTGCAAGAGAATTTATCTAGCGAGAAAGTTTGATCTCAGAACAGTTTTAATGGTTGGCTCAGTGCAGTAACTCTACAAAAAAAAAATAAAAGTAGTCCAAAGCCATGTCTTTGAGCTATACATTTATTTTTTCCAATTAACTGTTTAGAGGAGGAGGATTGCTTGTAACCCAGGGTTAGGTCACCAGGATATTATTCCTGACAACACAGACTCTGTATGACTTTGAGGAAATTACATTGGTGAAGGTTTGCAAAGCTGATTAGAGAAATTGAAGCTGATCCCTTGCACGTCTTTTAAAGGTCCAGTCGTTATATTTTCTTGATACTGCTCTTGTTATTGTTGCCCATATTTAAAATTGCCATTTTTTACTCCATTCAGGCAATAAGGCCCCTTATACTAAACTCTGAACAAGGAGAATAAATCCCTATGTATAAGAAAGGAGAGGACATGAGACAGCAGATGAGTATGATGCAGAAGGGAGAACAGGCTGGTCAGCAGGCTAAGCAGTAGTTCCTCACATCAGTCATGTACTGTATCAAAAGTGATTGTTACAGGAAATATGTGGAGAAGGGCAAGAATATGGCTTTTTTTTTAATGTCAGTTTTCCTCTATATCTCAGATTTCCCATCTGAGAAAGGATGGTAATTGTAGGCCCTTGCTTTGTAGAGGCTAATGTTGATTCAGTTACTGATATGCATCATTCCTGGAAGGAGTGCAGTGGTGGGTCTATAGGAATATCTTTATATAAAAACTCATCAACAGTTCAGTCAGCCATCAGAATTCAAGCCAGGTTAATTATTCTAATGGGAAACTTGGGTTATGTAGCAGCCACTTCCTATGCTTCAGGTGGCCAGAATGATTCAGCATNGTTCTTAAAGATTTTCAGTGACAAAGACTACATCTCACCTCAGAAATTTATTAAAGTTATTCAATACCTTGAGTGTAAGATTTCCCTAACTGTTCTCCTTTATTTTCCTTGCTGTAAAAACTGTTTGGCCTTACCAAACATTCTTCTCAATTGCTGATGTCTCAAATACAAAAGCATAGGTATAGAAGACTGAAATTTTATCATCTGACTCAGCCAGCACTTAGTCTCCAGAAAAGCCAGCTACTTCTAAAGATGGTTTCTGCAGTTGGCAATTGCTAGAAAACCTGCAGAAGGTAAAGCTTCTTCTTAACTTATATCTGTTAGATTATGCTTGTTTAGCTGTCTAAGATGAAAGCTAAATGGAAAAAAAAATTAAAAAAAAGCTCCTAGTTCAAGCTACATACGGATTTGTTTTGTTTTACAGGGTCAAAAAAGCAAACTCCTGATGTTTTAGAAAACCCAGCTACACATTACAGAAGTGGGGCAGGGAAGGGAAACACAGTCTCTCATCTAACCCACAACTCTGAAAACTTTGGGGGTTCAGATAAAATGGAACCCGGCTCTGAACCTACACTGGTTTGCAAACCTCAGACCACCCCTACATATCTCTAACACCCCCTGAAGACACTGCCTTGTGGGCTGCAAACAATTTGCGGTGTCTACACTCCATCAGGTTTCCCTACAGCAAAGCCCTGGAGATTTTGGCAATTTGGAAGGCTGAGTATGGCCCAAACATTAGCTAATTTCAAAAGAGTACAGCATGAAATATCGCCTGTGACTTCCAATAAGCAGTGTCTCTGAAGATGACTTCTCAGAACTGCGAAACTCTTTATGGGCATTTTAGCAGAGATGGTGCTTGTAAGTAATCTCATTGTAAAGCAGCCCGTCTTCAAGAATACACTTACAGCACTAATTGTTTCCACAGAAAGTGGTGTTTAATGCAGCAAGATCCTCTCACTTCCCCCCTCCCTTCTTCCCCCATCTCGCTCGAGAGTGTCGAGCTCTTCCCTTTATGAAAGCCACCTCATTCAGTCCTGAGACTCAGAAATTCACTGCAGTCACCAGCACCAGTGTTGCTCGCTTAGCATGCTTTTCCATGAATAAAAGACCAAAAT